>CM040186.1:52835446-53277946 GCA_022606455.1 Callitettix versicolor
TTCCCACCGGATTGGAAGTTTTTTAAATCCATCTTCGTAAAAAGTTCTCGGGCGTTCATTGAGCCATTGGAGCACGAAGGTTTCCACCGCAGAATCGTCTTCGAAACGCTGGCCTCCAAGCGCCTCTTTGAGTGGCCCAAACAGGTGATAGTCGCAGGATGATAAGACTGGACTGTATAGGGGATGTTCCATTGGTTCCCAGCCAATTTGATCGAGTTTAAGCCTCGTAGCGTTCGCCGAATGTGGTCGGGCATTATCGTGAAGTAGAATGACGTTTCTCGCCGGTTTAGATTTCCTTTTCCTACGAAAAGACTGTTTTGCGGCCTCTAAAACATCGCAATAATATTGTGCATTTATTGTGCGTCGTTGATGGAGGAAATCGACGTGAAATTACGCCTTGATTGTCGAAAAATACAATGGCCATTACCTTCCCGGCCGACGATCGTGATTTGGCCTTCAGAGGCGCCCTCTCTCTCCTCTTCCGCCACTCCATACTTGCCTGTTTCGACTCGGGAGTGTAATGGTGAACCCATGTTTCGTCACAGGTGACAATCCGGTTTAATAATGCCTCACCATCTCGTTCAAATTGGGTCAATAGTCGCTGGCAAATCTCCAAACGATTCCGTTTGTGAACGTTGGTCAAAATTCGTGGAACCCACCTTGCAGATACTTTGCTGAGTTCCAGGTTTGATGTAACGATTTTTTGAACGCTACCATAGCTCAACTGGAGTTCATCTGCAATAAATCGCAGCGATATACGTCTGTCTTCGTCCAGGAGCTTCCGAACAGCATCAATGTTTTCGTCCGTGACGGAAGTGGTCGGGCGACGATCATGGCTGAGGTTTTCTACTGCTTCCCGTCCTTCGGCGAATTCCTTGTGCCAAGCAAAAACGCGAGCTCTTGACAGGGTCTTGTCCCCGTATTGAGCCGTCAATCTACGAAAGATTTCAGTCGGATTGACCCCCTCCTTGGCCAAAAACTTAATAATAATTCTCTGCTCCACGGAAACGTGCACTTCACTCTCACTCATTGTATAGTTTTATACTGAAGGGTCCGAACGGAAATGTTGCCCGTCTACGCCCGTCCCAAACCTCCCAGGCTACCTGAAACCCCACCCTTTAGAGTTCAATGTCCATACACACATACATACACACACACACACACACACACACACACACACACACACACACACACACACACACACACACACATCCAAACGTAAACATACACAACGCCCACTCTGTTTAAGTCCGCATCTGAGTATCACCACTCAACTTCATGCATTGTAACAAGGGTGCTCGATATCAGATGCTTAAAGTCCAAGTAATTGAAATAACATCCGCTACGAACACTGTAAGCTGCAATTACACGGGAGAAGATGTTTGAGAAAGTATACAGTATTATCTATTTAACAGTAATTGAACAATCTGCCGCAAGATACCATCAGCAGCGAGCGTTCACATATCTCTAATAAGGGTTACGATTCTATTACGTTTATATTACGAACACCGAGCCCTAATTGTAATATTAAATCAGAGATACATTTCCTGATAAGACCAACGCGCCTACAGTTTATATAACCTGATCTTAAAATTAAAACAATCGTCACAGATTAGAGCAGAAAAAAGGAGAAATCTTCCGGTACACTCGTAAACATGGGCCGGGCATTGCAAGGTTAGACAGACAACGAGCCCTTAGAATTGTGCTTCCATAACTGATAATTTAAATTGCTTTAACCTCTACAACTTGGTATAAACAAACGTTAATACGTTTTTTATTGGTGTATTTATTTTAATTGCGTGATCGCTTAGCGTGAACCGTGCAAAGTGTAGTTATACGAAATCTGCCGCCGAGATAGGTTTGACAAAATGGAGATTCTGGAAAATCACGGAGGTAATTTTGTTTTCGGATTTTAGTTGAAGTTTTAAGTTATGTGTTCATTTTCTCACTATACGTACGTAATAACGGCAAGCAGCTGACGTGATGGTAGCGAATTTTTAAAAAAATATATTTTTTAAATTCTGATCTCACTACCGTAAACAGCGTTAAAATCTACATAAATCAGCAGATTTTTGAATTTTAAATTTTCGTATTTTAAATTTTGGAAATATAAAAAACGAATCCTGACCGCCGTCAAAATAAATTTATTAATTTCAGATAATTTTGTAAATACAAAATACTAATTTATGCGGTTTTCATCACTGATTACGGTTGTGAAATCGGATTTTCAAAAAAAAAAAAAAAAAAAACGACGGAAGAGTCACGATTTTTTAGTTTCGATATAGCCGCCATTTTGAAACTGTTGAACGGATTTCGCTGGTTAAAGAACTCGTCCAAGCTATTGCAAAAATCGATTTTCGTACCATGTTTGAAACAAATCGGACTAGAATTGCGAAAGTTATAATGCTAAAACACGTGCACAAACTAGGCTATATGATATTAACTTTTAATGAATTTTGGACTAGTTCGTTACCCAGTGAAATCCATTCAATAGTTTCAAAATGGCAGCAGTTTATTTGTTTTTAAATTCATAACTTTTGTATCTTGAATTTTTTTTTCACCATTGTAATCTGTAAAAACAGTACACATTAGCGTTCTGAGTTTTCAAAATCCGTTGAAATTAATACAAATTGAATTTGTCAGCGGTCAGGGTTCACTTTCGTATTTTTAATGTACTTTGAAAGTTAAATATATATATATATATATATATATATATATATATATATATATATATATATATATATATATATATATATATATATATATATATATATATATATATATATATATATATGTCGATTCTAATGTTGATTGTGATGGTGATGTAATAATTTCGGAAAAAGGTTATTGGTTTTGGGGAATTCGGTTCTATCACTTTAGCGAGACATCTGCGTGCCGTGATTATTTTATAAATATTTATGTGGAACATTGTAAAGTAAACTTAAGTTAGATGTGGATAAAGGGTTGTTAAAATGAAACAGTCGAATGCTATTTTTATTTTATTTTATATCGTAAGCTCGAGCTTTAATTCTACAGATCCTCAACAGTACAACAATATCAGGTCCAACTTAAACGTAACAAATCCACCGCGTAATTTTAACAAAGTTTCTCACTATCACTAAGCCAGTTTTTTTCTATTTTGAATTACCGTCGTTCTGTCTGACTGTAAGCAGCTCATCAAAAGCCGACTGGAGCCACAGATAAAACTGACCATAAGGCGTTTCAAAATACGGTTCTATAGTTTTGTTCAACAGTTTCGACTTGTTACTGTCTCCGATACGTCTTCTTTGCACCGCGCGCTGCACGAAACACGCTCTGCGACGCAATCTGTCCGCCATTTTGTCTTTCAAGCACAGATCGTTTTCGTCGCTATATTTGCATTTCGCTTCCTCGTAAAAGCGACGCATGGACGCACTGTCCAAGTTCACTTTTACAATGTCCGTGTCATCTGAGTCGAAGCCGTCCAAGTTCAGGTCACAGATATCCGCGAACTTGAGTTGGGTTATAAGGCGATTTAAGACTTGATTGTCCGCGGATAGTTTCACTAATTGTCTGACGAGTACAACTTCCGGTGAGAAGTTACTTTCTGGAAGAACGTCATTTGTGTTCAGAGGGTGCGTCCATCCGCCATCACCAAAAGTGGATATACCGTTGTATAGTTTTGTGTCTGGTAGTTTATCGAAACTTTTCAACCATTTTTTATTTACATCTCTCAGCGACATACTTGTCAGTATGTTCGTTGCGTATTTGCTGTTGTACTTTTCTACCAAACCTAATTCGCGTTTAACTTTCTCAACGTGTTCATGAACACTTTCAGAATTTATAATTTCATAACCACTGCAATCCCGGTTGATAATAAAACAACGAAAATGTTTTTGTTTTTTCTTGTTGGTAATACTGCTAAAGTTACCTTTCTTGCTGATCATCACTCTGTTACCAGTGACATCTGTTGTGCAAAAAACATCCGTTTTCGCTTTCGGTAGATTTATTTTCGTTTCTCGTTTTTGTTCGTTTGTTTTCGTGTACAGAATACTGTCTGTACCGACATCCACCCTGGCGTCTTGGCCTAGCTGTACTGAATACAACCCTTCAGACGAACACTTTATCTCCATGTCAAGTGGCAACGCGAAACGGATTTCCTTATCGTCACAATCGAAAGAAACTGTCGCGTAGTTTCGATGTTCGATTTTATAATTCAAATTTACAACCACGTACCCTTCTTCAGAAATATCAAAAAACAATCGCGTACTTCTTAAAGAAGGAAAACAAACTGAGCTGAGATCTTTCTGTTTATCAGTCAAACTCACTTCTGATTCTGATATCGAGGAATAATTTGATTCACGAGAGTCACTTTTTTTTTCATCCGCCTCTGTGTCGTCACTTCTCATGAACCATTTTGCATATTCTTCCGCATCCCAATCACAAAACAGTTCTTCTCGGTCTGTTGCTACAATTGAAGTGATCCTCGTTCCATCAGGGAAGTCTACAACTAGAGAGCCGTCGGATAAGTGCACTAGTTTCGATTTGTCAGCCCGATTAAGAAGAGTGTTATTGTTGAAGATATCAGTGGTTGAATACGTTAACAATGTTGTCGCCTCTTCGAGAACATCGTCTTTGTACGTGAATCGTTGTCCGTTTGTAAAAATGACATCATAACGTGTGACTTGAAAAGCTTGAGTCGAACTAATGCTTGACTTTAAATCCAACTCTGCGGTAATGTTCTGTTCATCTTCTGCAAGATCTTTTTGTTCGTCTTCCAACCACTTTATCTCTTTGAGCGTGTAAATAGTACCGTTGGGACACAGTATTTCCACGTAAGTATTTTTCATAAATTTAACGACACTCCCATTTTCTAAAATACACCGATATTTTTCATCGCGAATACCTTTGGTGATCGGTCCACGGCTCAAATAGCTTTGCCTTATGTACGTAACTTCTGGTTGTACGATCGGTTCAACCCATAAACCAGAAGGCAGAGAGATGTTCATATTGTAATCGGAACTGGAACGGAACGTATTGCTCGGTAGTTCTGTACGAAGGCTACTCATGCCGTTCCTATCAGGATTCAGTTCGTTCGAAACGGTTTCAACGCTTGCACTTCCTACCTGTGTAGACAAGTTTAAACTGCCATTGCAAAATAAACTGTGCGTTGACAGTTTACGGGCGTTTGTAAAAGAAACAAGCATACCGGATGCGTGTAGAATGTGAAATGGCTGCGTATGTTTATCTTCACTGGTCACGTGATAATACAAAGTGTGGCCGCATTTGTGTACCTCAATAGTGACGTATTCGTGTCCATACAAGCGCCTAGTCATTTTAAACGTTATTTTGCACCGATTTTCAAAATAGATTTCTTTAACAACTTCTGAAAATTGAACACGAACTGGTAACCCTAAATCGTAACCTAAAAACGCAAATTTCTTTCTTTCAATCTCTTTCGCAGTTTTCTTTTGAAATTTCCTTTCTTTATGACTTTCTTTCTTTACAGATTTCTTCTTTGAATTACTTGTCGAAGCTTCTTTTTGTAGTTTGCCGGTCTTTTTTGATTCTTTGTCACCTTTTTTAGATTTCGCCTCGTTCGTTTTAGATTTTAAATTCATTACTTTTGAATTCCCCCTTTGACTGTCATCTTGCATTAGTTTTTTATACTTCAAAGATCGATTAGATACAAAATCTAAATTTGGAAACAAAGAACTCACCAAAGATACCTTCTTACTTTCACTGCTCGCTAATATGATGTCCGGATCTTCAGCAGGTTCTTTTCGCTTTGCCCGTTCTGCGTTCAACCACTCCCATTCCTCTTCCATTGTATAAGTCACGAAATCCCTCAAACCAATGTTCGTCAATAATTTTGTAATGCGACACTCCTTAAACACGTGTTTACCTTTCTGAAGAGCGTTGCAGTACACAAGTATCAGCTGATCACGGACAGGACAGTATCTGATATGCTTAGAATTAAATTGGGAAATAACGCTTTGCAAAGCCTGCACCATTACACCACTCGTAAGTTCTTCGAAGAAATTGTACTTTTTTGGGGAAAACGAATCTAACGATATCGACGAGCTATTTGAAAATGTATCTTTGGATTCGTTAATGATGTGTTTTTCTTTTTTATGGTCAACAATACTTTCAGATATTGTCGACTTGTTAAAACTATTTTTTGTTTCTCGTGTACCTTTGTGTTCAGACAGGTCAACGCTTCCGTGTTCACTTTTCGAAAACGTTTTAGACACCTCAATGTTCTTCTGGTTAGTAGAAGAATTTATTAGATTTGGAGTATTTTTGTCAAACATTATCAGCTCATTGTTTTCCTCTCTAAAAACCAGTTTACTTTCAGTACTTTTAAAGTGTTTTTCGCAGTCTTTTGAGTCAAAAGACGTAGACTTGTCGAGTTTATAATATTCGTGACTTTTTTTAAAATTTGCAGCAATATTACTTAACCCATTGTCGATCTTGTTTATCTTGCATGTAATTACAATGTCGTGAATTTCAGAAAATACTTTTCTATTTTCAGTTCCAATTGAACAAGTAGAACTGGTTTTTATCTTAGATTCCGAACTGCCTGTTGACTCACAAGTTCTTTCATTGTTATCATCGTCATCTTCGTTTCCACCTTTGAAACTGTAATTCTCATCATACTTTGGTCGATTGATGATAAACAACTCATCGTCACTCTCTACGAATAAATATTTCACGTTTTCTTGTGAATCATATTTATACGTTACAGGGTTGTAAAAGTCGCAATCGTATTCCAAATGGTTTGGGCGCACTCCTACGGATTTATCTGATTTCAGAACAGGTAAATTATTCACCGATGATCTTGATTTTTTCTTGAAACTCCTGGAATAGTTTAAATTAATTTTGATGTAATCGTCTTTCAATTCAGAATTTTGTTTGTCTTTGTTTGATTCTGCTCTTTTTTTCTGACCACTTTCGAAACAATCCTTTGTGTTTTTGCTGATTTTAAAAGTTTTATTTGATTCTTTTACTCGATTTTTTTCACTAGAAGAATCTTTTATTTTAATTGTGCATTCACCTTGCAAGACTGAAGTTAACTCACGCTCACCGTCAAACACATGTATGTCTAAGCACACCGATTCCAAGTCGTTCGTTGAGTTATTTGTTTTAATTTTTTTGGTTCCCAGAGAAGAACACTCTAGAGTATTAGTAGAAGTACATCTGTCTATTACTGGAACATTTCCTTTGAAAGGTCTGCAAAAACTTGAATCAATCCAAGTAGATTTATCATACTGTTCAATATTTTCTGCCTTTTTGAAACTGGAACGTGCTTCTTCTTTTTCAATTCCTTCATTTTTGGCGCTGTCGATTTCTTCTCCGATCGAATCAATCTCGTCCTTCGAGTTCGGTGTATCGAAATGATTTGAAAATGTTCTCTTATACAAAAATTTACTATTCACGATATCTTTCAATGTAAGCATGTGCATGTAATAGTTTATAACGTTAAATTTAGATAGGCATTTAAAAACCTCGTCAGAAAAATACCTGCATAAATCAAAAATATTTTCCTGGTGAAAATTTAGATCGATTACGTACTGCCAACAAATTTTCAGGACATTTTCGGAGTGTTCTTTTACATAATTACCGATATTTTCGTAGTAACAAGAGATAGATGACAAGGTATCACCGTAGTTTATCACCAGAGGGTAAACAGTACATTCTGCATTCTGTTTTTCGGATTTGTTAGATGATTCAGATAATTTAGGAAGACTTTCTGTTTTCTCAGGTTTAGAATCTTCTGATTGGTTTACAGTCTCTTGTTCCAGTTTTGATATCGTTTCCGATTCTATAGACGGAATCGATAATTGTGATCGCGAATATTTATCTCTATCAATACTAGACGATTTAGATAGAATTTCTCGTGACACTGCTGTTTTTTTGGACCGAACTGATCCAGTCAAGTTTGATTTGACTTCTGAAGATTCTATTGTGTTTGTTGATTTTACCGTTTGAGTTTTGCTCTCTTGCATGCTTGAATAAGTTTCATCAAAGAACAGTCCAGTAGGTATCACACCGTCTCGTATTTCTTCAACCTGAGCAAGCATCGAATGAAGTATATAAGGAATCGTTACCATTTCATGAGGTATCGGATCTAACAACCTGTTATACACCGTCATGTCCGTCAACAAGAGTTTAGCATCATCTTCCATGTCCAGTATTTTTATTTCACTCTTGTAGCGTTCATAATCTCCGGTGACGTCGTGCAAGTCATACAAGAGGTATGAAATTTGATCGTAAATTTCTTTTTGAAATTCTTCCAGTTTCGATAGCGTCGCCACTTTCGGTGTGAAACTGTACATGATGACATCTTTAAACATGAAATAATGACCCGCTTCGTCGATCGTTCTTCTGAAATCTTTCCAGAAATGTTGGATACCCCTTTTTAATTGCGTTTCGTTGTCTTGTTCCTGCACGTGCGATCTGAATCTGGTCGTCAGAAATACACTCGACTTCCGCCTGAATTCTCGCATGGCTAAAATCCATTCTGATTCCGCATTCGTTTCTTTCAGCGACTGACATTCTGAAAGCCTTTCGAACTGATCTAAAACGCTGTTTTCAGCCTTTATCTCGACCACAGCGTTCAGAGGCACGTCCAAATTGAGTAGTTCTAGCGGTAAATCGGGATCATGTATGGAAGAGATCGCTATGTACAGTTGAGGTCCGTGCAGAGGCGCGTCGTCGATCCATTCTTTCTCCTTCCATTCGTCCCCTCTTTTTATCAGTTTCGTGAAAGTCTTTTCGTTTTTCTCGGTCGTTTTCTCTTTCGCTTTGGCTTTTTTGTCCAATTTATTCGATACTTTTCCTGTAGATTTGCTTTCTTTTATTTTCTCAGGCTTAGAGGAAGAAAACAATTCTTTATTTCCTGCTTCTTCTTCCGTTTTTAGTCTTAGAATTTCTTTAGTCTGCGCTATATTCTTTTCTTTGGCGAAAATAATTAGATATTTAATCAGCGGTGCCAACAATGTTACCGGGATCGGGTGAGAACGGTCTGTTTTAATTAATTTGTAAATTTCACTGCACAACTTACTGAACGGCGTTACTGTTTTGATTTTGCTGTTTTCCACGCAATAATGCGTAGCGTATTTGTTGACGTTCGACTTCGTGATCGTTTTAACATCTTTTCGCAGCTCTGTGGCACTCGCTTCGTTGAAGAAATCGATAAACGAGGCGGCTTCCGGACTACTTTCCACTAACAATGTCACATTGCACTTCCATTCAGCGTCGTTAATTTTAAAATTTTTCAAATCGTTCAACCAGTAATCGGGAATTTTAACTTCTTGTAAGGATTTTTTACTTTTGTCTGATTTAGGAGTTGGTGGTTTTTTAGGCGGCATTGTTTGATAAACGTTTAGGTTATGCAATCATAAGCGTTCTGTAATACCTTAAAAGGAAATCGAAAGAAATATTAATATTTATTTTACAATCTAAAAAAGTAAGAAAAGTTTATTTTCGATTAAAGAAATACTTTTACTTATAGCATTGTTTGTTTTTATATCGATCAGCTGTTTGTGATTGTTAATGAACTTGAAACTAATTAATCAGATGATAATTCAAAAAGTATTTCGTTTTGTAAATATTTGTGATTCATGTTGTTTATTATATTATAACTACTGTTAAGCTTTTATGCAATAAATAAATAAATAGTTTATTGTGATTACTATCTTGATTTTTTTTAAATTTTGCATTAAATCGCACAAACTATCCCATAAGGAAAATATATTTCTTGATTCGAATAATGAGAAGTTTAGGCCTAATTAAAACTCAACCATATGCAATTATCACCAGGTTTGCTCATACATAGGTAGGTCTATTCGTACATTTTGAAATAACATATGAGTTTTCGTTCCTTTTAGATACGGGCAGTGTTTGAAAATATATATTTTATTAATGTTTAGCTCATATTATGTAGGGTATATTTTATATGTATAAAATAAAATAAACAAAATTTGTGGTTCAAAAGTAAATCGGAATAAATAATCAGGAATAAATAAATAATACTCACATAACTCACACACTCTCTCTGACACAAACACACACACACACACACACACACACACACACACACACACACACACACACACACACACACACACACACACACACACACACACACACACACACACACACACACACACACACACACACACACACACACACACACACACACACACACACACACACACACACACACACACACACACACACACACACCACGTAAAAATATTTTCACTTCTTAGAGTCATGAAACGTTAATAGGCCTAAGTGTAAAAATTAACATAGATTTTTTCATGTTTATAATATTTTCTCTACGGAGTGGCGGAGAATAAATAGGCTACTCTGAACTTATGAAGTTTATTATTTTGTACTGGCGTTGCGCGTGAAATAAATAATAAACATATGTCAGTACGATGTAGTACGTTACAATGGTTCTCTGTTTGTTTGTAAATCAAAATAGTTTTCAAAAAAGGAGCTAGATAACGTCAGGTGTAATTTTTAGCCAGATATTTATTTAATTTAAAAAACATATAAAATCCGGCTTTGAGTTGGCCGACTTTTTTCTATCCAACTATGCTAGCTAGCGCACGCTTACACACACACACACACACACACACACACACACACACACAAATTTCTTTTTATTAATATAGATAATTTCCAAAATAAAAGTGTTATTTTGTTAAAGGCACGATGGAAGCCAGAGATTTGCATTTCACCTGGCCGGAGTACAGCGTGTTCGGCACGATGCTAACGCTATCTGCCCTCATTGGTGTGTACTACGGCTTCTACAAAGGCAACCAGAACACAGTCTCTGAGTACCTGATGGGCAGCAAGAAAATGTCAGTGTTCCCGATAGCAATGTCTCTCATAGCAAGGTGCGTTTGATTCTCTGCTAGACAGAAACTACATTCGGATAGTGAGAGAGTAAATGGAAAAAAGAGACACTCTCCCTACCTCCCCCTTCTCCCTCTCTCTCTCTCCTTTCTTTCTCTTTCCCCTCTCTTTCTCTCTCCCTTCATCTCTCGTTTTCTCTCTCTCGTTTCTCTCTCTCTCCCTCCATCTCTCGTTTTCTCTCTCTCTCCCTCCATCTCTCGTTCTCTCTCTCTCCCTCCATCTCTCTCTCTCTCTATCTATCTATCTATCTATCTATCTATCTATCTGTCTATCTATCCTATCTATCTATCTTCTCTCTCTCTCTCTCTCTCTCTCTCTCTCTCTCTCTCTCTCCTCTCCCTCTCTCTCTCTCTCTCTCTCTCTCTCTCTCTCTCTCTCCTCTCCCCCTCTCTCTCTCTTCGAAATTACAGATCAAGGTTTGTGTTGTTATATTCCAGATCGCTTTTTAAAAAGATGTTAAAAATTAAAATTAAAAAATAAAACCTTAGTGTTCGCAAATTTATTTCGATTCGATTTAGACTTGGCTCAAATATCTATTTCGGTAGGCATAATAGCTTGGACGAGTTCGTTAATGAGCGAAAATTCGTTCAACAGTTTAAAAATGGTGGTCATTTCATATGTTTAAAATTCGTGAATTTTTTGCCTTAAATTTTGTTTGTAACTGCGATTTTATCATCGTAATCACCGTTAAAAAAATGCGTAAATTAGCATTTTGAATTTTTAAAGTCAGCTGAAATTAAGAAACTTAATTTGACGGCGGTCTGGATTCATTTTCCTATTTTCAACGCAATTTAAAAGTTAAGTGTAAGATAAGGAAAAATACTTTTGGAAATTCGCTTCTATCATGATCAGCGATATTGCGGTAATAGCTTGGACAAGTTCTTTGTCCAGTACAATCCGTTAAACAGTTTTGAAATGATGACCACTTCAAATAATTAAAAAATTGTAACTTTTGTGCCTTAAATAGCTTTGAAAATTTGATTTTTACCGTCGAAATCAGCGTTAAAATCTGCGTAAATTAGCATTTTGAATTTTTAAAATCCGCAGAAATTAAGAAATTTAATTTGATGGCGTCGAAGTTTCATTTTTGTATTATCAATGCGGTTTGAAATGTTAATATGCAGATTTTAATGGTGATTACGATTCCATCACGCCAGCGAGGCAGCTACGCGCCGCGGTTATCTATTTACCACAAAAGCACGCTTCATTGTGTCCGTTTGGTTGTCACAGCCACGTGTCCGGGATCACTATCATCGGAGTGCCCAGCGAGATGTACCTCTTCGGCACCCAACTTTTCGCCGCTAACTTTGCCAACGTCTTCGTCACTATCATCGTTATCACCGTCCTCATACCGGTGTTCTTCAAGCTGCAGCTCAACTCTTTGTACGAGGTAAGTCACAAACACTACAAATCAAACCTTTAGACGTAATGTGCACATGCAGTCAGATTAGAGTGAGATGGTAAATATGTTAGCGTTCTCCCTGACGTGATTGAAGCAATTATCCAAAAATATGTTAGTACCTTAGCTTTTTTAATGCTGATTACGACAGTGAAATCAGATTTCCAAAAAATATTATGACAAAAATGTTATAAAATTTTTAAATATTTGAAATGACCATTTTAAAACTGCTTAACGGACTGTACTGGGCAAAGAGCTCTTTCAAACTAGTACAGTAATAGATTTTTGTGTTAAGTTTAAACGATATCAAACACAAGAAGCCTATCAGTTTGCAAAAACACATTATGACATAATTGTGGTAAGGGCCTACCTTTTTAGAATAATATATACAGTAAATTATTTTGCCACAATCGATTTATAAATCTTGGTTTTTCTCCAAAACCAGTACATCACTTATAAACAAAAATGAATATAATCGCGGCTCGCTTTATATTCACAAAAATGAATGTGATCGCAGCTGTTTCGCTGATCACGATAAGAACGAATTTCCAAAGGTACTTTCCTTATCTTAAACTTTTCTTATCTTAAAACTTATCTTTTCTTATCTTTAAATTACGTTGAAAATATGAAAATGAATCCTGACTGCTGTCAAAAAATTCTTAATTTTCAACGTAATTGTAACGTTTAAAATTTAACGTTTAACGTAATTTTCTGGTTAACGAACAATTATTAATTAATGTTTACTAACTGTTATTCTTAACTATTATTTTTGTAACGTTACACTATCTATATAGGCTATTAAAAAAACCTAATACAAATTATGTTAAGATGAAAACTTAACAGAAGTCAAGTTAAAATGAAAACCTAACACAAGTTAAGTTAAGATGATAATACTTAACATTATCATCTCTCTAAAATGTAACTGCATTTTAACCTAATACAAGTTAAGTTAAAATGATAACTTAGAACAAGTTAAATTAAGATGAAAACCATGCAAGTTAAGTTAAAATGAAAACCTAATACAAGTTAAGATTCAAACTAATACAAATTAAGTTAAGATCAAAACCAAATATACGTTAAGTTAAATCAGTCCGGACGTTCTTTCCAACCGATTTGCTTAGTTGCTTATTTTAAATGATGGGTGTTTGTTCAGAAAGTAGGTGGTGTGTTCAGAAAGTAACGAGAATTTTAATTTTTTGAACAAAATATTTATTTATTCTTCTACATTGATGCTGTCGCCTTCAAAATAGTCCCCACTGGAGATTATGCACTTGTGCCAGCGCTTCTTCCAATACTCGAAACACTTCTCAAATTCGATCTTTCAGATAGCCTTTAGTTCTTTCAGCAATACGCTTTTAATGTCATCTACGGCTGTAAAACGGCGGCCCTATAAGGTTCTCTTTATTTTTGGAAATAGGAAAAAGTCACACGAAGCCATGTCTGGCGAATATGGAGGCTGGGGCATCGTTACAGTACTGTTTTTGGCCAAAAATTTACGAACAAGCAATGAAGTGTGAGCTAGTGCATTATCTTGGTGCAAAAGCCATGAATTGTTTTACCACAGATCCGGACGTTGTTTTCGGATTGCTTGACGCAAACGGCTTTGAACTTGTAGATAGTACTCCTTATTGACCGTATCATCTGGTGGCAGGAATTCATGATGCACTATGCCATTAATATCTAAGAAGACAGTGAGCATAACCTTCACGTTCGACCGCACTTGTCGAGCTTTTTTCGGTCTTAGCGAGCCAGAATGTCTCTACTGGGATGATTGAGCCTTAGTTTCGACGTAATATCCATAAACCCATGTTTCGTCACCTGTTATAGTACGTTTCAGTAATTCTGCATCCTCGTTGACTTCATTTAGTGACTCCTGAGCAACTTCCATTCGCCGTTGTTTTTGTTCAAAATAAGCCGCCTCGGTGGCCTAGATGATGTCGTACTGGGCTTTCACCCCGAGGACTCGGGTTCGATTCCCGGACAGGGCTTGGCATTTTCATACGCTATAAATAATCACATCGTCTGCATTAGCCCAAGTGTGCACACACAAAAAATGTTAAACACACAAAAAAAATTGTTCAAAATTCAACAATTTTGGAACGAATTTTGCTGCCACGCGTTTCATACACAAAACATTGGAAACAATGTCATGACATGATCCAATCGATATGCCAACATCATCAGCGACTTCTCTAATTGTGATTCGGCGATTATTCGTAACCATTTCTTTCACTTTTTCCACGTTTGCATCGATTGTTTGATGTGCTGGGACGTCCAGGGCGTTCGTCATCTTCAACGTCTTCACGGCCTTCTTGGAAACGTTTACCACTCGTAAACTCTTGCTTTACTCATAACAGACTCACCATAGGCCTTTGTTAACATTTCACACACTTTGTTACACTTTATTCCATTCTTTATGCAAAATTTGATACAAATTCTTTGATCCATTTCTTTTAACAAACGAAAATCGCCGAGCTCATAAAAACACGTCTAACCTTAGAGGCTGTCACAGACAAAGTCAACAATTAAAACAGCTGAAAGTTTTATCATACTTCAAGGGCATGTATACCAACATAATTTAAATAAATGTTTGACAATCGGTCTCTCCAAGCCCGCGAAATTTAAAAATTCTCGTTACTTTTTTAGCACACCTCGTATGTCATCAGACGTTTAAAACTATCATTTTTGCTTTAGGACTTCACTCAATTGGCTTTAAAGTTGCCATGTTAATGTTATTAAGAAAATTTAATTTGTTTAGATGATTAGTTAAACATACGTTCACTAACCGAGATAGTTCATTAGATTCACCACAGAATGCAGCACGTACAACTGTTTTATCGCTGTGTGTTTACCTTTGTATTTACGTAATTTTTCTGCAGGCGAAACAATTTATTTATTTAAAAAACTTGGAGCCTAAAGTATTTTATTTTCAACGCACAAAATTACTGTATTTAGCTTTACTAACCTTTCTGTTTTTTATTTCTTTTGTTGCAGTATCTGGAACTGAGGTTTGATGTAAAAGTGAGAAAGTTCGCCTCTTTTCTGTTTGCCATATCGCTCGTGAGTACTTGATTGGTTAGAAGAGCTGATTTAGTTCACAATCTAATCTAAAATAACAAGGTGACCAAATGGCAAGTAACCATTAACATGATAAACAATCACGGCAAACAGTCAAATCAGTTTCAACTTCGATATTTCAAATCCTAAAAAATGCATAACATTTTTGGTCTTATTTTTTTTTTTTTTTAATATCTGATTTCACCGTTGTAATCAGCGTTAAAACTGTATGAGTTATAATTAAAAATCCATTGAAATTAAGAAAATTGATTTTACTGCGATCTGGGTATTTTCAATATAGTTTAAAATTTTAAATGCGTTTTAAAATATGCAAATTTTAATGCTGATTATGATGGTGAGATTAGAATTTCAAAAATAATGTGAAGGTAAAAAATTACTTTTGGAAATTCGCTTACATCATCTCAGTGAGACAGCTGCTTGATGTAATTATTATCATGCATTATTTATTTTATTTACCATTATTTACTTTTTTACAACTAGTTTTTAAAGTTTGAGCTGACATTCTCTTCAAACTCCCAGTGGTTTCACATTGATAACACGAAGCTCGGTGGGTGGGGGTAGGTTTTTGTTTTGATTCATTATAAATGAATGTTGTCTTATCGTTTATTTCTTATCATAAACAAATATTAACTGCAACAAATAACTGATGTAATTAATTGTGTGCGGTCATCTTTGTACATTATTACAATAATATTGTAAACGACAATGTTTTACAATTATTTGACGCGACAACTTAATTAATTAGTTCAGGCATGAAGGTGCAACTACCACGAAATGTACCTTGCAGTAAGTTATTCCACTTTCAATTTGTCCCTAGCTGCAAGTCGTTTCACTTTTGAGTTTTCCCTAGCTTCAAGTTTTTTCACTTTTGAGTTGTCCCTAGCTGCAAGTCGTTTCACTTTCAAGTTGTCCCTAACTGCAAGTTACTTCACTTTCAAGTTGTCCCTAACTACAAGTTACTTCACTTTCGAGTTATCCTTAGCTGCACTTTATTTCACTTTCGAGTTGTCCGTAACAGCAAATTATTTTACTTTGAAGTTATCCCTAGCTACACGTTTTTTCACTTTGGAGTTGTCCTAAACTCCAAGTTATTTCACTTTGGAGTTGTTTCTAGCTGCATGTTATTTATATTTGTTATTGCTTATTGTAGGGCTCCTTTACAGCCCTTAAAAGTTTGTTTATTTTTGTTATTTATTAATTTATTTTTAAGTTTTTTTTTATTTCGTTAATTAGTTTTAGGAACGTTAATATTTCTTTTATTTATCTTGTTGTTGTATTGTCATTATACAGCCTACAATAACTTTGTGTGTATATTGTTTTAAGATTTATATTATTGTTAACTAGTTTTAAGAAACGATCTTTTTATAGTTATTATTGTATTTTGTATTGTTATTGTTTTGTTTGTTGTTTTTATAATATCTTAAATTTTTATCTGACTTGTTTCTTTGTTTTCAAAAATTGTATTAAGTAATTAATGTCGCGCCTCTTAAAGGCGAAAAAATGATAATCTTATTTCACTTTGGAGTTGTTTTTTCGTTTTTTCACTTTGGAAAAATTTCACTTTGGAGTTCACTTTTTTCACTTTGGAGTTGTTCCTAGCTGCAAGTTATTTCACTTTGGAGTTGTTCCTAGCTACACGTTTTTTCACTTTGGAGTTGTTCCTAGCTGCAAGTTATTTCACTTTGGAGTTGTTCGTAGCTACACGTTTTTTCACTTTGGAGTTGTTCCTAGCTGCAAGTTATTTCACTTTGGAGTTGTTCCTAGCTACACGTTTTTTCACTTTGGAGTTGTTCCTAGCTGCAAGTTATTTCACTTCGAGTTGACCCTAGCTGCACGTTACTTCATTTTCGAGTTATCTCTAACTGCAAGTTATTTAATTTTGGTGTTGTCCCTAGCTGCAAGTTATTTCACTTTCGAGTTCTCTTGCGGCAAGTCATTCAGTCCACAAACACTGTTCCAAGACTTACTTCTTATATACTCCCGAACTGTAAATTTATTTTATTTTAAATCTGCTACATGAGCTTGCGTCATGTAACAAATTGGAAACGATACCGATAACCGAATAACCGTTTTTGAGAATTCAGATCTAATTTTTATGCCAGTAACTGTAAAACCGGATTTTCGGGTGATCAGAAAATTGTGAGAAACTTTTCCCATTATTTTTTTTTAATTTAAGCTTAATTATTAGTTTTTTTACAACTTTTTTCTTTTACAGTGTTATTTTTTTCAGATTCTATACATCCCAGTAGTGGTGTACGTGCCGGCGTTAGCGTTTAATCAAGGTAAGATTTTATGTTATGTTCATTTAATTAGGTTAACATTGTCCATGCTTTCGCTGCGTTATTTTACATTGTAGCAGTCACGTTAAATGACAACGAGAAACGTTTAGATTATGTTAAATGAAACAAACATTTATTGAGGAACACAGTCGATAGACAGAAGGACACTGTATGATCCTTCCTTTTTTTCTCCTAACGGTAAGGGGAAAACAACGGGAACAACTGCGGCTTGAACTAAGAAACTTTAAGTGCGCAGTTGAGTGACGCAGTAGACTGACCGATACTTTAGCCACTTCGACCACCGAGCCCCATTGACGACTAAAATTGCAAAACAACTGACCCAGTATCTAAAGTGTATGCGTGCAAAATTTCATGACAATCCAATCAGAAGTTTTAGATTTCTGTTCTTATTCTGAACAGACATACATTTGATTTTGTAGATATAGCTTATTTTAGATCTTATTATTATATTGTTTTATTGAAGTACAGTATTTAAATGATTGACTAGTGAATTGAAAAATACTGAATCTTCAATACTGGTGATGCAAAATGTAATCTTCTATACTAGCCTATTATCTGCTAAAATGTAAATAATATGCCTATGCTCGAAAAGAGTATATTATTGCACCAGTTTTGAAAATTTGTTGAAAGTTTTTAAAAAATACAGGAAATACTGGAAAGGAGTGGTCACCTTTCCGGTAGTTATTTTTCCGACCGTTTTGGCGCTGTTGAAAAAGTTGTTTGAGTCGCATATATACATAGTATTGGTCTTAGTTCTCTTAAAATGCAAGAGATGGCGTTCATTGACGTGAGATTATTTGAATATAAATTTTTAAGTAAATATTTGAATAACAATTATGAAGTCGATATTTATTTAATTAAAATAAATTATTACTGCTAAAAATAAAAAAGTTGTTCGAATCGCCAATATTCAATCGCTGGTGTCGGTTAGTTCCCCTAAAATGCAAGAGATGGCGGTTATTGATGTGAGCATATTTGAATAGAGTTAAAAATTATTAAGTAGGTATTTATTTAATTAAAATAAATTATTACTGCTAAATATTTAAAAAATTGTTTGAATCGCCAATATATATAGTGTCGGTTAGTTCTCTGAAAATGCAAGAGATGGTGTTGATTTATGTGCATATTTGAATATTTGAATAGAGTTAACAATTATTAAGTAGGTTTTATTTAATTAAAATAAATTATTACTGCTAAAAATTAAAAACGTTGAATCGACAATATACATAATGCTGGTCTTGGTTAGTTCTCTTAAAATGCAAGAGATGGCGTTGATTGATGTCAAAATATTTGTACAGAATTAAAAATTATTAAGTTGGTTTTATTTAATTAAAATAAATTATTACTGGTAAAAATAAACAAAATATTTTATCAATTCTGCTACTACAAATTATACTATACACTCATATGCATATATATATGCACATATTCTCGCTCTATGTGCTATGGTTAGCGTCTTGCGTTGTTATAGATTTTGATTGAGTCAGCCAGGCTCTATGTTCCCATGCAATTCATATGTACAAAAAGTCTGATACAACGAGCCTAAGGATGTTTTCACTTCAAAAATTATCTTTTAAATTGTTTAGAAAGGTTTTTTAAATCCACTGACAGATTGAAATTCCTTTAAATCTTTAACATTTCTGGCAGCCGACTCTGGTTAAATCATCTGCGTAAATAACGGGGAAATTATACAAAATCTGTTTTACCGATTTAGAATATTATTAATTTGCCATTAATTGTGTTTATGGGCACAATACAATTTGTGTATAGTATGGATACTCTCTGAACATAACAATTAGAAAATAAGCCATGCTAAACTAAACTTGTAACAGTCAAAAATAAAAACTAAGTTTTAGATGTAATCAGAGATCAACAAATCACCAAAATACGCTTTGTCTGATTGCTTGTTTTTAATAATTTAATTGTGTGCGAGAAAATTTGTGCAACAAAATAAATGCGAATGTGATTGTTGTTTCAGTATCCGGCGCTGATATTTACTTAGTCACTCCGACAATCTGTGCCATCTGTATATTTTATACGACTGTGGTAAGTGGCAGTGTCAAATAAATCAAAACTAGTGTAGTGGTTCGGCCTATCGAATAGTTTTAGGCCGAACCTGTTTGTCTTTCTGTTTACCTCGTGACTATCTGTCTGAATGTGAATTGTAGCGAATCGATATTAGCAGAGATACCAATGCCCTCCCCAAAAATCAGTTCTCCCCTCAAAATTTGAAAACTTCCTATACTGCCATTCAGAGGCAAACTACTATCTTTTATTTTATGCTCCATCAAGTTTTTTAAAATGAAAAAAATATCAAATTTTATTTTTTATCCTATTTAAATATTAAATTCACTTCATTAGTTTAGACAAAATACTTTTTTATTTGATTTTTTGCAGTTTTAAAGTTGGAATATAAATAATAATAAAATGAAGGTTAGTGAAAGGAAAATATAATACTGTTATTGAAAAAAAAAATTTTTAAGAAGATTTTTTATACAAATATTTATTTTATCCCCTTTTAAAATAATTATGGTACAAATAAATTTTGCTCTCACCCGAAAATGTTGATGACGCATTTTGCACCATGTGCCCTCCTCTTTGGTACCTCTGAATATTAGATTATGATTTTTGCATTATAATAATTCAATTGGAACACTCTACATTGAAATAAACAAGGAAAACAATTAATAAATTATATTTAAATACGTATTAGTCGTATTAATTTAATTATTAATTAATATTAATTAATTTTTTGTTATTAATGTTGCATTAATAGATTATTAAAAAAATGTTTAAAATACAAAACGTTGATAGTATATTTATTATAGTGCTTTCCTCAGCAAAAGCAATAATAAAAAATTGTCACTTCTGGTATTAAACGTTATTTCAGTATGAGTTTTCAATTTTAATTGGTATGAAGGAAGTTATTATTATTATTAAGAATATTGTTTCAGTTACTATCGATTTAATTTTTTAAAATGTATTTTTTAACAAAATCATTAATTTTAATATATTTATTTATTTTTTCGTCATTAGAGGGGGTAATAATCTTCAAAATGGCCTATAGAACATTAATTTTGAAACAGTATTAATGGAGATATTTCATACCAACAAAAACACCTTTGGGAAGAAATATATAGAGATTTTATGTAACAAATAAAGAGCATATTTAATTTAAATTATTACTGATATATCCATTTCTGTTTTAAGTACACACATTGGTAATTGTTTACTATTTTATTTAGAAAGCAAAAATGTTTAAAGAAAAATAAAGAAGTTAGGTTGGTCATATTGTTCTAGAGTGATAAGCTTATTAACATTATAATATCAGCACAAAGTGAAAGCACAAGGATTTGTATAATGAGTAATAGGCAGAATAATCGAGAAGTTGCGCTAGTCGATTTGTGCCTTAGTAACAGTCGATTATTTCTTACAAAAATTCACTTGATTATCCCATCACTGTAGGCTTGTGCTACCTGACCAACATCTAGAGCAGTCAGTTTGTATGTTAAAAGTAAGTTTCACCTATTCTGTTACAGGGTGGTCTGAAAGCCGTGGTATGGACGGACGCTTTGCAAGGGCTGATAACCATATCAGCTATTGTAGCTGTCATATTCATCGGCCTCTACAACGTGGGAGGTCTGGGAGAGGTGTTCCGGATAAGCGAGGCGGGACAGAGGCTGGAACTGTTCAAGTAAGTTCAACTACCTGCAGCAGTCTCAGTTAATCTTAAAACTGTTCCAGTTTAACCCCCCCCCCAACAGTTCATAGTTTCCCAAAACTGTCCCGGTTTACTATTAACAGTTCCAATTTACCCAAAACTGTCCCAGTTTACCATTAATAGTTGCAATTTATCCAAAACTGTCTCAGTTTACATTAGCAGTTTCAATTTATTCAAAACTGTCCCATTTTATCATTAACAGTTACAATTTACCAAAAATTGTCCCAGTTTACCATTGATAGTTACAATTTACCCAAAGCTATCTCATTTTACATTAACAGTTACAATTTACCCAAATTGACCCAGTTTACCATTAAAAGTAACAATTAACCAACAATTGTCCCAGTTTACCATTAACAGTTCCAATTCACCCAAAACTGTCCCAGTTTACCATTAACAGTTACAATTTATCCGAAAATGTTACAGTTTCCTTCAACAGTTCTAATTTACCCAAAACGGCTCCACTAACAGTTACAATTTACCAAAAACTGTCCCAGTTTACCATTAACAGTTACAATCTACCCGAAAATGTTACAGTTTCCTTCAACAGTTCTAATTTACCCAAAACGGCTCCACTAACAGTTACAATTTACCAAAAACTGTCCCAGTTTACCACTAACAGTTACAGTTTACCCAAAACTGTCCCAGTTTACCACTAACAGTTCCAATTTACCCAAAACTGTCTGAGTATGCTTTAACAGTTAATCAACCCAAAACTGTTACCTTCAAGAGTCATTTATCCAAAACTGTTCCGAGTTTATTTTCTACACTTTCCATTTAACCAAAACAGTTCCAATTTATCAACAATAATTCCAATTTATCTTTAACAGTTCCAATTCACCAACTGACTCAGTTTACCATAAACTGTACCAATTATCCCAGAAATATTGTAGTTAATTTTCAACAGTTATAATTTACCCAAAATTGACTCATTTAAACTTTAACACTTCCAATTTACCTGAAATCTTTTAGTTTACTTCAAAGTTGTAACTTACCTAAAATTGTTCCAATTTTGTCTCAGTTTACTTTCGACAGATCCAACTTACACCCAAACTACCCCAGTTTATCTTCAACTGTTCCCATTAGATACATGCTGTACGATCCTCAAATAACCTCTTATAGTACAGCCAATCCTGAATATATTAGAACCTCGATTATCCGGATAAGTTTTTAAACTTGAAACAAGTATTTAATAAGTTTGTGTTAATTTAGCATGTCTTCGCAACTCCCTGTGTTTTATGGGAATAAGGCCGGATGACCACCAAATACGCAGCGAAGTTGCGCTGAGTGTAGCAGACTACACATTCAAAACCTAACCTATTGTTTTTATTGTAAGTTTGGCCACTGAAGGCGTAGCTGAATGAAGCTGCGTCGCTAACTCCACGCCGCGAAGCTTCGACTCTGCCGTGTTCGGTTTTCAAGCTAACTCCGCTTCCCCCCACCACGTTGACCACACCTACAAACTTATTATTTCTCTACCTAGGTTACCGTTGCCTAGGTTACGGTTTATAAACATAACAGTTCCTGGAATCCGTTACAGTAGGGCTAGATATTTAGAGTAAAAAGATACAAACGCGTTCTTTAAACTGACTGAACTCCGCTAGTGGTTGCCGTTCAACTTCATTCCGCTCCTCTCGTCTCAGCTCAGCGCAGATTCGCCCGCATTTCGTGGCCGCCCGGCCTAAATCAGGTCTTATGAACTTTGGGTAAATGACAAGTCAGCGTTATCTAAATCCATTTCGTTTACGCCTTACTGTTCCATTGAATTTGTTACCAGCAACTACAACTTAACTGTATAGGTTACTTTTGTTAACAATTCATTTAATTAATAAATAGTTCGTCATTCATTGTTAAGTTCTAAAATAATTAAATCAGTTACGAAAAAAGTATGTTTTGCTAAGATTCAATTTTATAAATTTGATTTTGTTGCAGCCTCGACCCGAACCCGTTTAGGAGGTCCAGCCTATGGACAGTGTCCATCGGATATATCTTCACCTGGCTGACGTATCTGGGCATCCATCCCGGGTCTGTTCAGAGGTTCCTTTCTCTGCCTACAGAATCAAAAGCCAAATGGTAATATCCTTATTATAATTAAATTTAGTATTTTTACGATGTAGAATAACGTGTATTTATTAACACATACTTAGCTCCACTGGAAAATGAGCTGTCGGAGCAACAGTGATCTTCACGCAGTGATCCAAACGCGCGACCTCTAAATGATCGCCGATCCTGACTTTTGTATGGTTCGTTAAAATTTATACTGAGTCGTGTGTGTGTTTTAATCAAGTTATTTACCTAGCAAAATTTATTCAGCAGTTTCAAAATGGCGGCATTTCAATTCTATAAAAAAAATCTAATTTTTCTCTTGATTTTTTTAATCGACGTTAAAAACTGCATAAATTGGCATTTTGAATTTTCAAAATCCGTTGAAATTACAAAATTGAATACTACGGCGGTCAGGGTTCATTTTTTGTATTTTCAGAATAATTTTGATTGTTTATAGTGCTAATATATGGGGATTTTAATGCTAATTACGACGTTTTAAACGAAGTTTCATAAAAAAATGGTCAGTAAATGGTCAATAAAAATGGTCGTAATAAACAAATATTGTCTTCCATCACGTCATCGAGACATATATATTTTTATTTTATATATATATTTTTATACATATTATATATATATATATATATATATATATATATATATATATATATATATATATATATATATGTGTGTGTGTGTGTGTGTGTGTGTATATATATATATATATATATATACACACACACACACACACACACACACACACACACACACACACACACACATATATATATAACTTTTTATTGTCACATTGGTGGTTTCAGGTCCGCGTTCTACCTGGCAATTGGCATGAGCTCCATGACCTCTATATGTTGTCTGCTGGGGCTTGTTATCTACGCTACTTATCACAGCTGTGATCTCATTGAGTCAAAGGTGAACTATAAGTTAATTTAAATATGTTTACTTTATAATGCTAACACCATAATCCAATGGTGTTGTACTTGATAAATAAATATGGCTAACGTCAGGTTCATACTAATACATTATTTTCTTATACAGTGTATTTTCTTATTCACTACCTTCTATACACAAATACACTGTCCATTATGCACCAATACACTATCTTCTGTACACTATAAATTATACACTTATACACTATCTTTTAATACAGCCGCTATACACTATCCATTATGCACTAATGCACTAGCTTCTGAACACTATAAACTATACACTAATACTCTATTTTCTAATACAGCCATTGTACACTATTTAAGATGCACTAATAACGTATCTTCTATACACTGTTCATTATGCACTAATACACCGTCTTCTAATACAGATACTATACACTAACACTACCCTCTGTACACTGTCCATTATACACTAATACATTGTCTTTTAATACAGATACTATACACCAAGGTATATAGATACACGGTAGGGGCCACGCGCATGTCCCCCCACCACTTGCCGGCTGAAGTACGTCATCGGATCAAGCTCTGACGTAGTGTTCAGTAGAAAACAGTTTGTATTGTTAGTGTTAGTAACTGTATTATAGTAATTACAATAATAATTCCTTATACCTAACATTAATAACGCTGTTAATTACTTTACGTACTGAATTCGCTCATTGTCAAAAATTGAAACTTTTTATTTTATACAATATTACATAATATTAAAGTAAATTATAGGTCCATAGCTTGAAAAATTCCAGGTTATTTTTTTATGAAAGTTAAAAGCACATCACACTATGAATTACGTATCTGCGGATTTTCCGTGACAATTATGTGGTTGACTGTGAAAACGCACATCTCAAATAAAAAATTAACAACAAATTAAATGGCACATAGACGTATGCCTATTATGCAAAACAGTAAAATAAAACATACGTATTTCTTAGAACTTATGTTTCAACACACAAACACACACACACACACACACACAATATATATATATATATATACATACATACATACATACATACATACATACATACATACATACATACATACATACATACATACATACATACATACATACATACATACATACATACATACATATACATATATATATATATATATATATATATATATATATATATATATATATATATATATATATATAACTGACTATTTTTGATACCTAATACAAGTTATTGTAGTTTACTGAGTTTGTTACTTGTCTTCCTTCCGGCATCAGTGGATTTATTTCCGTAACTTCTTTTTATTTAAAGATTTAATCCTCATAAATGTACGGCTTTGGAAATACCCTCGGATGACCAGTTAGAGCATGCATCTTTCTCTATCACTTGAATTTTATTATCAGAAAAAATATTCTTAATCTTAGTAACATTGCTTTGTAAAGCCACATTTTTATTTTTAACCGAGGCCAGTTCTTGTAATGCAAGTTGAATTTGTTCCTTCAAAAGTAAATTTTCATTTCTTAAACATTTCATTTCTTCTACAGAGGAATTATTTACAACGATATTTGTATTAAAATTACTGACTACTAAAGGATGGGTTTCATTTACAGAATTACACGTTACAATTGCACCAACGTCATTTCCATTTACAGGTGATTTTCCTGGTAGATGTCCATCGGACTTGTCAATAAGTTTTTTTAATGTTTCTTGGTTTTCACGTTTTTTAATCCTTGCAGCTCGTTCAGAATTGATAAATTTATTTTCAACGGTGGGAATGTTAAAACGTGGAATGACACCGGATTTCAGCTATTTTTTAAGTTTCGTATTTAGTAATTCGGATTTAAAATCCCTTTCGAAATCATCGTCATTAGAATGAAGTGAACAGACTTTAACATTATCAAAATTAAAATGATCTGCTCGTTTACACGCATGAACCCACGCTTTTCTCAGGCCTTCGTCTTTTGGAATTCTGTGAAATGTAATTCCTTTCCCTTTACAATTCTTATCATTATTATAGCAATTACCAATAGCACAACCAGACATTGTTATGCATACACAATTATACAACAGCAAACAAAACAAATTATGTATTTTTTAGGATTCAAACATAGGCTACTTAAATCTTTTCTTGCACTTATTAAACCTCGACCATAAAACACAATTATCACCTTTTCTTTAAAACACCTTTTATTTACACAAAAAAGACCTTTTACTTAAAAAACAACACTCACATAAACACACCGAATCTCCAACTACATTTACAGAACATCGCATTGTTAAACGGGAAATTACACAAAGTAGCAGTCACCGTAAATAGAATTGTATTTACGGTGGTAGCAGTGAAGAGTTTGATCCAGTGACATCACGCGCGGTAGTCGACTGCGCACACCCACCGTGGCCCCTACCGTGTATCTATATACCGTGATATACACTATCCACTATACACTAATACTACCCTCTAATACAGTCACTGTACACTGTCCATTATGCACTAATACACTGTCTTCTAATACAGATACTATACACTATCCACCACGGTATATAGATACACGGTAGGGGCCACGGTGGGTGTGCGCAGTAGACTACCGCGCGCGTGACGTCACTGAATCTAACTCTTCACTGCTACCACCGTAAATACAATTCCATTTACTGTGTCTGCTACTTTATGTAATTTCTTTTTACTTAAAAGTGTTGTGTTTTAAGTAAAATGTCTTTTTTGTGTAAATAAAAGGTGTTTTAAATAAAAGGTGATAATTGTGTTTTGTGGTCGAGGTTTAATAAGTGTAAGAAAAGATTTAAGTAGCCTATGTTTTGAATCCTAAAAAATACATAATTTGTTTTGTTTGCTGTTGTATAATTGTGTATGCATAATAATGCCTGGTTGTGTTATTGCCAATTGCTATAATAATGATAAGAATTGTAAAGGAAAAGGAATTACATTTCACAGAATTCCAAAAGACGAAGGCCTGAGAAAAGCGTGGGTTCATGCGTGTAAACGAGCAGATCATTTTAATTTTGATAATGTTAAAGTCTGTTCACTTCATTCTAATGACGATGATTTCGAAAGGGATTTTAAATCCGAATTACTAAATACGAAACTTAAAAAATAGCTGAAATCCGGTGTCATTCCACGTTTTAACATTCCCACCGTTGAAAATAAATTTATCAATTCTGAACGAGCTGCAAGGATTAAAAAACGTGAAAACCAAGAAACATTAAAAAAACTTATTGACAAGTCCGATGGACATCTACCAGGAAAATCACCTGTAAATGGAAATGACGTTGGTGCAATTGTAACATGTAATTCTGTAAATAAAACCCACCCTTCCGTATTCAGTAATTTTAATACAAATATCGTTGTAAATAATGCCTCTGTAGAAGAAATGAAATGTTTAAGAAATGAAAATTTACGTCCATACCCGAACATTTATGAGGATTAAATCTTTAAATAAAAAGAAATCTGTAAAAAGAAGTTACGGAAATAAATCCAGTAATGCCGAAAGGAAGACAAGTAACAAACTCAGTAAACTACAATAACTTGTACTAGGTATCAAAAATAGTTTGTTATCTATATATTAATAATTATATATATATATATATATATATATATATATATATATATATATATATATTTATATTGTGTGTGTGTGTGTTGAAACATAAGTTCTAAGAAATAAGTATGTTTTATTTCACTGTTTGCATAATAGGCATACATCTATGTGCTATTTAATTTGTTATTTAAGATGTGCGTTTTCACAGTCAACCACATAATTTTCACGGAAAATCCGCAGATACGTAATTCATAGTGTGATGTACTTCTAACTTTCTAACAAAAAATAACCTGGAATTTTTCAAGCTATGGACATATAATTTACTTTAATATTATGTAATATTATATAAAATAAAAAGTTTCCGTTTTGACAATGAGCGAATTCAGTACGTAAAGTAATTAACAGCGTTATTAATGTTAGGTATAAGGAATTATTATTGTAATTACTATAATACAGTTACTAACACTAACATTACAAACAGTTTTCTACTGAACACTACGTCTGAGCTTGACCCAATGACGCACTTCAGCCGGCAAATGGTGGGGGGGACATGCGCGTGGCCCCTACCGTGTATCTATATACCGTGCTATCCACTATACACTAATACTACCCTCTAATAAAGCCACTATACACTACTTTCTATACACGAATTCATTACCTTCTAATACAGCCATTATACAAATATTCAGTTTATTAACAAAAGGACAAGTCTTTTATTTTTACAATTTTTATTTTATAGTCCATATAAATATGGCTACGGACCTTTGATACGTGGTTTTGTTATGTGTAGGCGGTGACAAGGCCTGACCAGCTGGTGCCGTACTTCGTGCTGGACGTGGCGGGGAAGTACCCGGGACTGCCCGGCCTAGTGGTGGCCGGCGTTGTGTGCGCTGCGCTCAGGTAACTGGGTACCAGGGCAAACTGCATGGTACAACGGCTCATTTTCTCCATTCACCTGTTCCTAGCACAACCATATTCTTGTCTCAACCGGAATATAACAAAATCACTTATAAATTCAATTTAGTGTCATAGAAATAAGCCTCAAAAATTCAGTTCTTATATACGAGAATATCCCCGGCAGAAATCTGCTTAAAATTAAATGTAAATACGTGGCAATAAAATAGATGTATGTGCTGCATTCTGTGGTGAACGTAATAAACTGAAGTTTCAGTTCATCTGAGGAAATAAAACCTTCATGGGAACTTTGAAAGTCGATGGGGCGAAGCTGTAAAAGAACAAATATATTTTATTTAAATGCCTGATATGACATATTTGGGTATAAGTACACTATATTTGGATATAAATACTTATTAAGAAAAAACTAAACAAATTTATCATATAGACTTGTATAAACTATATATATATATATATATATATATATATATATATATATATATATATATATATATATATATATGTGTGTGTGTGTGTGTGTGTGTGTGTGTGTGTGTGTGTCTAATAATTACACTTCATCATCAGAAGAAAAGATAAAATGGTGTAACAGTAATTTAAAATTTTCTAACTCACTTATAGACTCGTTTATCTTGTCTCGCGATGAAATGTAATTATTATACAAAATATATGAAGAGTTTTTTATTTTCCAAACGCACTCGTCCCAGTGAGATGCATGTCTTAGTTCCAGTAGTAGCGCGAGCATAGCACGGCTATATTGTTCTGTCGCCCTGTTCAATTTATTTCGAAAATATCCGTTTTGTGTGTAATTTTAAGCATTGAAACAGTTTTGGGAATTATAGATCACATTTCTTGAGATATGCTCAATTTTTACTTTTTTTTTCATCGGGAGAACACTTAAAAAGTTTTAATCTGTCCTCCCTCCGGCGACTAAGCCGAATTTGCGACTCATAATTTGGGAATCGTTTTCAAACCGTAAAGTGAGGTTTGAAAACAATATATTGAGAGACTGGTAGTCGTATAAATGGTTTTAAGGTTTATTTTAAGGGTTTTTGTCTCGAATTTTAAGAAAAACATTTTTGTTAATTATCCTCATAAGTAGGGCTATAAAGGGAGAAAGTTTTCATAAGAAATAAATGGTAATGATCAACTGTGTTCAATAACAGAAGTTTTATATTTTGTTTGTTTACATATTTTCTAACCCAGAGAAAACAATTATATACTGGCTAAGTAATGGCCCCTAGAGCCACTAGTTTAATTATGTTTAAATACAGCATAAAAGTACACTGATTTGTATAATCCGATATGAATTTTGTTATTTTGATTGTCAGCACGATGTCGGCTGGCCTGAACACCCTCTCTGGGATTATCTTCGAGGACTTTATCCGTCCGGTGATACCCGGCGTGGTACCTGACGCGACCGCATCCTGCATCATGAAGTACGTGGTCATTTTGCTGGGCTGTATCTGTGTGGTCATGGTGTTTGTCATAGAGAAGCTTGGAGAAATTTATCAGGTACTAAACGCCTCTAACTGGGTTTTGTTAATTCTTAATGAAACATAGCTATAAAGTAAAACTCGCGGGTTGTTATCGATAACAGTCAAAATTCTGAATAAATAATCGCGGCACGCATTCGCTGACGTGATGGAAGCGAATTTCCAAAAAGTATTTTTTATGAACCACGTTTTGAAACTCTGATTTCCCTATCGTAAACAGCATTAAAATCTACCCACGTTAGCATTTTAAACCTTCAAAACTGATTACGAAACGAAACCCTGGCTGCCGTTAAATTTAATCTATAATTATAACGGATTTATAAAATTCCAAATGCTGATTTATTCAGCTTTGAACGCTAATTACGATGGTGAAATCAGATTTTCAAAAATATTGAAGTCCAAAAAGTCATGAATTTTAGAAAATGTTATATGGTCACCATTTTGAAACTGTTGAACGAATTTTACTGAGCTTCTTGTCAAAGCTATTATCAAAATGCAATTTTTGTGTAACGTTTCAAATCAAATTGGAAACATGAGCGTGATAAAGCTCGAACACCCCCCCACACACACACACACACACACACACACACACACACACACACGCGCGCTCATACTTTTTGAGGATATATATATATATATATATATATATATATATATATATATATATATATATATAAGGTCATTTAAAAGTCCCGGGTTACCTTGGGACAGCACGCAACAGTGTTCCAGGTTAATTTAGGTTCACATAAACAGCTGTTCCTTGATAATACTATTATCAAGGATAAATAATAATACTATTATCAATACTTATTATTTCAAGTGAGGTTATGTTTATTGCTACACTTTACAATGATTAATTTCAAGTGAGGTTATGTTTATTGCTATACTTCATAATGAATAATTTCAATTGATGTTACTTTTTATTTCCATTACTTACGATCAATATAAATATTAACAAATAAATCACTGTTAATTTATGAAATATTTACGTGTTTTCTGCTATTTCAGTTGTCCATTATCCTCGGAGGTGCGACCAATGGCCCACTGCTGGGCTTGTTTACTATGGGCATTCTTCTGCCGTGGACTAACACTAAGGTATTTATGTAAGCTGAATACCTTTTCGGATGTAATTTAAAAATGTTCCTTAAATATTTGATTTCTAACCTTTACATTGTTCAACAATTTGAAAATTTGTTTTATTATTAATTAATGGTTCTTAAAAAAAAAGTACTTTTATTTAATTCTATCTATTATAACATAACCCTTTTATCTTTGGTCGTGATGATCGTACTGGCAGAGTAATGGTTATGTACTTTTTAAAAAAAGAAAAGAATAGAATTATAAAAGTTTTTTTTTAATTACTTTATATAAAGGTACTCGTAATTACCTTCAAGTCTTTAAGGTCGATAAGACTATGTTCGATATAGGCCTACTACATGTTCTACATGTCCTCGTTTTTTAAAATACTTAAATTCATCACATTTAATTAGATTTTAATTTGATTAACACTTAAAAAGTCTGGTACTACCTTTCATGCACTATTAGAATTGTATTTCGAACGTTGCAGAATCAATTCACTTACCAAAAATAGCCTTCTTAAATATGTTTTACTTATAACATATTTATGCTCTCTTGAGATAACGTCTTGCAATATGATTTTAAACCTTTAAAGATTCCTAACTTGTCTTAATTGTTTTCGATCTGATTCTACCTTCGTAATCAACGTTAAAAGCTGTATAAACAAGCATTTCGAATTTTCAAATTCCGTTGTAATTAGGAATTTTTTGATGACGGTCAAGGTTCGCTTTCGTATTTTTAATGTAATTTGCAAGTTTAATATACTAATATATGCAAATTTTAATATTGATCATGGGGAAATCAGAATTTCAAAAAGGGGTAAGATAAATAAAAATACTTTTGGAAATTCGCTTCTGTCACGTCAGTGTGATAACAGCGTGCCACGATTACTTTATATTATAAACGACTCGTTGAAATGTTCATTTACATATTGTTTGTATGAAATGTTTGTTTACGTAAAGTTTGTTCTACGAAATGTTTGTTTACGTAAAGTTTGTTTTACGAAATGTTTTTTTTACGTAATGTTTCTTTTACGAAACTTTTGTTTACATAATATTTGTTTTACGAAATGTTTGTTTACGTAATGTTTCTTTCACGAAATGTTTGTTTACGTGAAGTTTGTTTTACGAAATGTTTGTTTACGTACAATTTGTTTTACGAAATGTTTGTTTACGTAATGTTTCTTTCACGAAATGTTTGTTTACGTAAAGTTTGTTTTACGAAATGTTTGTTTACGTACTATTTGTTTTACGACATGTTTCTTTACGTAATGTTTCTTTTACGAAATATTTGTTTACGTAATGTTTGTTTTAGTAATGTTTGTTTAACTAAATTTTGTTTTACGAAATGTTTGTTTACGTAACGTTTCTTTTATGAAATGTTTGTTTACGTAATGTTTATTTACGTAATGTTTGTTTTACGAAATGTTTGTTTACGTAAATTTTGTTTTACGAAATGTTTGTTTACGTAACGTTTCCTTTACGAAATGTTTGTTTACGTAATGTTTGTTAGTGGAAATTCGTTTTGATATTTTTAAGTTACAGTTCTACACTTATTTAAAACTTATACATATAGACAATGTTTGTTTATCCGTCCACCCCATTACACTGTCGCATTGAAAGTTGTCTGGCGACGTAGCTCAGTCGATTAGAGCGCGTAACTGACCGGCTGCGCTATCCGACAGACTGTGGTCAAAAGTGTTACCGTTGAATATAAACGAATTAGAATGATAACCCTTATGAGAAATATATGAACTCTCGCTGGTGGTGGCATCATGCGGCAAAATGTTCAACTACAGTTAAACAGGTAATAGTACTACCTATTTTCTCGAACGGTTTCACGCCCTGTTCTTGCAGCTTACAGAGTTCGTAGCGGCAGATAGTGCAGTTACTTGAATTTTAGCCACTAATATCGAGTATGCTTTCTATAATAGCGCGTACTTTTATAATGTACTACTAGTCCATTTATATTCATTGGTGCTACATACCATTTGACTTAAAAGTATGAAATTTTGTCACCAGGGTGCTTTGAGCGGCGCGCTGACCAGTCTGTTGTTCATGGGGTGGCTGATATACGGCAGCCAGACTGTGGTGATGTCTGGTAAGGTCCTGCACCCCTACAAGCCCAGCACGGTGGAAGGCTGCCTCTACAACGTCACTGTTGTACCAAAAGAAATGTAAGTAATAAGTCGGAGGTGTTGTAGTACTTAGTAGAGTCTCTCTAATCCGACACGTACAGGTCCGGGCATCTGTCGGATTACAGAGAGCGACCGGACTACAAAAAGTCAATATAAAAACATGCAGTACTATGTTCAAGCTTTCCGGCGGAGGTAGCTGAAGTGGGTTTAGTGATCCCGCCATACCTCTAGTTCACGTTGCTCTTACTCATCTACTCAAGACACACATTCTCTACTCTTCGTAGCTTGGCTAACTATAAGTGTAAAGAAACCTATGTTAATGGAATGATTGACACCGGCCTCATGGTGTATTAAACGGAGCCCAGGAAGATCTGGCGACCTCCCAGTGTACGTTGCGGGGCTCTGTGTCGGTGGGACCTAATTTCCTTAGATACTTGTAGGTGTTTCCGTAAGTAAAAATATAAAATAGAATGAGCAAATCTCATCACACAATAAAACGGTTGGCCAAATGTAGCAGAACATCTGTAATGAGGATCAAGAGAAAGGAAAATTGGAAAGGAATTAGCAGAGCAAGCACCTGCAAGTATCTCAATAAGAAACTGGGAAGCCACCAGTTAGATTTTAAAAAAAATTATATTAAGGCGAAAAGCACATTGAGGCTATTATCACCGCCCTAAGTGTAAGTGTGAGTGTAAAGTGTCAAAGTCGTAAGTGTAAGTGTGTGTTAGACTCGGGTACTGCGAGAGACTTCTAAATCCTCTCAATAGATGCAGCTAGTCTGCACCCCCCTGCGGGGACCACCAATTAGATATCAGTGGAGGAGCTACACATCTTGAATGTTGTCCAAATCCAAGACTTTTCTAGGACTGGATAAGAAGCTGTAACGGAGTATTGAAACGGTCACGATAGATCTACAAAGGTCACAGTGCAGCAGTAACCCTACAGATCCATTCATTGATGTTTAAACATTATGAAAATGAAGGCAAAAATACAAAATATTACAGTATATCTCGCCAACCTTAAATTTACAAAACATGTTTTTTCTAATTCTAACAATAAAACATGGAAGTAGTAAGACTGGCTCCATAAACATGAAACGTCTTATTTGTATAGGCAGTTTGTAAAAGAGACACTTAATGTCGACGGGGGGACTCGGTGGTCGATGTGGCTAAAGTACCGGTCAGTCTCTGAACTGCATACGTTAAGGTTCTTAGTTCTAGCCGCAGTTGCTCCCTTTAACGCTGATCCCTCGTCCTCATTAGTCTAACTGGCATCATAGAGGCAACCCGAGGCTAGTGTGGCCCGGAGTGGACGCTGCTAGTCTCGAGCGAGTGCAGTTCCGTCAACGAGAATGTGTCATCGAAGCTGCCGCTTATATGTTGGTTATGCTTATTATTATGTGTACATTCACAAAGTAAAAGTTAAGAAGCTATTAGGTCTTTAAGCGTCAGCGATTAATGCTATCGGACTAATACTACAGTCGTTGTTACAAGCAACGAAAAATAATGTAATGTAATTACAGGGTTACCTTAATTGTTTTATCCTGTTCAATTACGTTTATGCAGGATAATTTATTTTAAAAAACAGTTTTTCGTATTTTTTTGCTGTTGTTGAAATTTATGATTTTATTTGGTCAACAGTTAATTAATAGTTGATTAATTAATTAATTTCATTCTTTTTAATAATTACCACATTGAAATAGATTATTTCTAAATGTTGCATGTAATTATAACTTTTTTTCTTTAATTTATACTAGTATTGTTCTTTTAATTGATTATTAAAATTTGATTCCACTAAAATATGGAAATAGAATTTTTTTACGTATTCTGCTAAAACGAATTGCGAAATTATTTAATATTAACAACGGTGTCTTAAAGTGCGATGTGTTTTAATTGCATTTCAGGTGATTCAGGGCGCAGGTTAGGCAAAATGTAGTCAGGTTGCATAAATACAGCATGTGTGTTATTCCCTGTACTCTAAGGTAAGAACGTTCCCATACTTCGATACTAAATTGGTATAGATATTTTTCTTTCGATACTGGCAGTATAGGTATCGATAACAGCGAGGTATCGATAAATATCGTATGGTGATATCGATTAAAATTGTTTAGCATTTTATCTGTATGTCACTTTTATTAACAAATCATAATCAAGCATAATCAAAAAGCAGGAAATTTATTATTTATGTTGCAAAGCGTCGCCTAAGTTTTTCTTATTGCTTTATTGTGTTATCTTTATCACAATAAAGATGTGAGTGCGCGCGTACGCTCGCTAAAAAATTATGTTGGGTGATGAAAAAAATGTCTGCCTGATAGTGGATCTCATGTCAATATATTTTGAGAACGATGGTGTAGCGTATAGCCGTTAGAGTAATTAAATTTTGTTACAAATTTAAGGACGCCTAACCAATTCTCCAATTAACTCCTTAACATCATGTTTCCAGCGTTAACCCGGACGACGTCTTCATACTTTTCCGTCTCAGCTTCTTCTATTACGTTCTTCTCGGCTGGGCCGTCACCGTCGTAGTGGGACTCCTGGTCAGCTACCTGACAGGACCGCAGGATCTGCAGAAACTGAACCGTGACTTGATATCACCGATGGTGCAGAGATTTCTTCCCAGGCGAAGGCTAGACACGGAACTGTACAAAGTCACTAACGGCAAAGTGGAAGAACCGGAGTAAAGTGATGCTCGATCAGCTGATTGATTGACTCGATCAGCTGTTGTGATATTACTAGGTACATTACTTCCATATTCTGCCGTTAGATCGCTTCAATTTTCGATTATTATAACGTACGTTTTTAAGGTTAACCTAGTTTAAATTACCATCTACAAAAATTTTAAAAATCGGCTTCAAAATATGGGCTATTTCAATTGTTAAAACTATTTTGTGTTACACGTTTTTAAATTTAATTTCACTAACGCAAAGATTTGCGTAAATTAGCATTTTAAATATTTTAAATACGGAATTTTTGGAAATACGCTTCCATCACGTCAGCGAGACAGCTGCGTTATTTATTACTACTGGATTTTTCAAATGACGAATCACATTACGTAATGACCTGGAGCTAGACAGCTATCTAGTTATCACTGCAATAAATTCAACGAAGGTCACAATGAAAGATCGAATAACAGTGTCATTTTCCATATATAATATCAAGTTGGCTGTTAATTACCTTGTGGAAAAAATCTGGAAGTGTGTTGAAGATAATTGATTAATTACATGTTCTACTTGAATGCGGATCAGCTGAGGTTAATTAGATTAATTAATATATTTATGCAAAACCAGTGCGTTAACTAACAATTATTTATTTCTCCAGAAACACAAGTTTTAAAAGCATCGATAAAAAATAATTATTTAAAAAAATATTTTTTTAATATACCTAGTTTTTAAAACGGAATAAAAAGTATAAAATAATTTCTCCTAGCCCTATACAAATACTATACTGAAAATTTGTTGATATGAATTTATATTTGATTATGAATTTTTAATAGCTATGAAAATACTTGCAAGATTTAAAACAAAAATCATAAGGCGCATTCAAAAGGCAATAGAAGACTATTTTCGCATATTAAATTAGCAGCTATTTGACCTCCATTAGGAATTATAGCATTTAATCCATTTAAATGGCCCCATGTTATTAAAAATTCACAATCACAAATTTTCAGGACAATATCTGTATGTGGCTAGGAGAAGTTATTTTGTACTTTTTAGTATGTTTTAAAAAGTGGTATATTAAACATTTTCTTTTTCGTCATAATCATTATTAAAATTTGCATATATATGAACCCTGACCTCCATCAAATTAAATTTCTTAATTTCAACGGATTTTGGAAATTCAGTACGCAAATGTATGCCGTTTTAACGGTGATTACGATAGTGATTTTTTTTTAAATCACTAATATTTTTAAATTTGAAATGGGCGCCATTTTGAAACTGTTAAACGAACTTGTCCAAGGTATTACTAAAATAGATTGTGCGGAGTTTGAACCAAATCGGAACAAAATAGCGAACGTGATAGTAGTAACACGCACCTGCACACGCGCGCGTTCACACACATTTATATAAAACTTTTAAAGATCTCTCTAAATGTGATATAGAGATCAGGACTGGTGTTTATTTAATGCGGGTTCAAGATAACCGCTACAGTAGCTCATTTTCCTTTTGAAATTAGCAAAAATACATTTAGCAATGCGATTCCTTTAACGCAATGCAAAAGTATGATGTTATTTGTAAAGCAAAGATTAGTTTTTACCCTGTTACTTTGAAAATAGTAATAAGATTGAACTTAATGTTTAGACGTAAGAGGAGAGTGACAAACAGACGGTCAGACAGCGTACCTAAGTACTGTAATTATTTGTAGATTAGTTCAACTTATCTTATTTAACGTAAAAAATTGTGTATAGTATTTATATTTTACTATAAAAACACGTTTGAATTTCAGAAACAGGTGTAAAACAGGTGTATTGTTTACACGTTTACCATTGTTGTTTAACTGCTGTTGTTATGTATAATTGCTTTGTTACCATTATTTTGTTTGTAATAAATATTTTTATAATGTTTTTTTACAAATTATTACCTGTTCCAACGAGATTAGCGCTGTCCAAATATTCACGAGTGTGAAATAAGAGTGCACTCAGCTGTCCCGTTGATGCTGACGGTAGCCAGTTTTCAATATTTTTTTGAAAATATGATTCACCATCATATTCGTAATTAAAATCTGTAATATTTAGTATTTCGAATTTTTCATTTGTATTAAAATGCTAATTTATACAGATGTTAACGCTGACTACGCTGGGGAAATCAGATTTTCAAGTACATATTGGATAAAAAAGTTTTTCTCTTTTTCTTTTCGGCTTTAAACGTTCTCCGACGTCTTCTGATTCCTAGCTTCTACTTTTCTTTGTCATTCCGTAGATCTTGGTCCAAGCCCCCCTCTCTCACTTCCTTATTCTCTTCAACTAAGTCTCGGTCTTCCTCTTTTTTTGCGACCATGTGGTCTCCATTTTAAAATCTGTTTGGGGACATGACCAAACCATCGAAGTTGTTTTGTCTTGATGTCGTCTAAAATGGTATACATCCATGATTTCATGGATTCTTGACTTTTTTTACCTTTTCCCGTTTGGACTAACCTGCGGCTCTTCGCCAATAATTCATTTCTGTAGCTTCAAGACATTTTTCTGTTTCAGTAGCCATACTTTGCTTCCATATGAGATTATACTTTCTATACTTGTATTGTATATCCTACGTTTATTTATTTTCGATATCTGTTGGTCCCATATGATTGTGTTCAGTATCTTTATTGCTCTTCTTTCCAAGGTCTTTCGTTCTTTTATCGCTGTGTTCAAGATTCCGTCACTCGTAACTGTCATTCCCCAATACTTGTAAGTTGTACACCCTTTAGTAAAAGATTCACGCTCTTCCCTCCAATGCTGTGTAAAAAGGTGGTTTTTAAAAATTTTTAATGGCCGCCATTTTGAAACCTTTGAGCGGATTTTACTGGTTAAGGAATTTCTGTTACAAAAATTGATTTTTGTTGCCAATTTTGAATAAAACCGAATCAAAATGACATATGTGAGAGTACTAACACACAAGTAAGGCATGTAAAAGACAAGTTCATTTAGACCCTACTATTGTGGGGATGTAAAGGTTATGCTGTCATCTCTTTAGAATATACATATTTGAAATATCGTTCTGATGTTTATGTCGTATTGTAATTTAAGAATTTAATTTATTCCCCTGTTAACTCCTTATTTTGTAAAATCTTTTCGTTGATATTGTGTTACCCGCTATTACATATTTTCTTGCTTTTTCCTCTTTCTTTTTTTGTTTTTGTATTTTTATATCCTGCCCGACTCCTGCCTATATGAGCACTATTTCTTGTTTTAATGTGTATTTTTGTACATTTTTTATAAATAGAACAAATTTGTAATTCTAACATCAAAAAATGATCTAGTCGTCAGGGCAGCGCTCATTTCAAGGTCCCAGGTCCGGGTCTTACCCAGATGGCCACTACATTGGCTCATGTTACAATGGAAAGTCGTTATTAAATATTTTAATTAAACACTTACCTAAACTACTGTAATTCATTCATATGAAAATGTCATAATTCTAAACTTTATCTCATAATTTAATAATTTAAATCTAAATTTCAATATAATTTCACTTAAACGCTTAAATAATTCAAAACACACATTTCTACATAACATAACCTCATTCTTTTACGAATAGTTCGTTACTAAGTGAAACAGTGTTCTTTGAAAACTAGGAAATGCTAATAATTACACTTCAGCTGCAACCTCCCTTTAAAAAAACTGAAATTATATCTATTTTGTAAACAAAAAAAACTGCCGGAAGTAGTTTAAAATACAACCTCTATTTACGTTTAACGAAAATAACATTTCCTGTAACAGAGCAAACAGGGTTACTCACAGATAAACAGAACATTGCTCTATCAAATCCTAAAACAATATTTAGTTGGCAGTGAAAGTTTTGATACAATGTAAGGCCGTGTCAGTGCAGTCTAAATCTGATTGTCAGATAGAGTTTTGTGTTGTCCAGTTTTATATCGTGGGTTATTTATGTGTTCAAAGTAAGTGTTTGTTTATTAAATATGATTTTGTTTGAATGTTTCGGTTAGTATATTAGCACTATTATGTGAGAAACATAATAAACTGAATTTGTTAATGTTTTCAACAATAAAATGTTATGTTAACTTACCGTCGTAGTCAATGTATATTTATTTATATTTATGTAGTAACCATCTATTTCAAGCCGTATAAAGTTTATATTCTTGTTACTCGGGAAAATGAGCACCTTAAATTTTTTTAACCTTTTAAAAAATAAACCATTAGTGTGTGGAGGAGTTTGTGTTCTGCAATTCTTAAGTATCAATTTCTGACCTTTACGTATTTTTATTTAATTTAAATGCTTTGTTGTTTGTATTTGGGCTTCCATTTTTGTGTATTCATATTGTGCTAACAGTGTTTAGAAGTCTGCATATTTTATGCAATTATTTTTATCGCCCTAGAAGGCAAAAAGTAAAGGAAAGTTTTGTTACCTTTTAGAATATCCCGATGTTAATGCGTTATGTTTTAGGTTTTGTTTACGTTGTAGATTAAATAGTGAAAAACACATTGCATTTACTTTCTTACTTTGAAATATGCCTCTAAGATGAACTTAGGTTAGATTAGTTTTTGGAGGTTATGTGGTTTGGTAACACCTGGCACCGCGATCAATGGATATATAGTGCAGCTAAGCTTTGGGGATTCTACTTCAATATGCTGGTGTAATGATGGGCGATTGCGAATAATTTCATTGTTCGACTAATTAGTAATTACTAATGTCATTACTCTACTAACAAATTAATAATATTTTGATGTTTATAATCGAATTGTAACTACTAATTATTAATTATTAATATCGGAATTGAATAAATCGCTCGTATACTAAGAAATAGAGCGCTAGCATTACTTTTACAGATATACAGTCTGTTATTACTGTATTTGTTACGATTTTATAAAGTCTAAAAATGATAAACTGCAATTTGAATGTTGCTACATTTGTAAAGTCAAATATTTTCAGTTTTCGGTAATCTTGATTAATGAAAATAATATTATTATTTATATTATACACCTAGTATTTTACAGTATCTAAAAATTTTAATTTTACATGAGTGTAACTAAAATGTAATCATACAGCTATATATTTTTTTAACGTTTGACTATTGTGCACACTTGGGTGCAACATAAAAATCAGGTTGATGATTGTGCACAAAAATATAATCCATATAATCCGTTCTTACTCAAACAAAATGTATGAGTACCAGGTTCTCAGCCCAAATACCAGGTTCTGGAGCTTTAAGAAAACTACTCATCAGATTTCATAGGTTAATAATTGAAATCAGTGAGCAAATTTTTACTAAACAAATTTACGTTTCCTAATTAAACCGGAAAAAACGAAAAATAAATCCAGTCTAATTTATGCGGATTTTAATGCCGATATTTGTTTTCAACAGTAGGTTATCCTGGTGTTTATGTTTGAGTTAAATAAAATAAAAGTTTTTTTTTTTTTTTCTTTACAGACAGACCAGACAATTGAAAAAAGAAAAAAAATTCATAAATATGATTACTGGAAGTTTTTTTTATATTTTGACTTAAGGAATAATGTCCAAAAGTCTGAGAACATAATTTTTAATCAATCTTTATAGTATGTTATGTATGCAACATAATTCTTTTACTTTTCCGTATTCTAGGATCTCATATATTAACAGAAAAACTGGATAGCAAAATAATTTGTTAGCACTATAGTTTACTATGTTAAAAATTGTAAAAATGATATTTTTATAAACTTGGTACAACATGGCATGTGAACCAGATCTAATTTCATTATAACTCCAAACAAAAAAACTTTTTTTCTAATTCTCATTTGGGTTCTTGTTTAATACTCTACCAACTTTTTGTTTATTATGTAGGACAGCACTACTTAAAATATTTTAGGAATAGTATGTGATGAAATAAACAATGTAGTAATTGATCCAAAGTATGCTAGTTTATACAGTTTTTTAAACTACTTTAATTTTAAACGTTTACAATGCATGTACATTAATTAAGGTTCTACTAAATATTATTGTTAAATTTCTCAAATAGTACTCAGTCAAATATATAGTTCAACTTCAGAAAATCATGATGTCGTTGTGGAACTGGTGGTCTAGGAAAGGAAGAACCGATGTTTTGTATTAAATAGTCAGGCTCACTGCCTTAATGAAACCGAAAGTTTAGGAAAGTTGACCTGGGACGTAAACACGAACAATTTTCGCTCAACCCCTCAGTTGTTGGTAGGAAGAGAGAGAAAGAGAATGCTCTTCTATATCTGTCTCCCTCTGAGCTGCAAGTTCAGAAAAAACATGCAGCGCTGTCTATCGGCGGGGAATCCAAGTAGCGTTCTCGGCCGAAAAAATGTGCTGACTTTTTCAGGCAAGAAGTGTCCTTCTTATAGATTCTGTATTCATTGCTTGGGCTAATGCAGACGATGAAATGATTTATAGCGTATGAAAATGCCAAGCCTTGGCCGGGAATCGAACCCGGGTCCTCGGGGTGAAAGCCCAGTACGCTATCAACTGGGCGGCTATCAACCACCGAGGCGGCTCAGTTATATAATTAAAATTTACAGAGGCTACAAGATTAAATTTTAATTTAGTGCATCATTATTTTTATTTAATAAATTTACCATTTTATTAAATTTGTTCATTTGTATCTTTTAAAGCAATAATTTTTAAATCATAACCTACATTTTCATAATTTATTTGGGATATTTACAATTTATTTATTTATTTTATTTTCCATCAGTTTATTGAGGAAGCTACAATTAGCGAGTTACCGCCTCGACTTGATTTTCACCATCCAATACTCAAAATCATACTAAAGTAATAACCAACGTTTATAACTGACGATTGAACAACAAGCCGTCAAGTCGAGTAATAATTTATATTTGTAATCTACAAACTTACTAACTCGATTATTTGTTAAACTCGAATAGTAACGTACAACAGTGCAACTCGATTATTTCTGTTACTAATTAGTAATTACTAATATCGCGAGAGCCTATTCGTTACGGAAACGCATGATTAACAACACTGTAAATAAATGGTGGCCTTTCGTAAACGTTCGAATATTTCCGGAACGATTCGGTTGTTAAGGGGGACAACAGTAGAACTCTATTTCGTTCTGGTACTAATTAGTATGTAATTACTAATATGCCGAGAGCCGATTCGTTACGGAAACACACGATTATCAACACTAAATGAATGGTGGCATTTCATGAAAGTTCGAGTTTTTCCGGAACTACTCGGTTGTTAAAGAGGATAACAGTAGAATTCGATTTCATCTGTTACTAATCAGTAATAACTAATTAGCAATGTGGCAGATTAGTAATCTACTTATTCCAGTGATTCTTATAATCGAATTATTTCAATAATAATCTTCATAATTGCGCATCACCATTCTGATGCCTTCAGGGAGTTTTAGCTGTAGACAGATTAGGTTATTCTGCTGCTGATTTCAGGATCCTGGAAGCAAACACATTTTGTTTCTTGCTGGCATTAACCTACACACGGTTTCTTGGTGGTATACTGTTCCTGAAAGCCCTTTAAGCTTGGAATCCGTTCCTGTCATCTCAGCCCTATAAGGATTGTGAGGACTTTTCTATAGAAAATGGCCGCCACTATTGAAATTTTCCATATATAAATATTTTATCAATAACTGAGCGTTGTACTAACACACATTAAAATCTATCAAAAGCATTCACATCATGCCTATAATGGTTCTTTGAACCGCTGGGCTGTTCACTTCAGTTCGAGTAACTGCCTAATCATGTAGCTGCTTTTATTAATATTAACTCGGGAAATTAATAACAAAAATAAAAAGGCAGCTCGTTTTTTTGCAAAATAAACACACATTACACAGTAAACGTAATTGTCCGGAAGGACATGTCAGGACTCTTCAGTTGGTCGACAACAAGAATCAGCGTCAGTGCCGCTGCAGTAGTGGACTGAGGAAAGGAACGTGGTTAGAAAATTCAAAAACACCACTAGATACGTTTGTTCTGTTGGTTTACCATTGGGCAGAGGAATACGCGACCACGAAGTTCTGTTTGAAAGAACTGAACACGTCAGCAACAACAATAATAGAGTGGACGAACATCTTGCTTGAAGTATGGGCTATTAGCTTAGTGCAAACTGAAGGTGTTGGTCGTATAGTCGAAATCGATGAATCATGTTTATTTTTAAAAGAAAGCGCAATGCAGGATTCGTTCTATCCTCGGCGTGTGCCGAGAAACAAAAGAACGTTTCTTATGTGCTGTGCAGTACAGAACAGCTGATACGTTGTTATCGTGTATTAAACAGAGCAGTTTACTTCTAACAACCGTAGTATTTGATTTCTATAGATTCATTTTACAGGAAACAATTTTAAAGTAGCGGCCCTCTTCTAGAAAAGAACCGGATTGTGTTTCTCACTCCCAAGGTTTGATCCTTGGAAGGTCTTACGGTGGAGGTTTACTTTAAAGCGTCTTTGCTACTGCCTCCTCTCCTTTCAGTTTTGCTCTTCCTGTTGACGTTTGTATTGACATGTTTGTCCGTATCTCTAACTTCTGCCATTGCAGGTTGGGTAGTCTGCCAATCCCTCATTCTACTACAATTCACTGCTTGTGGGTTCCATGGGATTAGGTATACCTCCTGCTGACAGGACCTGCAGTTTCCTTACTGCCTGTATAAACACACAGCTTCACCGTGGTACATTCCTATCCTGTTTGTGTGCACCCTTAGATCACAGTATCCTGAAATGAGACCCATTCTTTTCGTGAGTTGTCCTCAATAGGAACTTAATCCGTGGTTTAAACCTAACCGAAATTTGAACGATCATGAAAATGTTTGAGGAGATATGATTTTTTTCGTGAAAACTTAATAAAAACGAGGGATCGAGGTAACACTAGCAGGTAAACTATACTAACTAGACTTGAACCTGCGAACATAGTTGTAGCGAACTCTGTAGAGAAGCTATTCACTGATTTACAGTGGACTTAGTTCTGTTTTGTAAATTTAAAGATTTTACCTAAATCTAATCAAAATCCTTATAACCAATCTAATTAACAACCGGCCTAGGAACATTGCCGCCTTCAAATACGCGAAATTCCTACACAGCAGCTGTCTGATTAATATAATGATCGCGGCACGCAGTCGTTTCGCTGATCTGATGGAAGCAAATTCTTCAAAGTAGTATGTACTCCAATGTAGTACCATCATTTCAAAATGTAATGAAATCAAATTTTCAAAAAAAAAGTTAAGACAAAAAAGTTATGAATTTGAAATGACTGTCATTTTGAAACTGTGGAACGAATTTTGCTGGTAACGAAATTAACCAGTTTGGGAATTTCGTTCAAGCTGTTATGAGTACCAAAATCGGTTTTTATGCCAAGTTTGAATCAAATGAGACTAAAATTGCGAACTTGTGCGGTATAATATACATACCGCTCATTTTAAGGCTCCCGCACTAGATCTACGATAGTCACTCCAGTAGCTCATTTCTCAATGGAAATTAGTTAATAATGGATATAACAAACATGTTTTTTTGTAAATGAACAAACTCAAAAACGAAGAAAATGGGATTTTCCCGTAAGTTCTTCCCGCGATTTACTGATTTTATGGGTGATTTTCTTGAATGAATTTTCATAAAAATAATTTAAAGTTAGAAAATTTTTGTAATAATATTCCACATCTACTTAATCCATATCTCTTAAATCGGAATTGTTTTAGATACATTTTCTTTGATTTACAAGTGAGAAAGTTCATGTGAATTTCCGCCGTAATCATTTCATTGTATTACTCGTAATTGTTAATTTTTAAAAAAACAAACATGGGCCAAAATGCATAACATCAACTCTGCCCTGACCTATATTCGTATCGTTAACTTTAATTGTAACTTATTTTTAGATAGCTCAAATATTCCTAATTAACAGTAAATTAACTAATTACAAAGACGTCAGACTACAATAACATCGATAAATGAACTGATAGCGAAGCTGATGAAGAATTATTTAGATAATGAATCGACCAGACGGAATTATTAATTGGACCTTCCTATGAACGCCTGTATACAGTATCGGTCAAAAGTCGTGCACTCGATTACGTGATGCAAGCTAATTGTCAACAACAGTTTATATTACACATCCCAATCAGCGTTAAAATTTACGTAAATTAGCTTTTCCAAGTTTGCAAATCATTGGAACACGAAAATATACTCTGTCCGCGTACATGTTCATATTTTCAGTAGAATTTGACAACTTGACAAGATAATTTGTGCAGATTTTATAATTTTACTCTGATTATAATAGTGAAATCAGATTATAGAAACAAATTATAAACAACTAGCTGTTACCCGTTGCGGCTTTGCCTGCAATTATAATGTAAGCAATAAAATTTATAGTCGATTTTCAAAATCAGAATAGGTCATTTCATTTTAATATATTGCTATATACAATATTATATGATTTATGGTTTTCGGCAAAGACATATCAATTTTTGCTACTCGATACGCTAAAACAGGGTCATGTCATATTTTAATAAAATACAGTATTGTTAAAAAGTCATTATTATACAATTAAACTGGAATAGTATTGTGTTTATCTCAGACACCTAAAACGTGTTCACACCAAATGTAATCTCATTTGGTTCAGTAGTTAAAGTGTATTTGAATAACAAACAAATAAACAAAAACAAACTTTCAGAAATATAATATGATTAGCTGTTACCCGTCACGGCTTTGCCCGCAATCATAATATACATTAAAGATCACGCATTACCGTGTTAGGACAAACAACCGTGTTAGTTAAGTTTTGGAGTACTCTTTAAAAAAAATTAAGGTTTTTTCCTGCATCACCGTTTAACCCAACATCCGTGTCAGTTAGGTTTGGAGTACTCTTTTTAAAAAAATAAATAAAAGTTTTTTAATGCTTCACCGTGTTAGGCCTAACAACCATATTAGTTTGCTAATGGAGTATTCTGTAAAAAAATATAAAGATTTTTCATGCATCACTATGTTAGGCCTAACAACCGTGTCAGGATATGTAGCCTAGTATTTTTTAAAAAAATATAAAGGTTTTTTGACGCATCACCGTGATAGGTCCAACAACCGTGTTAGGATACGTAGTACTCTTTAAAAAAATATAAAGGTTTTTTCACGCATCACCGTGTTAGTTAAGTTATGGAGTACTCTTTAAAATACATATAAAGTTTTTTCCATGCAAAACCGTATTAGGCCCAACAACCGTGTCAGTTAGGTTATGGAGTACTCTTTTGAAAAAATAAATAAAGGTTCTTTTAATGCATCACCGTGTTAGGCCTAACAACTATGTTAGTTAGCTTATGGAGTATTCTTTAAAAAAATATAAAGATTTATCACGCATCACTATGTTAGGCCTGACAACCGTGTCAGTTAAGGTTTGGATACTCTTTAAAAAAATAAAGGTTTTTCTCACACATCACAATGATAGGGCCTATATCAGTTAGGATATGTAGTATTCTTTTAAAAAATATAAAATTTTTTTTACACATCACTGTGTTAGGCCTAATAACCGTGTCAGTTAGGATATGCAGTTAATATACTTATCACGGTTCTTTTAACCGTTTAAATATGTAGCCAAATTTTTAAAAAATATAAAGGTTTTTTCACGCATCACCGTGTTAGGCCTAACAACCGTGTCACTTAGGTTATGCACTATTTTTTTTTAAAATGGGTTTCCTATCACCCAAACCAGTGTTAGACGTATTTGTATTGTTTTACTGATCTACAGATCAGTAAAACAATAAAAATACGTCTAAAATCAGTACAAAACGGTACCGATTTTCGCCGGTAGCAATTTTGAGGTTATGTTGGTCACTTTTATTTTCGATTTTTATCGTACTTCTCCTGCTTTTATATTTTGGATTCTTGCTTTTGGGCACATAATAAAAGCATTTTAGTAACAAAAATATCGAAAACTCCAATAGATGCTGTACTGCATATTTACCTTTTTTCATATAATGTAATTACACAAATATATATACTACCTTACAATTAAAGTATCCTAATAAAATTGCATATAATATATATATATATATATATATATATATATATATATATATTCTGCACTCTGCTTCAAAAACATTGAAAAGTCTTAAATGAAAAATACCAGATTGTGATTATTAGATGAAAATGTAACATTAAAAACAATAATTTTGCAATAAATAAAACATAGATTAAGATTTGTAAAATGGGATTAGATCTATGTCCATCTCAGGTGCCTAAATCTCATGTTCAGTAAACAGTAATTAAACCTAACTATAGTTAACAGATGTTACAAAACTAAAAACTGATAATTATTTTGGGCTGGGTAAGTAGTATAATGACGTTTTGTAAAACGGGAATAGACCTATATGTATCTCTGATACTTAAACCATATACGTACCAAATTTCATCTCAATTGGTCCAGTGGTTAAAGCGTGATAGAATAACAAACACACAAACTTTCAGAAATATAATATGAATTAGATTATGTTTGAAGTATATTTGTGTATGTACAAGTTTGCAGTACTTTTTCGTTGTAATTTTTTTTTTAGAGATAAAGTCCTTTTTGGCAAAATATTTTTGGCAGTCGTACTGACCGACAGAAGTGAAGATTTTAAAAATCGAAATAATCTATGTTCATTGTTGTTATTTATTGGTCCAATTGGACTCAACTAATCATATACAAATATAAAACTACATCATATACAAATAGAAGAGTACGTCATATACAAATATTAAACTATATCATATACAAGTATAAAACTAAACCACATACAAATAGAGAAGTACATCATATACATATGTACAAAACTACATCATTACAAATAGAAAAGTATATCATATACAAATATAAAACTACATCATATACAAGTATAAAACTAAACCACATACAAATAGAGAAGTATATCATATACATATATAAATTACATCATATACAAATATAAAATTACATCATATTTAAAAATATAAAACTACGTCATATACAAATATAACGTATATTTTATCATATACAAATATATGATATTCAAATATAATAGTACATCATATAAAAATATAAAATACATCATATTCAAATATAATAGTACAACATATACAAATATAAAACTACATCATATACAAGTATAAAAGTACAATCATATACAAATATAAAACATCACATAAAAATATAAAACTACGTCATATATAAATACAAAAATTACATCATACACAAGTATAAAACTATGTTATATACAAATATAAAACTACATCACATAAAAGTATAAAACAACAATCTATTACTGTACAGTATAGCCTATCCAACTGCTCGTAATTTTAGTCCACTTTGATTCTACTTAGCACACAAAATCGATTTTGGTAATAGCTTGGACAAATTCGTTTTAACCGGCAAAATTCCTTTTAACAGTTTCAGTATGGCGGCTATTTTAAATATTTAATAAATTCGTAACTTTTTTGTCTTAAATATTTTTTGTATTTCACCATTGTAATCAGCGTTGAACGCTGCATAAATTATCGTTTTAAATTTTTTAAATCCATTTAAATTCAAATATTTGATTTGACGGCGATCATATGTTTCATTCACGTATTTTCAATGTAATTTTAAAGTTTAAAACGCTAATATGTGTAAATTTTAATGTTGTTTACGACGGTTAAATTAGAGTTCAAAAAATATGGTAAGCTGTTAAAATTACTTTTGGAAATTCGCTTCCATCATGTCAGTGAGACAGCTGCCATGATGATGTTGTTAAAATCATTTTAACCATAAAGGATCATGACTCAGTATATGAACAGCTTTTTACATGTTATTAAAGTAAATTTTCAGCTAACATTGTAAGCGATATTGTTGTTTTTTTTTTTTGAAAACCGAAAATTCAGAGAGAAAAAACTAGAAACATTGCTACAGTTGGATTTAAAAAAACAGATCCAATTGCAAAACTCGTCTTGGGTTTGTAACAGTAAGTATATATTGACTGTTGGGTCATTACGCAAGAAAAACACAATCGTTGACAGCTGTTTACACGCTATCTTGTGATATAACTAAGTATTATCTCTGAACACAGAGTGTTTAAAAAATAATGCTCAGTACGAATTTTACACTCTGGTTGTTCAGAAAGGTTACGTAATTCGTGGGATCAAAATACAATGTTCGGTGTATCCTCTACAACAGCTGTGAAGGTTGCAAGAAATGTTTTTAGAATCTTTTCACAACAAAAATCCCGTTATAGGCTGCTGAAAATGAAAAGGTGAACAGATACCAGGCTACCCAAAAATGTGGTTCGAAAGCTATTGGAAAATTTTAAAATCATCTTATCAAATTGAATGTCAGTTTTTTAGAAGATGCTTACAATTTTTGTTAAACAGACTCACAACTCGATTGTCTAAATATATTTGAAGTACTTTAACAACGGTACTGTTGTGCAAATTAATAATGTTAATTTACATATTTCAATTTTTTAACTAGTTTTTGATAAACGTATTTTTATTATTTCTATTACCTACTTTGTTATATTTTTTCACACTTTTATTCCTGTTAATTCTTGTTTGACTAAGTATATGTATTTTAATAATGTTATCTAGTTTTAGTGTTTAGTTTAAACAATTTAGCTTTAGTTTTAGTTTCAGTTCAGCGTTAACAGTATTTAGATTTAGTTTCCATGTCTATAGCAAAAAATAAGATATTTTGCTGGACGGCGATGATAGCCTTCATGTGCTTTTCACCAAAAGCCTTAATTAAAAAAAATGTGACAAATTTAAAATAAGAGAAATTAGCGATTCAAAAGTAATTCGGAAAATAAGGTCATCAGGGTTTATTTTCGTTTGTTGACGAGTTTCTATTGAAGCGGCTATTATGGTAACACCAGACCCGGGACCTTGAAAAGAGCACCGATCCTGACCTCAAGATCACTTTTTGAATGGACTTTAAAATTTGTGTGTGTGTGTGTGTGTGTGTGTGTGTGTGTGTGTGTTTAACACTCTCGTGTTCACAATTTCGGTCCGATTTAATAATAATTAATTTAATAATAGTTCAGTGAAGTTCGTTACCCAACCAAATCCGTTCAAAATAGCGGCCATTTTTTTGAGAAATTCATGACATTTTTATTAAAAATTTTTTTTGAAAGTCTGATTTCACCAGCGTTAAAATCTACGTTAATTGGCGTTTTGAATTTTGAAATTTCGTTGAAAACAATCAAATGAATCTTAACGGCGGTCAGGGTTCATATTTTATTTTTAATGCGCTAATAATTTTTGCCAATAAATTTGGACAACTTGGTTTTTCGGCGATATCACGATCAACGATTTCAAAATGGCGGACATTGGAATCAGAGCTGAAATTTAATTTGACGGCGGTGTGGTTCATTTTTGTATTTTCAGTTATAAAGTTTAAAATGCTAATATACGAACGCGTGTTATGGCGGTGAAATCAGATTTTTTCAAATATTTTAAGATTTCTAAAAATGTTAGAAGTTTGCTTCCATCACGTCAACGAGGCAGCCGCGATGATTGTACAATTCGAATGTATTCGCGTAAATAAATGTTCATTATGTAATTTTATTTTGTTACTTTCTGAAAATGTGCTTCCATCACGATTTCATCTCTGATCGTGTCCTCTGTTACAGATGTACGACAACGAAGCTACTCTCGTGTTTGATTGGGTGGAGTACAGTGTCTGCGGTTGTATGATGGGCGTGAGCCTCATGATCGGAGTGTACTACGCTTTCTGCAGCCAACAGAACACAGTCAGCGAGTACATGCTGGGAGGCAAGCAGATGAGCATCTTTCCCATAGCGATGTCACTGATAGCAAGGTGAGGTAATCGTGGCACGCAGCTGTCTCGCTGACGTGATGGAAGCGAATTTACAACGTAATCTTTTTATCTTAACCTGTTTTTTTTAACTTTGATTTCACCATCGTAATCAGCAGTGAAACCATAATGAATTAACATTTTAAACATTTTAAATTACAATGAAAATACAACAAATGAAGCTTGACCGCCATTAAATTTCTAAATATCAACGCATTTGGAAAATTAAAACTGCCTATTTATACATGGTTTGAGTCAATCTGGTGCAAACATCAATTTTTGTGTTATCTTAGACAAGATTGTTACCCAGCAAAATCTGTTCAAGAATTTCAAAATGGCGGCAATTTTTTTTTAATTCAACTTTTTTATTTTATATTTTTTTTAAATATGATATCACTACCTAAGATTAAGATTATATACTAGAGGAAGGGATAATTCAACCCCAGACACTGTAATAGATTGACCTATTGTTCAACTTAACCTCTTAAAATACCTAGTTCAGCAAATTGGTGCCCCTAATAAGTTCCAACAACCCCACTGACTAGCTCACTCTGCTGAAGATCTCTAGGGAAACCAAAAACCCCTAGCCTGCTACTAGCAAGAGCCTCAAAATCTTAAATTATGTGACCTGCAGTTTCCTCCTCCTTCCTGCATAATCTACACACGGTTTCTCCATGGTATACACCTATCCTGTTCATGAGCACCCTCAGACCACTGTGCCCTGTTATGGGCCCCATAATCCTCCTGAGTTGTGCTCTGCCCAGGACATCTGCTGCCCCTTTGATTCCTCCAGAAGGAACTTTGCTTAAGAGACATTTACTATGGGAATGCCCATGAAGGTTGTCCCATCTTACCTGTTGTAATCCACCCATTAATAGCGGACCTGGCCAACGATAGAGAAATCCCTAAAGCCGGCTCAGGTTCGATAAACTCAGGTGCAGATCCAAGTCCAGCCAGTTGGTCTGCCTCCTCATTACCCTCAACTCCCCTATGCCCCGGAACCCAGTGAAAAGTTACCCGGTTATCCAAGGACAGAGCATCAAGGTTCTTCTGACACTCACAGACCAGCTTGGACTGTATTATAGAACCTGCAAGTGCTTTTATTGCTGCCTGACTATTGGTATGAATATGAATACGTGCCTTCTTGAAGCCCCAATCCAAGTTCTCTCGAACACAGTCATTAATGGCCATCAGAACTTCAGCCTGGAATACTGTTGTATGCTCTCCCAGGATAATTACTTTCTTTAACCCCGGTCTCAGACCGTACACCCCAACACCAGTGCCTGACTTTGTCTTAGAGCCATCTGTATACCATACTATGTTTCCAGGTTTTTCCAACACACGATCTCTCCCCTCAAAGGTCAAAAGCTCCCTCAATATCTAGAACGACGCTGAGGGCATATTCTTTGGTCTCTAGAGTCCCTTCCAATCTGTGAATCAAATTGTGAAGTGCACTCTCACAACTTTTCCCTGATTGATAGGCATACTGACTGACATATAGAGGAATCATGACTCCTCTAACATATCTCTCTACCAATTTCTCTAAAGTCTTTAGAATGAACGAAGTCAGACTGATCGGTTTAAAAGCCTTAGGGTCAGTATATGATGCTCGCCCTGGCTTAGGAATAAAAACTACATGGGCTGTTTTCCACCCCAGAGGTACATACCTACTGGCTATGCTGGCCCGGTACAATCTGCACAGAATAAGAGCAATAGACTCTCCTCCATGCTGCAAAAGTGATGGAAAAATACCATCAGGTCCTGGTGACTTAACTGGTTGAAAGGTATTTATGGCCCTTATTCACCTTATTCAAATCCACAATTTGGTTTGAGATTTTCGAATCTCCCCTACTAGGTTTCTTATAGTGAATGAACATCAGACATTCGCTCCCTTCCTGCATTCCTGACCACAGAGTCAGGGAAGTGTTCCCTGAGTAGGACTTCCAGAGTGTCCTTTCCAGTTGTTGTATCCTCCCCATTAGGACCAACAAGGGTCCCCATAGGGTTTAAACGGTCCAAGGCTAGGACCTTGTGAAGTCGAGCCCCCTGAGAAGTATGTATGACCTTCCCACAGAACTTCCTCCACGAGTCCCATCTCGCCCTTTTTAAAGTTTTATTATACTCGGTCAGGGCCCATCTATAGGCCTCTCACTTACCGTAGCGCTTGGCCACATTGAACAGCCTTCTAACTTGTCCCCTTTGCTCAGAAAGTGCCTGGGTCCACCATTGAGCATTAACCCTAACAGCCTTCTTTGTAAGGGGACAATTCTCATGAAAGGAGTCCACAACTATCTCCACCAATCTTCCAGCTGTGTACTATAATTCATGCAAATTACTTATCAGCCACCTAAGATCCCTAAGGTCAGTCCTAAGCCTTTCTTCATAGGCCCCCCCATCTAGTTTTCCTAGGATTTTGGTAAGTATTTACTGATCTGTTTATCACCTCGAGATCCATGGCAATATGCCTATGATCCGACATAGACGGCTCTCTAGGACACACACCACATACCCAATGCAGCGTGCACACCCTTGGTACCCAGAGTAAGATTGAAAACCTCACTTCTAGCCTTCGTTACAAAGGTAGGTGTATTACCTTTATTGAAAATATAAAGATTATGAGCTACAATAAAGGAAAGCAACTGCTCACCTCTAAAGTTGGTGTTACTGCTCTCCCACACCATGTGATTTGCATTGACATCCGCTCCAACAAGCAGCTCAACTGCTCCATCACCAGAGTGCTCCACCACCCTTCTAAAGCTGATGGGCGGGAAGCTATCCATTTCCTTGTGTGGGAAGTAAGAAGAGGTCATGACAATCCTTCTGCTCCTTGATCCCACACGTAGCTCTGTACTAACTGCAGTACAATCTCTGGAACATAAAGAAGACAACACAAGTATCTCAATATCATTCCTAACAACTATGCAGGTCCTAGGCCTAGCGGCTCATCAGTCATATATTAACTTACCTCCACCTATGGTCAATCCTGCTATTCTGCCTCCCGTCACCATGGTTCTTCAACCAAGGCAAGGTCAGCTTCACCCTGCTCAAGCAGCCTCCATAAGACAGTAGTTGCCACCTTACTGTGATGGAGGTTGACTTGAACACTTCTAATCCTTTTTTGGGGGAAGAGATAGCTGCCGCCTTTTCTCTCTGCAGTCGGCGCCTTTGCACTCCTGAAGGACGTTTGACAGCCCTGTTGTCTCCTAGGTCCACCTTTGCAGATCCCACAGAAACACAACTACCATCGGAAACAGACACAGTAGGACTGCCTGGCAGCCCCACAGTCGGCTCCAATTCAACACTGGTGGATTCAACGGGATTGAGTCCAACCCCAGTATCCCCCAACTCACAGTATTCCCAAACTCCCACTCCCCAGGTCCACTTCTAAAAGTCCCCCGAGGTGTGTATTAGTTAATTTTGAATGTTGAGTATCCATAAATGGTCCCACGATCAGCTAGGGGAAAATAAGTCCACCCATACAGAGCCCCACATGCATAGGTAAGACTAATTGAAACTGGAGGTCGCCCGGTATCCAGTGTTCGCATACGAAAAGCTAAGCTCCTCCTTAGCCATGCAGCCCTCGGCGTACACTGTTCCACCTTAGCTTAAGAATCCCTAAATGTAAGTGTGAGAGTAAAGTGTTAAAGTTGTAAGTGTAGTGTTGTAACTGTAAGTGTGTGTTAGACTCGGTAACAGCGAAGGACGTTTAAATCCTCTCAATAGGTGCAGCTAGTCTGCACCCCCTGCGAGGTATCACTACCTAAATCTAATATCAGCTTTAAAATCTGTGTAATGTATCATTTATGAGCACTGTAAATTTTGAGTGTAATTTGAAAGTTTAAAATAATAATTTATGATCAATTTTGATTTTCTAGAAAGTAAGTGATTTTGTTCCATTTAAGTACAAGATCCAATATTTCCACATTTATAAAACATTGTTGACACACATCTTTAAAAAAAACTGAATAAAATTTCCTTGAGCTATTTTTTTTATTAGTTTTAAGTGTTTGCAGTTAGATATAGAATATTGTATAAACAATTGAGTTATTGCATTAAAGCAATGTTGCCAACATTCTGCAACTAATTATCAACAGTACTTATATAGATCATCTGTTACTTTATTATAGTAAAATAAATACTCTGTATTTATCTCTGTTTTCATGGACACGTCCAGCAGTAAATAATTTTTTTAAAAGTATATCAATTTACTTGAAAGTAATAGATCAGTGTGTGCAATCTCTTACAGCCACATCTCTTGCATCGCCGTGCTTGGTGTTCCAGTGGAGGTCTTCACCTTTGGATACCAGTATCTCTTTGCCATAGTCAGCAGTGCCATCGGTGTGCCTATCCTCATATACGGCTTCATTCCAGTCTTTTATAATCTGCAGTTGATTTCTGTCAATGAGGTATTGAAAACTATATTATATTGAATGATGAACTGTTTTTGAAAAATTAAGCCAATTTGAAAGTTTTGTTTGGCAATAGCTTCTAAATGGAATGTTTATACAAATAATTGGGTATGATATAGTTTGTGCATTTATTTCTGTAAACTAATAGTGTTAGGTGTATTAATAGTCTTTTTTTATATGGTGAATAATTTCTGTCAGCTGTCTCGGTGTAGTGATAAAAGCTTATTTCCCTATATTGTAATATTCAAATATTTTGTATTTTACTACACAAGATTATCCCTGACTATTGTAAAATTAGATTAATCATTATGCATTGATATGGAGAAATTAGTTGCTAGGAGATTTCTATTGGAAAATGAGCTATTTGAGCAACTATATGCACCTCATTGTAAGACAAAGACTAAGATCCGTGACCTTGATCATAAACAGTTTATTATAAGAGCATTAAAGTCTGCACATATATATTAGAATTTTATACTTTCAAACTGCATTGAAATATTAAAACGAACCTTGACCGCTATCAAAATAAATTTCTTAATTTCAATGATTTTTGAAAATTCAAATTCCTAATTTACACAGTTTACTGATTACAATGTTGTAATCAGATTTTCAGCTTAAAAATGTTAAACGTTAAAAAGTTTTGAATTTTTAATGGTTTGGAATTGCCATAATTTTAAAATGGTTGAATGGATTTTGTTTTAATAAACTTGTTGAAAGTATTACGAGAATTGATTTTGGTAACACACACACACACACACACACACACACACACACACACACACACACACACACACACACACACACACACACACACACACACACACACACACACACACAAATATATATATAAATGTAACAACCTTTCAAAAAGTGATCCAAATGTTATGATGGGTGCTCATTTTAAGGTCATAATAGCTCATTTTCCAATGGAAAATTACTAGAAATCATCATAGTTTTTACTTTAGGCGTTTTTTTATTTGCTGATTTTACAAGTGTTAAAATCTGCATAAATTAGCGTTTTTAAATGTTTAAACTCCATTGAAAATGTAAACACAAATCTAACGTTGTTTTCATTGTTATCTTTGATTTTTAACGCTGATGTGAAATCAGATTTGAAATGGTATTAGATAAACAAATCAAGTCAGAGAGACATAACATAAGCCTGCAGAGATTGTATAACATTAAAAACTGTGTAAAATAATTTAATGTATGTGTTTTTCAGTATCTTGAACTCAGGTTCAGTAAAGCAGTCAGGAAGATGGCGTCGTTACTGTTTGGTATATTTTTGGTAAGTATGATTGTTGTTTATTAGATTCTAAGGCATATTTTTGGACCACTTTGTGTTCAGGGTGTATGAAACATTAGAAATAATCAGGAATTGGAAAACTTAATAAAGCACGAAGAATCAACTGACTCGGTCATGTGTGGGGGATGATGGAAGATGGTAATGACAAAGAAAATAATGGAAGATAATTTGTCGGGGAAAAGAAAAAGAGGGCATCCTAGGAGACAATGGCTGGACCTAGAGAAGGATCTGGCAAGGATTGGAATAACTGGATGGAAGCAGCTAGCGTGAGATGCATGGAACAGCATTGTATGGGAAGCCAAAGTCCACCTCAGAATGTAGTGCCAGCAAAAGAAAGAAAGAAGATGACTGGTATTAGTTTCATACTAGATGTTAGTTATAATGAAACTTTAGGACTTTGAAATTGAAATAGATAAACATAATTATATTAGTACAACCTTGCTTTATCAGAATCAAAAATTTGAAACAATGTTTATTAAAAACTAGGAAATGGTTTAACAGAAACTACCAAAATCGATAAAATAGTATTTTCTAAAAATTTTCTTTCAGTTTTGCTTTTAAAGTAAGTTTAGGTGAAAGACACAAGGATGTAATATCTATCCTAAGGGTTTTCTGTGGTCCATTGTACAATGGTCATTAGACACTTCTTGTATGTGTGTGGTGTTGTTTCTGCTCAGGATCCAGTTGTGCCGTCACAAAAGCATGGCAATTTAATTATATTGTAATTGATTGTACTATTAACAAAATATACATTGTATGAACTGTATCAATAAAATACCACAAAGTAGGTGAGGATAGTGAGGAAGCTGGCTAGACTGGTATCCACAGCTGAATTTATTGGATCGGAGCCAGCAGTAGGGATTTCTACATCTCTACTGTACAAACTAATTCAGATCTAGCTTGGTTGGCTATCAGTAGGTGGATTTAGGAGTAATACTAGAAATGATGAAATAAATTGTTGCTCATAACATTTCTAGTATTACTCATAACAATAATAAGGTAACAAATGGCATTTCTATAGTAAGTATCTTCTGTAAAAATTCATCTAGGTGAACTTATGGGGATAGTACGGATCCTGGGTGAAAGCAACTCCGGATATCAATGGAGCTCATTACAGAGCACTGTGGCCTGAGGGTGTGACTAAACAGTAAGATATGGCAGAGGCAGCAGAAGTGAATAGCTGTTGGACTTAGCCAACGCACTCTAGCTCTAGCTCATACTACTCTCTCTCTCTCTCTCTCTCACACACACACACACACACACACACACACACACACACACACACACACACACACACACACACACACACACACACACACACACACACACACACACACACACACACACACACACACACACACACACACACACACACACACACACACACACAGAACACACACACACACACACACACACACACACACACACACACACACACACACACACACACACACACACACACACACACACACTACACACATTCAATATTCCACATAGTTTGATGGAGTGAATGACAATGGCCTAATGGTGTATCAAACAGAGTTCTGGGAGACCTGACAACCTCCAATTATATCTTAGCCTTACGCATATATGCAGGGCTCTGTATGCATTTCCCTCATTACCTTAGCTAATTTCGAGTGTACCTATTAGTAAGAATATAAATAGAATGAGGAGTATCTCACCGCACAATAAAAAGGTTGACCAAATAGAGCAGAATCTCTATAATGACATTCAAGAGAAAGGTAATTAGGAGAGCAAACATCTGCAAGCACTTTAATAAGGAACTGAGAAGTCAGCAATTAGAAGAGGACCCACCTTAATCCTCTTCAAATCATAGACTTTATAAAGACACTAGGACTGGAGAAGGCACCGTAACTGAGCATCTAAGGAATATAGGAAGGGGCTACAATAGATCTACAAGGTCTCAGTTTAATACTAACCCTACAAATTCATTCATTCAAGCAGATTAGGAATGTACCACAGAAAAACTATGTGTAGGCTATGCAAGAGTGATATGGATATTGCAGGCCAAATAATCTGTGATTGTGAAGGTTTTACCAGCAGGAGGTGGAGAGTGTTGGTTTTCCAGGATGCTGAGGACCTCAAACACATTGAGGGAACCAGTTCACTAAACTAGAACTTAAGAGGCTCAGTTATACAGTCTGGTTGCAGTGGTGCCAGGGGATAACTAATCCTAAAACCTCTAAATTTGTCTAACCATCTAATTAAAGGATATTTAGACAGATTAACATTTTGATATTAACCAATATCAAAACACCAGTAAGCCAAAATACTGTCGGCTTTTAATACAGTAAAAACCTAGAAGTAAATAAAGTCTTACATTGTTCCTAAAACGAATTATTTTTTTCTAGTTGCTGTATATACCCCTTATTGTCTACACAGTATGTTTGGCTTTTGAAGAAGGTAAATATCACTTAAATTTTATTTATTACTTGTGAAATTCTAATATATGCTATATATGTACAGTGGAACCTGCCTAAAGTGACCACCCGCGGGACAGGCTAAAATGGTCACTATATACAGGTGGTTACTTTATGAAAAATCTTTAAAAATGGCACTGAAAATGCTGTATGTTAAGTGATTAATTAACAATTATACAAGCAATACCTTTATTACTAATTTAAAATATATTACATAGAAGATAATTAACTTAAAACTCACCCTATTTTTTGCTCTTTGACTATTACTTTTTATAAAATTAATAATATAAATTTAAACATAACTCAAATACTGTTTAGATGTTTTATTTTCCATACTTTAAGAAGAAAGATAACTAACTGTACATCAAAATTAAAAACTTTAACACTACAAGTTCCTACAACTAAAACTTAATGTTAACTGTTAAAGACAGCAGCAGTACAATGAATGAACACATTTAAGTTTATTCTTAAAAATTCCAAGAAAATATGATAAATGAACCCTTTCTACAGGGGGGGGCCTAAACATTACTCATTTCCCTCTGTTTAAACATCAGTTTCTTTTATATCTCAAGACGATAGATGGAAAGGAAAGCATAAGGTTATAGTGCAATGGTCACTTTGGACAGGTGCAAATATCATTACACAACACTATACATTTTTCTTCAACTGGTCACTTTATACATTAAGCAGGTGGTCACTATATGAGATGTACTTTTCATGGATAAAAATTAAAATTTCAGAAAATGATCACTTTAGTCAGATGATCAGTTTACTAAGGTAGTCACATTTACAGCTTCCACTGTATAAGTTGTATATTTGGTTCCGATTGATTGATTTTTACAAAACTCAAACTTGAATTTTAGAAAACCGTTTATTATAATAATTATATTTAAATAGGTATAACTCTTATGCCTAGAGGTAACCTGTTGTACAATGTTGTACACACACTGGATCATACATAGGATCTTTATTTATTTATTTTTCATCTCTTTGAACCCCAAAAAGTATCAATATTACAATAATTTTTAATCTTACACTATTTGATAATTCGATTTCACCATTATAATCGACATTTAAATCAGCCTGCGTAAATTAAAATTTTAAATTACATTGAAACATTAAAAATAAAAATTTTAATATAGGTTACACAGATGAAACCTGATTTACAAGCAAATATAAGTTAAAAAAGTTATAATTTTTTAAAATTTGAATGGCCACCATTTTGAAATTATCGAATGAATTTTGTTGGTTAAAAAACTTGCTTAAGCTATTACCAAAATCAGTTAATTTTTGTAACATGTTTGAATCAAGTCAGTGGAAAGTTATTGACACTAGAATATTAACACGTAAATGTTTGTTTTTTGTTTACATAAACATTACATTATATGAGGTGTGGCTATTAAATAACGAGACTGATGCTGAGGCGGAACAAGTAGGCATGTGCCAACAGCCATTGACCAACAGCTGTTTAGTGTGAAGCTTTCTCTTCAGAATGCAGTTAGTCTCGTTTGTGTAACCAACACTGTTTAGTCATAATCTTTATTTCCCTTAGTGTTGTTATTTTGTTTTGCTGGACAAAATGGTTAGTGTAATAATAGAGCAACGAATTGTTAAATTTCACTTCAAACTTGGAAAAACCGATACTGAAACTTATAATTTACTGAAAGAAGTGTATGGCAGTGAATGTTTATCGGGGGCACGTGTTTTTGAATGGTTTAAGCGTTTTCAAGATGGCCGATAAGACGTTGAAGATGATTCACGGCCAGGTTGTCCTCAACGGCAAAGTCGGATGACAATGTCGAAAAAGTTGCTAATTTGTTTCGGTCTGACCGTTGATTAAGTATTCGTACAATTGGTGAAACTGTAGGCATTGATAAAGAATGTGTGCGACAAATTTTACGTCAATTTGAACATGCGATAAGTGTGTGTCTAAATGGTGTCAAAAATTCTCATGTTTGAACAACAAACAGCTTGCAAAAATGTTTGTACTGACATTTTGGATGCCATTGAAAATGACCCAAATTTATTGGAAAGTATAATAACATGTGATGAATTGTGGTTTTTTATGTATGATATGGAAACAAAGAGCCAATCCATGCATTGGATGACCCCAACTTCACCGAGAGCAAAAGAAGCAAGAATCAGCAAGTCAAAATTTAAAGCAATGATGATTGTTTTTTTCGATATTCATGGGATTGTGTACTTTCACTAGGTTCCTGAAGGTCAAACAATTAATCAATATTACTACCTTCAGGAACTTGGTAAACTACGTGAAAGAGTAAGGAAAAAACATGCCGAAATGTGGAAGGACAAATCATGGGTTTTCCACCGAGAGACAATGCGCCAGCTCATTCTGCGTTATCTGTCAAGAGGTTCCTGGCCAAGTACAGCATCCTAGTGTTAGAACATCCACCTTACTCACCAGACCTTGCACCATGTGACTTCTACCTGTTCCCTAAGGTGAAATCTGCATTAAAAAGGACGAGATTTGAGTCCGTGGAAGGTGTAAAAGTGAAAGCGGCAAGAGTCCTGAAGGAGTTGACAGAAGATGACTTCCAGCACTGTTTCCAACAATGGAAAATTCGCATGGAGTGTTGTATGTATAGAGAAGGGATGTATATTGAAGGTGATAATAATTAATTATGTATAAAATGAAAATAAAATTTTTTACAACGTCAGTCTCGTTATTTAATAACACCTCATATATACATAACAGAGTAGTTTAGCTACATCATCGGTTAATATGCTAAAAAACCCTTGCTTTTGAGCAACTTTGTGGTAAAAAAAACCTTTAAAATGTTCAGAAATTTATTTTTTTTTAAATATGCCAAGTCTGTCTAAAAATTTTGTTTTGGAGTTTACTGAAGAAACACCGGAAAATCAGCCTAATTTTTGAAATTAATTCAATTTAAATCTTGAATATATTTTTATTTTTCAGTATACTTTTGATATATAATATACTTTGGTTTAATATATTTTTGATCAGTAAATTTTTTCATACAGTTAAACTGATGAGTTATTCTTCTTTTACAAACAGTATTGAAGCAAAATATAAACTTAATAAAGTCTTAATAAATTTATACTCTCCATTTGTGACTTTTTCTTTATTTTTCAGTATCAGGTATCAATGTATTCATCGTAGCTCCTGTTGTTTCCATTATATGCATCTTTTACACAACAGTGGTGAGTATATGCAAGATTTCTTACGTACGTAAGTTGATCATTTGTTAAGTCTCCCATAGCATCTAAACGTCCATTTGCAAAATTACAAAAATTGATTTTAACATAATAAATTATAATGTCAAAAATAAATTGTCAAAAAAATTTCACAAATATTTAATTATTTTGTCCAAAAAATCTAATTCAAAGGAATCGAAAAACTGCCTGTTTTTCAAATATCTTCTATCAGATATTACTCAAATTTCAATTATGTATACAATGTATGCCATAACTCAAGTCAGTGTAGTAAATTTGAAATATAGATATTTACTGTATTTATTGAGAGTAAATCAGGTTTTTTCAATTCACTCTAAACCAATAACTTTATTTTATTTTAAATTTGGTAACTAACTTGGTATTTATATATGAGTTACACTGACATCTGGTGTATAACCCATTTTACACCTGTTTTACATAATTGTTTTTTTAAAGAAATAATAACTGTTACAATTTATTCTCCTTATTAGTGCATCAAGCATGCAAGACCACTCTAACTGTCAAGTATAACTACAGTTAAACCAAACATGTCTGCTCTACAGTGCTTATCAATATTTGATATGTGGTTTCAGTACAACCTTGACATACATTATTGGTCTAAAAACAATGTTTTGAATCCTTACAACATAACATAAAAATGTTGTAAACATGATCTAACCATAACTTTTTGTTTTAAGGGTGGTTTGAAAGCGGTAGTCTGGACAGACACACTACAGGGGATGATCACTCTCTGCACAGTTATAATAATCTCTGTGCTGGGCACAATCAAAGCTGGAGGGTTGCAGAGCGTCTTGCAGACCAATTTGGATGGAGGAGTGTTCGACATAGAGTAAGAGATTTTTATGGTATACTTCAATAAAATGTTAATTTTTGTTTTAGGATAATTTTATTGAATGGAAACAAATGCTATAAACCATTAAAAATTGACAGCTGTATCATATTGGTTTAGACTATCTGAAGGTCTAGATATCAAACCTCACCAGTTATTTCCCTAGCTACTTGCAGTGTTTTGATGGCTGAAAATAAAACTTTAAAGCATAGAAAGCCCTAGGAAACGGAAAAAGTGGATCTGGAGAGTGAAAATAGCCTGGAGATGGAGGATATTGGGGCTGTACTTAATCCCATCAAATCCACAAGTAATGAACCACAGCAGACTGTACCAAACCTGCAATGGAAGAAATGAGATATGTGCTCAAACACCTCAAGTCATACTGAGGCCATCTACAAACATCAAGATATAAACTGAAAAGGTGGTAGAAAAGGGTTTCTAATTAGATCTGGAAGCTGAAGACCTCCTAAGGATTACACCTTGTAGATAACTGTTATAACTCTGTGATATGGGCTTACACAGAGTTATGCTACGAAATTATGGCACAGACAAACCTTTTGTAGGTTATATGGAGCAAATAAAGAACCTGCAGGTCACGTAACTTGGATTGTGAGGCTCTTGCCAGTAGGAACTGAAAGTTGTTTGGCTTTCAGAATCTGAGGAGTTCCATCTAAATTAACTAGTCACTGGACTGTTCATGATGCCCAACAACTTTTGTCATGATATCAGAGGGTAACGGGAGTAATTGCAACTCAAACTAAGAACCTTGAGGTGTGCAGTTCAGAGATGCAGCAGACTGACCATTGCTTTATCCACATCAACCATTGAACCCCTTGGAGGCTATCACACTGTGAACCTCTAAATAGCTAATATAATCTACAATTCCAATTCAGTGCTGCAGACACCAGCGTAGCAAGACAAATTTTGATTCGCTTTAGTTTGAAGTGCCAAGGACGTACAAATGAACAGGACACATACATTGAATTTGATAATAGTTTGTTACCTTACACAAATTTCACTATTTAAAGTTAATGCAGATTTTCTCCTCTTGTTATGGTTGTGAAATCCATTAGTCAGGCGAATAATTTTTTGGTTTGTTTATTTCAGTTTAAATCCAAATCCGTTTAACAGACTTAACATATGGACTGTCCTAATTGGCTGTATCTTCACTGTAGTAGCTTATTTTGGGACCCACGCAGGATCTGTGCAGAGATTTGCCGCGCTTCCTACAATCAGGCATGCCAACTGGTGAGCGTATAATTTACCGCATTTAAAAATACCGCAGAACACTGAGATACAAACAGTGTGTTTCTGACTATTCTCAAGTGTTGCCTTTTTTCCAGTCATTATTATAAATAAAACATCACCCCATTTAATCGAAATTTAGCCAGGAGCTATCAATCCCATAACCTCTAAAATATCTAATCTAATCTACCATTTCAACTTAATGTTTTAGTTACCAACTTGGAAGACAAAATTTGATCCATTGTATGTGGAAGTACATTGATAGTTTTGGCTATATGTCAAATAAAATATTTTTTTACTTACAATGTGTGTGTTGGAATAAGGGCAGTATTTAAGGACAGTATCTAAATAAATGATGCCAACTTTCTCAAATCCAATTATTACGACAAATGACTGGAATATCAGCCTAATTTTTCAAAATTGATCCATCAGTTTCTACCCAAATTTTGGTTACATATATAAATAAATCATGATTCAAGGCAGTTTACATGAAATAAATAAATTTTTGGATCATTAGTAAATAAAAGGAAAAAAATAATAATAATGAAAAAAAATAACAAGGATTATTTTTATTTTTTAAAATTTTCTCTGAAACTGTTTTATTTTGAACTTGCTACACTGATAAGAGTCATGAAGGTAATTTAGTCTAACTTTGGCCTTGAAAACTTGATGTCAAGTTACAAAGTGCCAGTAGAGTTACAAATAGACACATGTCACTGTAATGCTCAATGAATTTCTTATTCTTTTAGGTCTATTGTGTTCATGGCTATCGGCATGGGCATCATCTTCTTTATCTGTGGCTACTTGGGTTTTGTGTTGTTCGCTATGTATCATGACTGTAACCCTTTGACTTCCAAAGTAAGTACATGTATTGATTGAAAAGCACAATGTCTTATTACTATTAGAAGGGGCAAGATTCTGCTGTATTCCTGTTTTCCATTCAGCTATGAAACCTATTGTGCACCTTTATACACAGGTTCATCCTTTTCAATCAAAATCCAGTTTTTTTTTTTTTTTACCGTGAGATGCTTTGGATGGTGTCCTGGTTCTTCATTTCTAGGGTTAAAATCATTCCCGTCCATACTTGAATAGTCAAAGATTTTGTACTGAATCTTATTCCTCAGCTCTACCACATTTCCTATACAGAATATTTGTCATGTGATATCCCATTTTGTGTAAATGACTGCAAATATCCAGTAACCAGTTAGAAATCCTGTCACTCTTCGCAGATCTGTCATGTTCTGTGCATCACATGTAAGGAATCTAGCTTGACCTTTAAGCATCCTCTTTGACTGTACTACAAGGCCTTGCTTTCTCTCCTAAACCATTTGGTCTTCCTTAAAAATCCACTGGGAGACATGCCTGAACACGATGTTTAACCTATAGTTATAGCAAAAGTCGTCAAATATTTTAGTATTTTCAGAAACCAGCTTATGTGTTGTGGGTCTTTCAGTTGTTTGATTCAACTTTAAAGTGAATAATAATTTATTATAAATGTTACTTTGATAATAGAAATGAGTCATTTCAAAATTAAATATTGCTATTTAAATTTTTTGAGGGTGGGAAAATTGCACATCTGTTAATTTTTGGTAATATTTCAAAATAAATTGAAATCAAAAAGTAATCCCTGACTGACAGGTTTGTTTGCATTTTGTTATTTGCTCTTGAACAACTATATATTAATTTCAAATTAGGTACACTGAGTTGAGTAATTTGATCATCTTATGTATGTACAGTCCTTAAGTAAATATTTACTAATAATAATGATAATAATAATAGTTACATTTATAATTAACTAGTAGTTCAAAGAACAGTAGATCTCTGTTGAAAAATAATTGATATATTCTTTATCAATTATTTGGCCACTGCTCTGTAAAGCGCTCATAAAGTTTCCCACCAATTTAAGAAGATAATTGAAATATTTAGGGGAAATGTTACTGGACCATCCTTACTGAAAATTGTATGCATTTTCTCCATGAAGCTGTAAAAATTATGATAGGTTTTATCATTCAGCCAGTATTACAGGAACTAGCCAGCAACTATAATCTTCATTAATAAATCAAGGGTAGCCATCTTGAAACGGACTTGATTGGGAAAATTCTTACATATATCAGTCAGGTTTTGTACGAGGCATTTTCTTATCAAATTTCATAGCAGTCGGTCAATGTGTTTGGCTGAAACTGCAAGACAAACAAACCAAGTACCAAACGGTCAAGTTGAAACAGAGCCATCACTTCGCTTGGTCAATAATAATAATAATCAGTGATTATATTAATACTATAACTATGTAATGTATGTAATATAATTGTTTATTCAGTTTTCCTCGTATTTTATGTGTTGTTTTATTCCTGTATGTAGGGCAGTATTTTATGCTTGCAGAAGTATTTTTCAACAGTATTTTCAAACAGAAGAAGCAGAATTGAAATTGATACCTTGCTTCACGTTGTCAATTATAAAATTTTATTGACTCAATGATTTTATTTTATAAACTCATGTCTCACAATTGCTGGTTCCTGCAAATTTTTTTGAAAACCTAAAAAGAAAAATTTTAAACAGAAAATTTTGTTAACTCCAATCCCAGAAAATATCTAAATAAAAATTTTTATAATAAAAGTAACAAATAATATAAATAAAATATAAAATAGTTGTTATTAAAAATACTGATAATAACATAGATGATCATTCATTTATTTCTTATGGAAATTTTTGCCTTTTATATATATAAAGCACTTCCTAAGTGCTTCAATAAAAAACTCTATCAAGACAAAGACCTTTAAATAAGCTTTAAACCATCTTTCTACAACTTAGCAGTCTCAAAATACGGCTTTCAAATTTGACCTTGTGGAATTATATTTGAGTTCAATGTTTATGCATCAAAGAAAAAAGTACTTTCAAAAATATCTGTTTTGTCTGTGACATTTGCTAATTTACTTTTCTTAAAGTTGGTACCATTGCTTGTTTCAGAGGATAAAGCGTATGGACCAAATGTTGCCTTATCTTATCATGCACACCGAAGGATCATTCAAAGGACTTCCAGGACTTTTCATGGCTGGAGTATTCAGTGCAGCTCTTGGGTATTCATTGCTTTTATTTATTTAATCATTAATTGATAATCATTAATATATCAATGTAAGACTTTGTTATATAAACACAGCAGTAAAGACGTTTTTGAACAGGACAAACCTAAATATGGTGGAATAGTTTTTCAAATAATAGTCAGAAAAATAGTTTCAAATGAATAATCATGGCATATTTCCCGCAGAGATTTGAAGCGACTTTCAAAAAAACTAACAAAATTGAATATTATCAAGTAAACAAATATTTTCATATGCAAACATTTTATAATTTTTCTATTTAAATATCAAAAACAAATTTGACCTCCATAACTTTTTGTTTAAAACGTTTTTGAAAATCTAATTTCACCATTTTAAATCAGTGTTAACATCTGCATAAATTATGTATTTATAAACATATTTTGATGAATTTCATATTTGATCAAGGTATAATCAAAAGTGAAGATTTATTCTGATTAGACGGAAATTGTGAACGATATAGTGCTGAAACATACTCACATATTTTTATATATGAATTTCCTAAATTCTGTATCTGGATGTATCCAGATGTATAAATTAAGCACCTTAAAATGTAACAACGATTACTTAACCAAATTTCACACCACATAATGATGTTCACACTGAGGTTTAACCTAGTTGAAACAGGCCTAGTTTGTGAAGTCGATATGGAGCTGGCTTGTCTAAGATGTTAAAGAACCGGTTAGTTTGCTGTGTCTTTTAACTTTGCACCTCAAGGTTGTCAATTCTAGCCATGGTTACTGCCTTTGCTTTACCCTCACGTTAATGTTTGAGGCTGGAGTTACTACCACAAACTTTTCTGTTGCTGTTCATACCGATCCTGTATCTTCATTAATCCAACTAGTATAAAGTATTGGACGTGAAGCACAACAAAAAATTCTACCTAGTTGCACATTTTTGTATTTTGATTTCAGAGCAATGTCAGCCAGTCTGAATACTTTAGCAGGACTTATTTACGAAGACTTCGTGTTGCAGTACCTGCCGAAGGATGTCACAGAGAAACGAGCATCGAACATAATGAAAATCCTAGCAGTGATCCTAGGTTTTGTCTCTCTAGTGCTGGTGTTTTTTGTGGACAAATTGAAAGGACTCACTCAGGTAACTTCATAAATACATATTGTTTTAAATAAATCACTGGACATTTTAAAAATCACAGCACACAGCAGTTTCATGTAATAGAAATGAATTTCCAATAATAATAATTTTTTTATCTAACAATTTTTTAAATTCAGATTTCACCATCGTACATAGCCACTGTCAAATTGAATTTCTTAATTTTAACATATTTCGAAAATTCAAAATTATAATTTATGCAGTTTTTAACGTTGATTATGATGGTGAAACTAAATTTTTTTTAAAAGTTTAAGATCAGTAAGTTAATTTTTTTAAAGATTTTATGGCCAACATTTTGGCCACTAATCCAAGGTCAACTTAAAAAGTGCATACTTTTATTTCTGACACTTTTAAAAAAATCTGATTTCACAATCGTAATCACTGCTAAATTTACATTAATTAGCATTTTGAATTTACAAAATTTATTGACATTAAGAAAATTCATTTCTAGGCAACTTTATTTTTGTTTTTTTTAATAAAATTTTTTAAGTTCAAATTTTATACTAATATGCAGATTTTAACGTTGATTTGCAATTGTGAATTCGAAAAGATCATGTAGAAAAATATTAAGAAATTCATTTCTAGTATGTCAGCGAGGCATTGTTTCTAAGTATGCAGTAATTATATTTCTCTTTTAATTTTACTAATTACAAGTTGGTCTGGCATTGGTGTTTGTACTTTTAATCCCTTTTTGTCCCATGTTAGGAATTAAAATTATAATTTTAATTATTAATTTTAAAGATTGTAAAGAGGGTACAGCAAAAAGGTAAATACTATTGACAAAGACTCAGAAAAAATGAAACTGTGGACATACTGCCTGTTGTTACAAAGAACAAGGTAAGTAGAACAGCAGTTTAGATAAAAGTTTGGGGAAAAGTAGGTCTCTGTCAGTTGATTCTAAGGGAGGTGGGCCGTTTCTGTACTAGTACTTCAGGAAGACATTCCAGGCAAGCAGTGTTGGGGAGAAACAGATCGGCTGTTTACAGGGTAAAAAGACAGTTTTATATACAATTCTTCCCTTTCTCTTTTTGGGTTGTATAAATTGAAGCATGAGTTTCCAGAAAGGATTTTGGAACATTATTTCGGGGAAACCTTTAAAATCAGTTAATCAATAGTGTTCATTCTTGGGTTGTGCAGAAATAGCCGAAACAATATAAGAAGGTTGTAATGTAGTTACATGTATTAAAAGACATTTTTCACACACTGATTGGTGATTCTTTAAAGAAACCATTCTAAATTCCTATCAACTAATATATGTTTGTTATCTATTTTTGTATTTCTGTTGTTACAGATAGCAGCCAGTTTCACTGGACTTTCAACTGGAGCCAGTTTGGGAATTTTTGTTTTAGGCATGTTCTTTCCCACAGCCAATAAAACGGTAAGCCCATTTTTTGCTGAAAAGTTGTGACAATACAACTACAAAATATACATGTTAACTTAGCAATTTAGATTTGAGATACTAACTAACAAAATTAAATTGTTAATTTAAAAAAATATTTTCAGAGCAATTTAACATTAAAATTTTGAAAAATCCAAATTTAGAAAGCAAAATAAAATAAAAACTATTTTGGCTATTCTACCAGTATTTTGTACAAGTGGTACAGTCTGAATCGCAGCAGTACACATGTCATGGAAATCAGTTGATACATTCTTGTTAATAGATAGTTTAATATTTTTGAACAAGGACCCTCAGCACATGCAAGCACAGTTCTGTATGAGTTGTCCTCATTTCCTTGACTATTTGTGGGTGTTCCTATAAGTAAGAATGTAAAATAGAATGAGCGGAACTTCACCACACAATAAAAAGGTTGGCTAAATGGAGTAGAACCTTCATAATGAAGGTCAAGAGAAAGAAAACTTGAAAAGGAATTAGCAGAGCAAGAATCTGTAAACCCCTTGATAAGGAACTGGGAATTCACCAATTAGAAGTGAGGGAGTTACACATCTTGAATCCATTCCAAATCCTAGACATTATGAAGAGACTAGGACTGGAGAAGGCACCATAATTGAGTATGTTAGGAATACAGGAAGGAGGTGTAAATAGATCTATAAAGGTTGCAGTGCAACAGTAATCGTGAATTCATTCATTCGATTGCTTTAAAAAGCATTTGGTTCACCATTTTATTCAAACTTGGTACACTTAGTTGAGTTGTTCTTCATGTAAAACTAAAATTTAATAAATTTATGTTTATTTCCAAATTTTTTGTGAAAATAATAAGAGTGAAACAGTTTGTGTAATGCTTTGTACTAATTATTCTAAACATTATTATTTTAACATCAATTTTGTTAGTTAACATTTTGAATTATCATGATAATGATCACAAGGTTTTATGTGCGATTCAAATTAATTTGTTGATTCTAATTTCTTGTTATTGATATACAGGGTGCCTTGTATGGCAGCATAACCAGTCTTGCAATCATGGTCTGGATTGTGTTCATGACACAGATGAAACAGATGAGCGGTGAATTGACGCACAAGACTTTGCCGTCATCCATCGACAACTGCCCTTACAATGTGACGCTGGTACCAACAGCTGTAAGGTTAGTAAAGTTATAAAGAGTGGTTTAGTAATTGGTGCTAACATTGCACTATTCTCCTTGCACACAACTACAAATGTACCGCTTATGGCTTGGCTGTACCTTTAAGGTTATTTTACTTTATCATCGTCTTTACTTGGTGCCAGTAAGACTAATAAAGATCGATATAAGATAAGGACAAATCTTATGTAATAACTAAATTTGAACCTGCTTACAGGTCAGAGTTATAGCAAACTGCCCAACTGTGCTACAAGCACTTTCTTATTTTGAAAATTTGTAATTAAAAAATAAACCAGAAAGCAGAATAAGAAATCTTGATGGTGGTCAGGGTTCCTTTTTATTTTGTTTAATTTACTCACCTACTGTATGTTTCTTTTATTTCAAATTTGGTTCACTGATTCGAGTTATAACTTTGTATATGGCTACAATTTGAGAAAAATCTGATAAAAATAATTTTAAGAAATTTTACAATTTTTTTCAATGACTGCCAACTATATGTTTTGGAGATTTAGTGACCCGAATATTTTTTTTTTTGGGGTGTGACTTATGGACTGCATTAAGCAAAATTTGATTTAAATTGTTTTAAGCCAATTTTGGAAAATTGTGATTTTTAACAATTTTTTACCAAAAAATAATTTTAAGTAATGTTTTTTTTATCCCAAGATAGCTAAACAAGACTTGCATGCAAACTTTGTTTAAAATCTAAAATCATTCGATTAGTTTATGCTCGAGTTATTAGAACAAACAAACACATACTCAGACAGGTATCTAACTAAAAATCTCTCTTTTTTTACTCAGAGTATCTTAAAACTCAGTGATTCATCAAAATCACAAGATTGTTTTTTCGTAATCAAAGTACTTCTTCATAACATATTTCATATGAGGAAGTAGAAAAAAAATTAAAAGTGTGCTTAAGATCCCAGGAAGGAAGTGAGAACTTCTTTGGTGTTAGAAATATTTGTTATTATTTGTGTCTTCTTGCTTGGTTATATTTGACTCTTATTCTGAAAATACCCGAATGAGCGTTTAACTTCCGAGTGTGATGGATATAACTTATTCACCACCTAGAAAAAATTGTGCACAGTATGTCTATAAGAAGTTTTCACTTCAAAAAATCATCAAGCTGGAAGAACATCTAATTACAAAGTTTGGTAAACAAGAACAGTAATTGAACAAATAACCTACAGACAGACTGAAAGGCATTTAAAATATCTTTTTCAATATCTATGAGTGTTATGAAACATGAAGATCTGTTACCATCATTACAGCTGCAAAAAATATCCAATAGGTAAGAATTCTTGTAATTAAAGTTATGTGTTCCAGAGCTTCTAGTAACGACGACGTCTTCATCCTCTACCGCCTGAGTTTCACACTGTACGTGATGGTTGGCTCTTTGATAGTGATAGTTGTAGGTCTGATAATCAGCCATCTCACAGGGCCTGATGACATCAAGGACGTTAACCCTAACCTGATCTCACCTATGGTCAAGAAGTATTATTACAAAACTGGTCCTGACGGCAAAGAGTTGTTTGCGATTGTCACCTCAAAAGCAAATCATAAAATCACAGAAAAGAAAAACATAAATAAAATATGCGATTCGAAGATATAGGTGTGTATACCTTGTGTCATTCAAACTATATGCAAAATCATTACACAAACTTTCTCTCATTCATCAAAAAATCCGGTTATGATGTTATCGGCCTAATTATCTAATGATCGGTCCATATAATATTGCTAAAATCTTGGCCGTGTATGAAGTTCCAAGTCAGTACATTTTACATGTCATCAATAAATTTAAACAAACCAAGCTAGTAGTCAGGTTCAATTTACTTCTGAAACGTAAATACTGTTTACTTTATTAAATCACCAAAATTTAAGAAATATTTACCAACACATTCATAAATTAGGGATTTCAGGATATTATAAAAATCGAACTGATTTTTTGTGGAATACTGTGTATCAACACAAGATAATTTCTCAAAATTATTCCATCAAATTTTGCTCAAACATCATATGTATCTGAAGTCAGTAGGTTATAGTGAATTTAAAATGAATTCACAGTTTAGGAGTAAATTAAGAAAAAACAGAAGCAATCACTTTTTAAAAAATAATTTTGTACTCTACTTTTATTTATTTGAAATTTGTTATGCCTACTTGAGTTATGAATTTCATGTTGTATGAACAAAAGTGATGAACTGATTTTGAGAATTTAGGCTGATTTTCAGTAATTTTTGTTCGAATCAAGACTATTTAGAGCAATGATTAAATGTTTTGAAAGTTTGTGTAATGTTTTTACTAATTATTTTATTATGATATCACCTCTAATGTCAGCGCCATTCTTTTTTATATTTCATAATTTTGTTCTTCGTAACTCACTAAAGTAACATGATCTCATACTTTTAAATGTATAGTATATATTTTATAACTAAATACTTGTATGTTTTTATTTTTAATAACCTTATTTTTCTTTTTCCTTTATTTTACTTTCGACTTAGACCTCTCCTTTTTGTATTTTTTAAGTGAAAAAATTTCTGTAGGCACTTTTTTATGAGGAAAAAATAGAAACTCATGATAGCAATTAAAAAACTCGTTCCGCTTCCCTTATACAGATTATTAGTAAGCTTTAAGTGAATTTAAGTCTACCAGTGATCTGATTGCTTCTAGTTGATTCATGACTCAGTGGTGTGAATGTCGCATATGAAATTAAAGAATTGAGTTCAAAACTCACTGCTGACCTGATTTTTTTTACATTTAATATAAATTTGTTTAAAATAATGTATATAAATAAGTTGAATAATAAATATTTAAATTAAAATTAACATAATTTTACTAAGTATCTGACCCATTTAGTTTAAAAAATTTTAAAAACATTTACAGTTAATTATGTTTTGCGTATTATATTTAAATAAGTACTAAACGCTGTTGTACTATATGCCAACCCATCCTTCACAATTACTTGAGCATTAACAGTTGGATATACTGTATAAAACTGATGATGTATGTTTCCATATGTTGTAGATAAGAATTTATTATGTTCAATATCAGATGTGTATCATTTCAGTTTAGCACTTAAGATCAGTAAAGTAAGTGGACCAATACAAACCAGCAATGAACAATGATTGTCAGTTTTTTAATGTGTACTACTGTTGGCCAGTCCCCCCCTGGATTGACACATAATTTTTTATTTTTAATATTTGTTAGCCTATTTTTATATTAATTAAATAACTCAATCCAAATCACATTAAATACTGTGTGTTATAAAATCATAAATTTCATAATAATCGGATTGTACAAATAAAATACACATGATCGTAGAAAAGCTCATGGGTATATATCAAAAAATTATCTCTGGGCCCCCAAAATTTTGAAAATAATCATAGTAAAATTCTAAAATTACCACCAACTGCAGCGAAGCTATAATGACTAATTTCTTATTCTAATAAAAAGTACTGATGGCATCAGGGTATATTTTGTTTATGCTTTTTTTATGGGTTAAGAACTTTAAATACTAGTTTAGGCAGAGTTTAATGGTGAAATCGTACTTTCAAAAATGTGTGAGATAAAAAAAGGTTATTAGAAATTTGATATAATCACGTATCTGCATACCACAATGATTTCCTTTTGTAGAACCACAATATTTGTGTGTACATACTGTATTACCATTGCTGTGTAAGTTACATGAGCTGCTTACCACACTTTGTGCTACTCAAAAGGAGGTCCTGAACCACGAGCAGGATAGGCAATTGAAGTACACAAAATGATTTTCTGAGGAGCCTAACCTTATCTGTCTTGAATATTTTATTGTATAATTACATAATTAACTAATACAGACTTTCAGATAGGCTAAACAATTTAAAAATTTTCTGTAGAAGTAATTTTTAGAGATGTTATGGCTTTGATTTGTTTTTGTTTACCATATTCTAGGCCTTATATTGAGAAGGTAAAACTGCACCCTTACATTTTACAAAGTGAACATGCTTTTAAAGAATGTAAGAAACCTTTCTTCAAATATAAACTATATTAATAAAAATAGATCAGCTGACTTCAATGTATTCTGCACTGTTGTAATACCAAGAAACATAATATCTTAATCTCAACAACCAAATTTATACAGATTGAACTGTTATTGGGTTTAATATTGTAAGTTTAAGCCAGTTAGACTATTGACGATAAGGGATCAACGTGGGTAATGTCAGCTGTAATAACTAGAGTTGAACCTGTGCACAGATCAGAGTTCTAACAAACTGCCCGCTGTGTTGCCTCAGCACATAACCGGAGAAGTTTTATATAAGTGGTTTAAATAAAAATACTCAATTAATTTAGCAGAATCAACATTTACATTTATCAAACAAAAATATATTTACACTATTCTTTGAATATTTTACAACTGGGTGACTTTTGTGTTAAACGTTTCTCTTTTTGGCATTATAGTCTGATACAGCTGATCGTTTTCCACCGTCCAGAACGTGTTGTGAGGTGCGTACCTTATGACATAAATCACACCTCGAGCCACTGTCACAGGTCTAAAAACAAAAACAATCGTTGTTAATTGTAATAAAGAATTGTATACATTGTTCAAATGATGAAGAAACTTTAACGTGTAGACAGAAGGGAATATTGGGATAAATGTGTAGATAGAAATGAAGGGGATATAGCTGATCAGCTGATTGGCGAGTTACCAAGTAACTGGTTACTATACATCTCAAACACATTCAGTGAAGTAAAAGTTAGGGAATAAAATTATTAAAGTAGGTTTAGAATTATTATGAATTTCCATTGAAGTTATGTGATGAGCTCTTGGAGTGGCTATCACGGTAATACTCAGCTCTATAACCTTAAAAGAGAGCCTTGAACATGACTAAAAGATCACTTTTTGATAGGTCGTTAAACACTCTGTATGTGTGTGTGTGTGTGTTTTTGTTTGTGTGTGTGTGTGTGTGTGTGTGTGTGTGTGTGTGTGTGTGTGTGTGTGTGTTTGGGTGTGTGCTTTAGCTTCTACAGTTTGAAATTTTAGATTCAATTCAACATGACACAAAAATCTATTTTCGTAAAAACGTAAGACTAGTTTATTACCCAATAAAATCTATTAAACAGTTAAAAAAATGGCAGCCATTCAAAATGTATAGTTCTTACTATTTTTTAAAATTTGATTTTACCTTCGTAATCAGCATTAAAATATGCATAAATTGACATTTTAAATTTTTACATTTTTTTATAAAACACAAAAATGAATCTGTTGGTGGTCAAAGAACTTTTTGTCACATGGACATTTTAAAACCACTTTTCTGTAATTGAAGATCATTTACAAAAATATGTCTAGTTTTGTGAGACATAATATGATAAATATGATGTCTCCACTTTTCTTCAATTGAAGATCATTTATAAAAAATATATGTAGTTTTGTTAGGTAAATATGATAGTGCACATAATTTTAGAATTTAATTAAAACAAAATGTTTTTATGGAAAATAACTTAAGCTTTTCCAATGACAATTTAAACTGAAAACCGTCAAAAACATATTCATTTATTTCAACATTTTTAAATATTCTTTGATGGGTTTTACCTAAACTTAGACTGAATTCGTTCTCGGCAGAGGTAGAATATTTTTAAACGAATGCCTCTTGAAAATAAGGTGGAAAATAATACCACCAGAGTATTTTACTTAAGAAATTAGCTCTACTTCGACTTACTTCTGCAGCGTCTTTGAGTTGAATGCTTCGAACGTGTCTTTGCTCCATTTCTCATCATAAGCTTTCTGTGCAGATGCCTCGCTTACCAAACTGGTGGCTGTGGGCCCACAATGCACGCCGACCACTCGCACACCAGTTCTCTTGTAATGGTAGTCGCACTAATAATCAGAATAAATATTTAATTAATAATTGTGACTACATATAAAATTTTACATCCTTGCCCACTTATTGAACCAACCCCACCCTTTACATATACAGCTAAAAATGTATACAATTATACATAATTCCAGTGTTAACATAACGACTAACCAGTGTCTTTGATTGTAAAATGTTTTTAACTGATAGGTTTTTTCAATTCGGTCTTCATAACAAAACTTTGTTTGTGATGCTTTTTAAACGAGTATTTTATTAAGTTAACTTCTTTTCAAAAAATTTTTTTAAATTAGCAAATTTCTATTTAAAAATGAGATATTAGAGAAGTAATCATTAAAACATCCAGACTCGAAACTTTGGAAATGTGCTTCAATCCTATTCTCAGAAACACTCTTTGAGAGGATGTTGAAAATTATATATATATTATATTATTATATATACATTACTACATGTACATATACATATACATATACATATATATATATATATATATATATATATATATATATATATATATACATATACATATACATTTTGGTACACTATGTAGCTTTGCACAATCACTTACCTACTGACATATCAAAATACACAGCCTCACAACCAAAAGACCCTCAAATAATGAAATTTAACATACTTGGTCACAACCTGACAGTGAATTTAAGTAAATTTAACAACCTGACAGTGAAGGTCACTAAAAAGCTTCAAAAGTTTATGTATCTTCATTTTCAATTCTTAACCTATAAACTTCAAGTAAGGGTGAAATCTCAAATTTTGTCCGAAAGTAATGAAACTTAGTGAAAGTACAACTGTTCACATGACAAAACTTTTGTTTTAATTTTATAATTTAGTAGTTTGTAATTATTAAGTGATCCAACCCCTTAAAATATTTTGAACTTTACTTTCATAGTACAGTATTTCCAAATTGGTTTTAGATTAACAATTAAATCACATTAATTAAACCACATTTAATTAAAACAAAAATAACAAGTAAACATATTTTTTCTGAAAAAACAACCAGTAATGTATTAAGACAAATTTAAATAGGTAACTAAAACATGTGATATTAAAAATGAAAAATAAAATATTTGTATATATAAATAAAGAAGATTCTAAAGAAATGTTGTTTTTCCTTACGTCCTTAACTCTGCTATGGTAACAGATTTAAATAGTTAAAACACTAAAAATATCAAGAGTTGGCCATGAAGTAGGCAGAGATGTTGCTTGGGGTTATACTCACAGCAAAGCAACGCGTCGCTCCAAAAGCTCCATACTTGGAGGCACAGTACATGGGTGCAGAAGGGAAGATTGACAGAGCGTTGGTGTCCAGGTTGTTGATGATCACTCCGTTCCTGCGTTTAGCCTTGCTCTCGTTGCCCATGTACTTGAAACCCAGCAGCGTTCCTCGGATTATGGATTTCTGAAACATTTACACACAAAATTTATCTCATTCAACAGCATGTCCCTGGACAAGAGAACTGGAAAATCAAACTATTTCTAAAAACTGCACCAGCTTTTGTTTAAAATGTGGTCAGTAACGAATATTTGTAAGTCAAAATGAGCTCAAAGAAATTTACCGGTTTAGAGAAAATAAAAAAACCTGACGGTGGTCAATTAATGCAACCATTTTTATTTACAAAGTTCCATAAATGACTAAATTTTAAACAAAATCGGTATACACGTTAGTGAAAACTATGTTTTCGGTAAAGACTGGCTTTCATATTTTTATCGCAGAGTACAAAAATGTTCATTTATATGATGTTTTTTTCTAATTTTGCAAATTTTTTTACTATTCGCTTCCATAGCACACAGTTGCATGCCTTGGTTATTATTGCAATTGTTGAGTAATTCATCGCTCTTCAAATACCGAGTGACTATCGTTAATTAATTAAATATAAAAGTTTTATTATATCTTCTGATAATGTCACCATGTTTGTGTCGATCTCGAGTTCCCATTTCTTGTCGTCGAAGATACCGGCGTTGTTAAAGAGGATGTCTACACCGCCAAATGTGTGCTCCACCATCTTGAACACACCTGCAACACAAAAACCGTGGTTAAGCGCAAATTTCCATTAGGCCATTATGGTAAGACTCAAACCCGGCACCTTGAAATAAATGGGTCAAGTCAGCGAGACATTTTAAAATTCACTATATCTAACCTTCAAATTGTTTTGGGCAGTTGATGTTCAATGTCATGAAACTTGCTCTGTCTTTGCCGTGGGCAGCGTTCAATTTGGCAACTGCTTCCTTCCCCCTGCAAGGGTCAGTGCTGGCGATGATGGTCCTCTGGAAGAAATACAATCAAACAAAATAATATTGTGATAGAACTATTCAAAGTCGATTTTAACGATCTTAATTAAATACAGTTCAAATGTGGTCTTTAGAACCTAAACAATACTTTTCACTATCTGCGGTGAAATTCATTTCTGAATCTGCCAAGTAAAATCGTTGTGATTGTTCAAAATCGTTTGTAGCCAAGTTTTGAACATAATGTACATAAAATCGATAATTTACCACAGTTTACGTTCGTTTTACATCTCTGTTCGTAAAATTATCTTTCGTTTCTTATTTGGACACTATTTTGAGTTCTTATCTACGATTGGTCAAAGCTAACTTTCAGAAATTAGTGTCATCGCCTAAACAACATAGGAACTGAATTATACAACCTAGTTCCGCTTGCTGACACCTAAACAACCACGCTAAAAATCCCGGAACTTCTCTCACGGTTTTGAAACAGCCAAAGCCTGCAAAACCTACTTCACTCAGGTCAACCAATACTCACTTCCGATTGGTTCGCAGTGCACGCATATATTGAGTCTATACTACGCAAGAGTAATACCCTTCTGCCCATGAATTACTGCCGGCGCATCACATCGGATCTCCTGTGTACAAAAGCTTCATTCTAATTGAAGCGATCTTTCTCTAGTTTTAACAATGGAATTCTGAGAAATTATGGTGCCTGCCATAATTTTGAATATACATATAATTCGAAAATCGTTGTTTACCAAGGCCTTAGAGTCCTCTTACTCGAGGAATATTCCCTCAATCGCGAGTAGAAGGCTCCAAACACATCTCTCTCAGTCATTGTGACAGATCCCGCTCCCCCGCTACGATACAGAAAAAGGCCTCTGAAGTGGCTCATGTGAAACTCACATAGTCACTCATCTTCAAATCATACAGTCTTAATAAATCCACCCCGCAGGGGGTGTAGACTATCTGAACCTACTGAGAGTATTTAGACATTCCTCGCGGTACCCGAGTCTAACACACACTTACAACTTAAACACTTTACACTCGCACTTACATTTAGGGAGACAATGTGCTTTTCGCTTTAAAATAAAAAAAAAACAACAACAACAAAATCCAAGCCCCACACATTATTATTTCTCATCCAGACAAGACGCAACAAAGTCACTTTCATTTCATATGTTTGTAAATGTTTTTAAACAGAAACAACATAATATCGGGAATTCTAATTTCTCTCTCCACTGCCAGGATGTTCAGCAGAACATCGAGGAGGACTAACCACTACAAGCAGCCTACCAACACCCGGAACAACCACACAAGACACCACAACTTGCTCAGGAGGAAATAGGAGGGATCCGGCCCACTCTAAACCAGAAGCCTTTCTTTGACCATTCCTCGCCAGCCTGGTGAACACCCGGACTTCTCCTATTTTTCCGGCAGAATACATTAGGTCGAATTTCCAGATTGGCCGGAATAATTTTGGAAATAACTGAATGTGAGAATGTGTAATATTTTTGCACAATTTGTTTATACTTACATAAGCGCCACATGAGAGCAGTTCATTGGCTGTAGCTAAGCCAATCCCAGCGCATCCTCCGGTTATAAGAGCCACTTTGCACTGGGGGTTCATGTATACCTTCTTTGCGCATGGTCCGCTGCAAACGAATTTACAAAATATATAATGTGAAACACCCGATACATTGTAGCTAAGTAATATTTACTGTTATATCCGGGTATCTGCCACCATTTGTGTATACAAAACAATACACGACGTTTCGAGAGTATGGATAAATTCTCTTCGTCAAATGTCTGACTTAAAACCTAAACTTAGCAACTAGAAGATAGGCCGACATAACTAAGCATATGTTTAAATACTAAGAACTGAAAAAACACTCAAGGCTGATTCTCTGGTGGTCAAAAATAAAAACTATGCTTCTTCCGGCGAAAAACCTCTTAGATTATCATTGCCGTGTCGCGAATTCATCGTTTCAAAACCTAAAATATATTAAATTATTAACAAATTAGGGCATAAATATATAAGAAATTTAGAAAACCATAATAAAATAGTTAAATATATATATATATATATATATATATATATATATATATATATATATATATATATATATATATATATGGTCTTACACCATTATCAACAATAAATAGTACGCATTTAAGAAACATAACAAAATAAACGCAATTTGTTAAAAGTTTTTAAAATGGCCCTTCGATAATAACAGCCCGCAGGGAATGAAGACTAGGTGCACCTATTGAGAGGATATAGTCGTCCCTCGCGGTACCCGAGTCTAACACATACTTACACTTACAACACTACACTTACGACTTCAAGACTTTACACTCACACTTACATTTAGGAAGACGATAATAGTCTCAAAGTGCTTTTCGCTTTAAAATTTAAAAAAAAAAAAATTTAAATCGATAATGACAGAAAATAAAGTAATAAAAAAACTAAAATGTACATTTACCTAAAACTAATTAACAATTTAATTTATATTATTAACAATATTCAGATTATGTAGGAAGAGCATTAATTGATCAATGGCAGAGGACCTATCTCCCAACATCGCTTACAAACAATTAATTAAACCATAAGCACGTCACGTATTTTGAAAACCATCAAAATCCAACAAAAAGTGTTTTACTGTGATGGTTTCTCCACAAAACTCGCACTAAGGCTGGCCCCCGCGTCCCATCAGAAATCCACGCATCAACAAGGAGTGTCCAATATGAAGTCGGGTAACCACAACCTCTTCTCTATGATTTGCACGTATTGACGACTTCCAAGGACTAACAGTATTTTTAATTCATCTCAGGTTGTTGTTGCCAATAGCTTATTTTCCCACTTATTTTCCCTATGCCAATAATTTAAGTGTTCGAGAAACAGAGAAAATCTGAACAAATAAATAACGTGCTTGGCGGCAGCAGAATTGCTTCCTTTGCCGCAGTACCCGCTCTAGTGTTCCCAAGTATTCATCAAAATGATATCCCAACATCTTGTTCTGTGGATGGAGCACAAATTATCTTAAACAAGAGGATTTATTGAGGACATATTTTGGATACCTTAGTAAAAACTCAGTCTTACGTGTCATCAGAGGAACCGCAAAAGATTAAAATAATAGAGATACCGAAGAGAGGGAATAGCAGGGTCGTTATTCTATACCATCCGTCACGAAAGATGTCCGTTGAGTTGTAGCCAATATGAGAGCAATAGTAGTGCGCTGTTGTCAATTCGAACAACTCCCTGCTCGAGACTACCAGTGAGTGAACTTAACTCTAAAAAAATCGTGACGTCAGACTGTCTACTAGGTCCTTTCTCAACAAACAGGACTCGTGGCGCTTTGCGTAACCAGAGATCCTCCTATAACCAATATTTGTAGCGCGGTTATCGGCAAATTGTTTACTTTTGACCAGCATACCAACAACAAGCGCAGCGAGTGACATTTTAAAAACTACACATTTTCTAATACAAGCAAAAATCACAAGTTTTTCTAGCACCTAAACTGTCGTTCATATACACGTGTTTGTTTTACGTTGCTAAACAATGTAATTACTGTTTAAGTTTCAAAATGGCTACTTACCACTCAATCGCACCAGGACATAATCCCACACCACCAGACTGTTTTCTGACACTAGAGACTTTAAAAATTGGGACTCTGAAAGAGAGAATTGCTTTAAATAGTTTGTGCGACAACAGTATATTAAATAATTTGGATTATGAACTATTTTCTTGCTAGTGGTCTTTTTTACTCAACTCGTAAAGGCTACCGCGGTTTCGAAACCTTACTGTTTCATCTTCAGACCGTAATACAAATTGTCAAATTCCTAAATCCCTCTGTCCACACACACACACACACACACACACACACACACACACACACACACACACACACACACACACACACACACACACACACACACACACACACACACACACACACACACACACACACACACACACACACACACACACACACACACACACACACACACACACACACACACACACACACACACACACACACACACACACACACACACACACACAGTTGTCTGCCTGGTGTGATGAAACATTTTTCCAAAGAAATGATTTTAAGAAAATAGGTTTATTTGAAAAGTTTATGTGAAACGCTAACAGCAAAATGGGAACATGCCCACAAACTATTTGTTTTTTAACTGTTTCTGCATTCAAAATGTAAAAAAATTAGCCTTAATAATTCACCAATTAGAATAATCTAAGGGTTTGTTTTTTGTCAGATGTGATGTGTTTTGTTTTTTGCCTCCTGAAATATTACGTTTTGTGATGTTCCCTTTTTGTAGTTAGCGATTCATGTAATGTTAACCATCATTTATTTCAGTAAGCCGCGTAAAAATCAATAGATCATTAAATCAGAATTCTGTAAAACACAGTTAGGCAATAAAATCAGATAGGCTTATTAAACTGATATATACTTTTATTATTATACTTGTAATAACACTAACTTAAAAGTAAATGATCATGATGCTTTGCTAAACAGAAAACTAATAGTGTCGTCACAAAATGTTTTTTTTTCTTAAAATTAAAATTAAAGAATCAATAAATGTGTATAACTTGTATTTACAACTAACATAACCTTAAATTATCAAAGAAAACGGAACTAAATTAACATTACCTGGTAATTAATTGAGGCTGAACTTTTTTTATTTTTATTAAGAAAGACATTTTCGAATTTGGACTAAGCCATAAACTAAAGGGAGTTAAAATCTATAATAATTTATTGTTAACAAAAATTTTGACTTAAAAAAATGGCCTAGAAGTTACGCCAAATGAGAACTTGATATAGTTGACATTGTTGTAAATTTTCTGTCAGATTGCAAAGTGATTTTGTCGTTATGTAGAACAATTTGAAACATTTAAAAATAATTATTGTGCTTTAAATGTGAAAATTTATTAAATTAATATTATGAATTACATTTTTTAAACATTACAAATTATTATTAGTACTAAACAAAACTAATTGATATATTTACGTAATAACAAACATTTTTTCACTTAAATCTACAGCTGATTCAAAAGTATTTGTCAATCATCTGTTCATGATTTTATAAGAGTAGAAACAAAAAATGATTGATTATTAGCGCTATATTATTAAATATATTATTTTTCTCAAAACCGTCTTATGGAATTTATCTAAATATTAGTAATTTAAGGGTATGGGAATTGCAAAATGCATTAGTACTAGCCCACATTTGTGAAAATTTATTTTATTCAAAAATCAGTCAAAAACTACACTAGATGTACGTATAGTTCTTTCGGCTAGGCTATTTCGGCTAATTTGTTTGTTTGAAATAATAGTCAGCTGATTTGATTATAATAAAATGTATTCTTTGCATAGTTAAGGTTTTTTGTACCAGAAATCTATTGGTATAGACGGAAATATTAGATTCATTTATTCGTAAAAAGTATTACCCTGAAATACAGAAATTGCGTGACATGTGTACAGATACTGACTGCTACAACACGTTTTGGGCTTTTATCGGCCTACACAAATCAGAACTCATAGCTTGGTTTCGTTTCTAGGTTTTATTATGATGGACGTTCCAATAGCCTATTTTTTAATAGACTTTCTGTAAAAATTATAGCGTTATGACAGGTTTTGAGGGTCCATTTGCTGTATACAAAAAATCAGCAAAAATTATAATTAAGTAACTTTAAAAGCACTGTAACTTAAATGTAGAAACAAAATCTTTGAACATTCAAAGTCTGCTTTCCCATTTTTAGGTTACGTCTTGTAGATAGTATGTCAGAGGTCATGAGATTTCCTGGCCCATGTATTGGCGGTATCAGGGAGTTTGAACAGGCTGCAGCTCCCTCTTTGGAATTGGAAACAATTTTAAGAAATATGAGTTAATTAGTTGCCTAATTAAGTAAAATAAAAATGCCAACTCTTGGCATAATTTTACTCTTTATATTAAAACGGGGTTCTCTGATTCCTGCATGCACAGGTACAGCGGAACAAGTTAAAGTTTAACTTATCCTTGAAGAGAAAAGGGGGAAGAAGGAGTAATTACGTGCTCACATTTGTTAGTCAGTACAAGATGGACATGAGTGTGAACAGAAAACGGTTCGAAATGTTGGTTGTGCATTTTACTCAATATACCAAATGTACAAGTAAAGATTACCCTCAGTTTGTAGTGTCTTTATTGCCGAACTGTTTGCCATCCTTAAGGCTCTACTCTAAACACGTCGTACCCAATTTCGTGCATTAACTAGTATGTTCCGCTTCAAAACGTGTATTCCAGGCTATCCAAGTACTTACCGTGTACTTCTGGTTCAAGATATTCATTCTGTGCTCCATCCACAGATTTGAACCACGAGGTATTATAGTAGCCTATCATTTTGCTGGGTACCTAGTCACAGTGGGATAGTTGTGAACACTAGAGCGGATACTGCAACAAAGGAAGCTACTTTTTTGCCGCCATGCACGCAACGCGTGATTTTTTCAGATTTCGTTTGTCAAGTAAAACATTTAATCTATTTACAATGAGAAAATGAAAGAGCAGCTATAAGTAATAACAAATTGAGGGTATTAAAACATACAATTTGTCCTTGTGGGGTTCGTCAATCCGTGCAAGTCGTATGGAAGAGGTAGTAGTTACCTGTCTTCGTATTGGTCACTCCTTGCTGACCATGGAGGACCCACCTGAATGCGAGTTCTGTACAGAAACCATCAAAGTAAGACATTGCTCGATTGTGATAGTTCCCAAACTATGCGTGTTATGTGTGGTTGGGGCAATTATTTGCAGACAATGTTGGGAGATAGTGTCTCAGCTATTGACTAAACTCTAAAATTCCTACATAGTCTAGATTTTTTAATAATATAATAATAATAATAGTCTTAATTAATATAATACCGTTGTATGGCCTCTTTACAGCTTCACAACAATCTGTTTATATTTAGTTACCTATTTATTTTTTATTTAACTAATTTTCTTCGTAATTAGTTTTAAGTAAGTTTATGTTCTGTCGATTTATTCTTTGTAATATTGTAGGACAAATTTACAGCCTTAGAATAAATTGTGTATATTTTGTTATGTTTTTAAGATATCAAATATTTTTAACTAGTTTTAGGTAAATATTTATAGTTGTTATTTATATTTTGTTTGTTTTATTTATTTGTATTATTTTCTTTTTTTATATTACGTCTATTTTTTATTTTTGTTGTTTTTTTTAAATTCCAACTTTGCGTCACGGCGATGGTGATCGTCATGGTTTTTCGCCGGAAAAATACAATCAGCCTTAATTCACCGATTGCGGATTGCATAAGGTTACGTAAGCCTTGCGAACCGGTATTTATAAAAACAATACAATACCACAAAGCTTAAATAAAACAGGAACTTTATTTTAAATATTACAATACTATTTACAGTCTAACAATATATTACACAGACCTTAAAGTTAAGAAAAAAATCCTTTAAATTTGTGCAAATATGATGCACGTGTGCTTAACACTGCCTGTACACGTTCATTTTTACTGCGCATTTAAAACGCGCACCACTTAAATAATCATTAGAACTGGGTAAAGTTATAAAACAAATAATAAATAAACTAAAAATAAAAACACGTTAATTTAAGTGAAATCTTCTTGCTTAAGGTTTTGGGTTCGATCCTATAGAAGACCGAACACACAATTATAAATGAACCAGTAAACACTATCAAACTATTTACACTTTTCAGTTCGCGCATGGAAATGCACCTGTAAAATGAACGTCTATAAGCTTATAAATGTTCATCGCTAATACTTATTTATTAAACTATCGCTAAACAAACGCAAATCCAGTCTTTTCGGAGAATGTCCCATCGTTACTTCAAATCTCAGAACATGTCCGTTAATATTGTTCAAGTTAATTTTGTAGAAAATATAAAATTTATAGAATCGTTTTAGGTTAGTTGACAAATACATTGGCGTTTTATTAAATTTATAATAGTGTTTAAAATGTACGAAGTTTTCAACTGGCGTGTGTATCAAATTATTCACTGGACGTTTGTCGATTATTATCAACATAATCGTATGTTTTTGTAAAGTCAGAAGCTTGTATTGAATGTTGCCGTGATATGTTGTATGTTATGATAAATTGTAAAGGTCACTATCGCTCAAAACTTTTTAACTGGAATAAGGTCAAATTTGTAAATCAGTAAATTGAAAATATAAATGACTGCGTTATTTGTAATTTTGCTGATGAATAATTTCTGTCTTCAGAGCATTACGTAAATACTGTCTGTAGCTACCTATTTCTCTGTATTGTATAAGGGCTCGGTGGTAAATATGGTTAAGACGCCGGACAGTCTGCTGCGTCTCTGAACTGCTCCCCTTAAGGTCGTATTTACAAATTTACCCTTTCCGTTAAAGTCCTCTAACTGGCATGAAGTATGGATGCTAACTAAAACATTTTTTTAAATCGGCGTTGCGTCTCCCCCAATATTTGCAACATACGGGGGTGCAGCTATATCTTATTCCTTTTGTTCAGTTTTAGAGTTTACTTAAGTATTATTGTTATTGTATTAATTATTTTTCATAAAAATATTGGAGAGATTTCCAGCTGTCAAGTCATAACAAATTGATTCTATACCGGTAAGTGCTGAAGCCGGTATGGACTTACGGGATTCAACTCGGGGGTGTTCAATGAAAACAAATATTAATATGGTACAGGCATTTCAGAATAAAGTGCTCCGTTGCATAGTAAATGCTCCGGTATGTGAGAAACGGTAACTTACTCAGCGATCTCAAAGTGGAACTGGTCAAGGAAGAAATAAAAACACAATCTGTGAATCTGCCGGCACTCGCATCCTGAGGTACGCAGTCTCTTGCACCCTGCGGAACTTGGACGGCTGCGTAGAGTGAAGCCACAGGATTTGATAAATTCGTGTTAATTGGGAGTAACCGATGGGCTATATCCGTATAAGTGTTTATTTTATATTTAAATTATTAGATGAGTTAATAATCTCAGTTGTATTATTATGTATTACAGAATAAGACATAAAATAAAGCAAGTTGTTACACATCAGCCTGTATATAGCAATAAAAAAAGCGGACGATCAATTATTCAATTTTGATTGCTTGAAGAGTGATATAACACAGAGAAATATGTAGCTACGATATATAATTTGATAAAACCGACCAGTACGTGGTCGTGTGGAGATTAGATACAACCAAAATGTATCAACAAATTGAAAATAACAAAACTAGGAATGACGGCTGGTAGGTTACAGCTAGTACTGTAATGGTCCGTTAGTTATACCAAACCTCGGTTATAGGTTAAATAATTATAGTCTTGAAAAGTAAAAAAAAAGAAGTCATATGTTTGATATTAAGTGAAAATAAATGTCAGTAAAAAAAATGTATTAGGTGATTTAAACAGGAAAAAATAGATTGGCAATAATTGCAAGAAAGACACAGTTTTAATCTCGGGCGTGGTAAATAATCAGTGCTGTTTTTCGAGTAAAATACGCGAAATGATTTGTTCGTTTTCTCTTTTTGATCGATTTGTTTTAGTATGCATTGTGTAATTTGGGAATTTATTAATAACATAAATAATATGTAGTACTGATAATTTAATTTCGGGTATAACGCATTTATCAATGATCAATATATTTAATAATAATATTCGTACTTAGCAACCAAAAAAAATTTTTAAACAAATTTAAGTAAAACATAGCCTAATTCGGTGTGTTTTTATTCAATAAAAAACTAATAAGAACATGTGAAAAATTATATTGGTCTGTAATAAAATACAAATTGTCTAGGAATTATAATGATGGTTTCACTTTTTATTTTTTGTTAGATTGGTATTCACAGTCAGTTGCTTGCCGATCTACTTCCTGTTCCGGTAGACGAGCCTTCTTGATTAGAAGACGTTTGATGTAAAACGCGCTGGTGGCGCTGCGGTGGCGGCGAAGAAGGTTCTTCTTCTTCTTCGCTGATCACGCTGGTCTGTATCCACTGACGGATTCTGTCTTTCTTGGCGACGCGGTCCACTGTTGTTTCTATGCCGTACTCGGTCAGTGTTGCCAACAGTTTGTTTTTTTCTTCTGCGCTGCTGTGGTAGCTGTACATAGAAGGGCAGAGGCCGTCGTCATCTTCTCCTAATTCTAAAACGAGATATTTCTAGTTAGATGTTTAATATTTTTGAATTTTTTTCTGAATATTGATTAAAGTAGATATTAATTTAATTTAGGATTCCCCAGAGGCTCGCTGGTAGATGTGGCTAAGCCAAGGATCAGTTCTTGCGTTTCTCAATTGCGCACATTAAGGTCGTAAGTTCGGGATTTACATTTAATGTCGTAAGTTGATCCCTCGTTCTCGTTAGGCATAAAGTATGGACATTAAGCAAATCCAGGATTCACCTTAAAATTATGTTTTTATAACAGTCATCACATAAACCTATAGGCTATCGTAATGACAAAGTTGTAGAAAGAGGAAACACTAAAATACACTGTATAGTCTTCTTTTGGTGACAATACAGTTTTCCGATTTGACTTGTATGATAAAAGGAAAGCTGAAGAGACTCTGAGACGCCACATATTATCAACAGGTTTGGTTGTATTACCTTTCAGGAATCTTCTAAAAAAGGCGCTTGGAGTCGAGTCCTAATACACTGGATTTTTCAAGCTGACTGATTTGGTAACTGAATTTGTTCTGGGATTGGCATGAGTCTTCCTTACGTTGCACGATCGATTACAAAATAACCAACTACTGTTAGGAATTCGGGATCTCTCCTAACTCGGGTCCTCTAAAGAATCAACTATCAGTGATTCAACAATGCCTTTTAATATATTTAATTATTACATTATTCTTATGTAGTCTACAAGTAAATGATAACAACCCCAAGAATGAACACTATTCTATTACGCTGTCAAAATTTTTCCCCAAGTTTATATTACGATGTCAAAATATGTCACAAGATCCTCTCATAAAAGCTTCCGTTCCCAATTTGTTAAAAAAAAATTGGATGAAGTGTACGCAAAAAACTGTTTACTTACTGAGACTGCAGATTCGTTATTCCCAAGCAACGCCTGACTGGAATGTCCTCTTGGAGCACTTTCTGATACTAGTGCCCTTCTGCCCTACGGCCCTTCGGTCTTCCCTGGAATCGACTGACCACGACTTACTTCTTCTCCAAGCTTTTACCTAAACTGATGTTCTACATACCTTGTTGCTTATTCAACAGGCAGTATGTCAGCAGTTTCGTAATGTTTCTGTGTCTTTGTCAATACTGTTCATCCTTTGGCAGCGATCTCTTTACAATATTTAATAATAATTAAAGTTACAATTTCTTAATTCCTAACGCTACTGTATAATTTATGATCCAGACAATTCACATAAATTGTAATCGTAAATATTAAGATTTATTCCTATCAGTTTTCATGCCCCTGAACACAAAAACGTGGTTTTGATAAGTTGAATCTGTCCATCTGTGCCTGTATGTATTGTTAAAGACTTGACGAACTAATTGATTCTATAAACTTTTGACCATATGTGAAGATACAGATATTTGAAAAGATATGATCAGATATAGTGTGGATTGTTGATTTTGTGATCTTTTCCGCTTTGGAATTTTAAGAAAATACGATACCTGTTCCCATTCCCACAAGTTTTGAGTAATGCAAGTTAGACATGTGACTGCATAGCACAACTCTTAATCACGGTGGAAACCGAGTGGAAGAACACGCAAGACAAGTGATAAGACTGTTGCCTATATGTAATTGGGAAAGCGTAAATTATTCTTGTATGAACGGGGACGAATCAGGGATAGTAGCGTGCTGGTACTCTCCCAAGTGTCCGCGAAATATCCTAACATTCCGCTACTGGATTATCCTGGAAATATCCTGGATTCCGCTCGAATAGGATAGCCGGAGAATCTCTGAAAAGTTCACGTCCGTTTTAAGAACAATAAAACCTTGCTTACCGCTTTGTCTTTGAGAAGATTTAGCCAGCCATCTGTCGTCTAAGTATCGAGCCAGATCTGTCAGTCTTTGCGGCCTCTTTTCACTTCTAGGTTCTAAAAACTTCCGCAAACAGCGTTGCGCTCTGGCCGACAATAGTTTGAACAGTTTGGGCCTGCGCACTGGCATAAGTACTCCGCTGCTGGCCGTCCATTGTAAGTACCTAGTGTAGCGAGGGTCTTCGAAGGCTGCCTTCTGCCACGGCAGACAGCCGGTGAGACAGACGAACATGACGATGGCGAACTGCCACACGTCGTGCGAAGATTCAACCCTGGGAAAGAAATGTCAGATATGTTATAAATATTAAGAAGAAACAATAAGTGTGTAAGGAAAATAAAGGAAGATAAGACTTTGATGGTTAGATGAAAGACGATATATATAAGACAAAGAAAAGATATACATCAGAAATTGTTGAATTAAAGAGAAGTGATGCCATCGCTTTTAATTTGAATGTACAAAAAGTACTGAAGTGGACTACTGAAAGTCTCCTAACATAACACATTAAGTCTTCAGAGTCAGTGACTTAAAACAAGTCTTCTTTGAAGATGATAATGTATCGATGTGGTCAAAAGAGTTAAACATTAATAGACATTTTGCTTTTCTAAAAAAACTTTTTATTGGAGTTACTTGGTTTATCCATAAATGTGGTTAGGAAACTTTCAATAGTTAATAGCTTCCTTTTGTCATATTTCACTTTATCTCTAAACGAAGTAAATCAAGTTGTTGAGATGTTTAAATGAATTTGACTTTTATGTAATACTGAAATACGATTATTTTTATATCCAGATTGATATGTCAATCACTGAAGGATGTGGAGGACGACATGAGGAAAGGATGCAGTGCAGCAACAATAGACATGAATTATGACAAATAAGACGCGAAGAAAGTAAGTGTTAACTTGAGGTCCTTTTATAATTTCTTCAGTCAAACTGTCAGTTTTTCCTGCGTGTAAAAATTAAAACACTGAAACGGAGATTGAGAACTGACGGGATAGACAGACCTGTTTGTTTCAATTCCAAAGTGTAAACAAGTGCGTCATGCCTCAGTCCTTTCGCTCACGTCAGTTTTCTTGAAAATCTTGCCCAGTGCGTGGCGCAACTATCGCTGTGTCCGAGGGTCACGATTTTGTTGTCGAGTTCATTGAAATTTATAAAACTTCACCGTGTTTGTAGAACAAGACAGACGCACGCAATCACAATGCAAACATTAAGGAAGCTGCCTGCACTCTGCTATTAAGGGAATACCAGTACTACGGTAAAAAGGCTACAAAGGCGATGGTAAAATCCAAAAAAAGCCTACGCTCAACTTATAACAAAGAACTTAAAAACGTTAAAGGCAGTGATGGAAGTGGAAAAGTATTACAAAGGACTGAACCGATCGTGTAAAAACAAACCTTCTTCCGAACTGAAATGAAACTAGAACGGAAACTGAAACTGAACTGAAAACTGATATGACCGCTTAAAAGGCACTTTCGAGTTAAATTTGTAGAATTCATGACGTATTTCCTTTTGTTTGGCGTATTGAGCGACAGCCAACGCAATGAGACTCATCTCCAAATAATTTGGTAAATTTGGCCGCGTCAATACAGAGGACGCTCGTTCAAGTCACGCTGTGACAAATAACGTGCAAGTTTGGTGGTGAAGGGACACGTACTTTGTGACAGCAAGGTTATAGCACGTTGTCTGAGAGCGGGGTTTTTAATGGCGTTATTTAATCGGTACGAGCACGTACAGTTGGCTTCGCGCCTCGCTGTGATCAAAGGTGTACTAGTCACGTACAAAACATCATTCTGTGTAATGATCATAAGAGCAGCTTTCAAAAGGCAAAGTTACGGGCTAAATAAATAACGAAATAATTATGTTATTACCGCTGCGTAGCATAATAATATTATTTATTTATTATTATTTATTTAATAACAGATTGCTGTACTAAACGAAATATCATACGGTAGCGGTAGTCACAAAAACATTGAGGTGGGCGGCCACCAAAGCGTAGTGTAGTGGAACGGAGCTGAGCGGAATGAAGTTGAACGGCAACTGGAAGCGGAGTTCAGTCAGTTTAAACAACGCGTTTGTATCTTTTAAATTTAAATATTTAGGCCTGCTTTGACGGATTCTAGGAAACTACTATTTAAAAACAGTAACCTAGGCAACGACAAAAGAAATAATAAATTTGGAGGCGTGGGTCAGCGTGGTAGAGGAGAGTCTGCGCAACGCAAAGCGGAAGTTAGCGATGCAGCTTCATTCTGCTCGGCTTCATTACGCTTTCAGTGACCGTTTTAAAACAATAGGTTAGGTTTCGGATGCCTAACACGGCCCTTATTCAAACCGATTTTTAAATTTGTTAAGCTTCTTTGAGTGGTGTTTTTAAAAATTAAAAATGCTTTTTTTTAGCTAGATTGTAATGCGATAAAGTAATATTTTTGCTGTTAACCGAAATTGTACTAAATAACTGAATGTTTTAATCGATTTTCACTGTTTTTTATGAACAAAAGGAAACCTCCAATATCTTAGAGCCGAAATACATGTCTCCAATGCTCCTCGATACTTAGGAATGAGTTCCGGTACTAAACTACGGTTCCCCACACCTAAGTACTACTGATATTCACCATCTATGCACTCAAACATTGTAACCACGTGTTTCAATATGCTCCGACACCCATAATTCAACACCCATGTGCTTGCCAGGCGCCTATAGGCTGCTCGGTCTCAGAACTTGCCCCATCTTCGACAGTGCTAGGCACATATCAAGTTCCACATACTTGGCCCCGCCAAAGGAAATCAAGCAGTTTTGCCACTCTCAGACACAATGGAACAAGAACAGCAAATCCCTAAATGTAAGTGTGAGTGTAAAGTGTTTAAATCGTAAGTGATGTGTGTTTAAATCGTAAGTAAATGTAAGTGTGTGTTAGACTCGGGTACCGCGAGGAGCGTCTAAACCCTTGCAATAGGTGCAGCTAATCTGCACTCCCCTGCAGGGGCCATACAATTTTGAAACGGGTAAACTTATTTTGCTGTTCAACGAACTTGTTCAAACAACACTGTTGCCAAAATTTTTGTTTCGCGTTTACACAAAATCGGATTAAATCAGTAAAACTATTTCGCTCGCACACAAAAATGTATAATTTTTATAATGTATAGTTTTTAATGATCCCTCAGAAACGTGTCTAGAGGTCAGGGTGCCTGGGGTCATTACCTCCAAGGTCGCTGCGATAGCCCATTACGTATCGAGGTGTGATAAAGACATGTATTTCGGCTCCTAGGTATTTGAGGTTTTGCTTTCGAGTCTCCTGGGCTACTGGTTATGCTGGGTGCACCCTGTACCTGTGCTTCAAAATTGTGGTCAATTATAACGCTCATTTTGATAGTGACAGTCAGGGTTAATTTTTAATTTATATATATATATATATATATATATATATATAAGACAGTTGTTTACACTATGCCTAACTCGATTTCAAACTGAACAAGAAAATACATGTCGCTTTTCACTAAACTCACAAAGAACATTGATTTTAATTGAATAATACAACTGTGAGTCTTAATGCTTACTTATAAGTATCATTAGTATTTGTGGTGAGCACCTCTGGTGGTGAGTAAGGCAACCATTCATTTCTTCTTCTCACCAGCGTGCCGGTCCTTCGGGTCTCACCAAAGTCGCACACCTTAATTCGCGAGAAGTCAGACTTGAAGACCAATATGTTGTCCAACTTGATGTCCCTGTGTACAAGGTCTCTAGAGTGCAAGTGCTCCAGTGCTGCGGCTAGCTGAAAAACAGTGAACTAAGTAATTACACAAGGTAATAGCAAACAAAGTCTATCATGCCTTGCGTTCCCCCCACACACACACAGCAGAAACTAGATCAACTATTAACAAAATCGATTTTTTGTGACAAGTTTGAATCAAATCGAATTAAATTAGCGATCATATAATCGATTTTGTTTGTAAAGCCCAACCATGTAAGATTACACACATTCGTCATTATTCCGAATATAAAAAATAAAATTAAGATGTTATTTTGGATTTAAAATTGATATTATTCACTATTCTACCACGAGCTTGCAACATTGCAGCTCCTATTTACCGCAACCTGCTTTACATGTCTTCGCAGACATGGGCCCCCTACTATTAACTGACGGCGTAACAAAAGCAACAACGAGTTAGGTGGTGGACATTACGTTTTAACACGCAAATATTTGCTTTGTGAATAGCTACCTAGCGTAAAAATACACGTAAACTATTCATGTTATTGCGTCTAGTTTTTCTTGGTACACCGCGCTGACAAACTTAGTGTATGTGTATCATGCTGGTATAGTGTTTACAGTTTTCTTATTTTCTTAATAAAATTAGCTATTTAATTATCATATTTTATTTAAAAAATACTATTTTCATTTAGGATATAACCTTAAATATTTTTGTAATGGTACACATGATCAGTCTTCTGTATTTTATTGCATTGTCCTTTTAATTAATAGACAGATAAATTATAACAGTATTGGTTTTTCAGTTTTATTTGTTCATTGTCCTGTTTGAACAATGAGGTTATTTGTTCAATAACCTCTCAGTCGTTGTTATTTTACTGTCAATTTTGTGTGAGAAATTCAAGATAACAAATTCATTTATTTAAGTAAATTTGTTTTTATTTGTGAACTTCAACAAATGGGCCTATGTGTATAGTTCAAACGTACTTAATAGACTAGCAGTAAAAACGAAAAAAAATGTCGATTCTTTAACTTATAATAGCCCCCACACACACACACACACACACACACACACACACACACACACACACACACACACATATATATATATATTATTTTTGTTTTTTTTTGTGTTTAACGTCCGACTATTGTGCACACTTGGGCTAATGCAGACGATGGGATGATTTATAGCGTATGAAAATGAAAAGCCCTGGCCGGGAATCGAACCCGGGTCCTCGGGGTGAAAGCCCAGTACGCTATTAACTAGGCCACCGAGGCGGCAATTACACACACGCGCGCGCACACACACACACACACACACACACACACACACACACACACACACACACACACACACACACACACACACACACACACACACACACACACACACACACACACACACACACACACACACATATATATATATATATATATATATGCTCGCATATATATATAAATGCTCATTTCAAGTCCTGGGTCTAACCATTATGGCCGTTTCCATAGCTAATTAATCATAGTCAAGTTTTATTTTAAGGAATGGCCTACAGTACGATTTTTCTTCGTGGGAAATTTCTATGAACAATGTTGGCAGCAATTGTTTCACAATCGTGTCTGCTTACAAAAAGGCGTGCCTGGAGTAGCGCCAAGCAGTTATATATGAGTTTGTTGGCTCTATTAACATCGTACAATGTTCAATTTGTCCTTGCCGTCGAGACGCTGAAAAAATGTATTCGCTCGTAGTCGGAAAAGAAGAATTCAGTGATTTTAATTTTGACTCGTCCTTGCCAAGGCTTTTCGAAGAACCGGGACCGATCGTAGCTTAGTCGGTAAGTTCGCTGGAAGTTCGTCGAAAGTACCTGTACGCAGGTTTGAATCTAGTTAGGCCTACTACATTTGGCCTTTTCCGTGTGTTACATCGATCTTCCGTCTTCACGAGTCCAACTGGTTTTAAGTGAAGCGTAAAAAGCAAGTGACTTTTGGAAGTTCTTGTTCACTTACCGGATGCTTGGAAACAAAGTCACAAAATGATCCACGAAAAAACTCCGAAACATTGTGACAGATCATTGGATCCTACTTTTCGCCGAGGAAACGGACACACTTTATGCAAATACCACTCAGTACAAATGGGGGGGGCAAAAACGGGGATCCGAATTTTTTTAAATTACACCTTAAAAACTGGTATTTTAATGGTCATTCTAACATTTTCAACTGAATCTCTTTGCACTTAAATATATACATTAGTATAACAGTAGATTATTACAATAATCCATAATTTCAATAATTACCTACAATACGTATTATTACCATAAGGAAGCAAATTCTTCGGCCGAGGCAGCTGAAGTGAACAGGTGATGGGTTCAGCGATCCCACTGTACCTCTAGCTCATGTTACTCTCACTCATCTACTCAAGACACACATACACACACACACACACACACACACACACACACACACACACACACACAGAGAGAGAGAGAGAGAGAGAGAGAGAGAGAGAGAGAGATTCACCAATCTACATAGCTTGGCTAATTCTAAAGTGTAAAGCGACCCGTGCGGATGGAGTGAATGACATGGTACATCAAACAGAGTCCTGGGAGACCTATCGACATCCCCATAGGCATGTGTACCTTAGCCTTACCCATGCATGCAGAACTTGTATGAGCGGACCTCACTTCCTTAGCTACTTACGGGAAGAACATACACAAAAATGCAAAATACAATGAGCGGGATCTCACTGCACAACAAAGAGCTGGCTAAGTTGGGCACAAACCCCCGTGATAAGGGTCAAGAGAAAGAAAAATGAAAAGGGAATTAGCAGAGGAAGCACCTCAATAAGGATCTCGGAAGTCACCAATGCAAAGTTGGAGAGTTACCAACCTTGAATCCTTTCCAAATCTTTGTAGACTTTACGAAGAGGCTAGGACTGGAGAAGGTACCGTAACTGAACAACTCAGGAATATAGAAAGGATGCATAATAGATATGCAAATGTCGCAGTGCAATAGTAACCATACAAATTCAATTAACGTACAATTCACACATAACAATTTCTGACTGTTTAAAATAATTATAATTAAAATGTTTTTTTCTTACGCATTTCCACGAGAGTTTATCCTGTCAAAAATGTAGTAGATCAATCGTCCCTCCTCCAGAAGCCGTCTTTGACACTCTGCTTTATTTTATAATGTTGCTAGTATTTTCAATCATGAATTAAAGAATGCTTTCGATACAGTTTGATTTCAACAGGATCAGCTTGATAAAACTCAAGAGAACCTGTGGTCGTAGCGAATGTTTTGAAGAACTACTCAAATCCTTTTGCTGCTCAATGTGGAGTGGCTACATCGCTCACTGGACCTTTTACAGTGTAGAATTGACGCAATTAATCTAGGCTTGTGACTTTGGATATGTAGAACTAGGAGAGTAGGGTGTTCTATCATCTTTTCTGATAACATTTTCCAAACTGTATTTATTGTTCTCGTTCACATTTCGTGTCGCAACTGTATGTCTTGCAGGGCTAACTGAAAGCTTAGTTTTACCGGAACTATGAGAAAAGGGCGTTCTATCATCTTTTCTGATAACATTTTCCAAGCGGAATCCATTGTTATCGTTGTCATTTCGTGTCAACTGTATGTCTTGTAGCTTGAACTGAAAGCTTGATATTACCGGAACTAACAAAGGAGGGTTTTCTATAATCTTTTCTGATAACACTTTCCAAACTATATTTATTGTTCTCGTTGTATTTCATGTCAACTGCTTGTCTTGTATGGCTAACTGAAAGCTTAGTTTTACAGGAACTAGGAGATGAGGGTGTTCTATCATCTTTTCTGATAACATTTTCCAAGCGGAATCCATTGTTCTGTTTGTCATTTCGTGTCAACTGTATGTCTTGTAGGGCTAACTGAAAGCTTAATTTTACCGGAACTAGCAGAGGAGGGTTTTCTATAATCTTTTCTGATAACACTTTCCAAACTATATTTATTGTTCTCGTTGTCATTTCATGTCAACTGCATGTCTTGTAGGGCTAACTGAAAGCTTAGTTTTACAGGAACTAGGAGATGAGTGTGTTCTATTATCTTTTCTGGTAACATTTTCCAAACTATATCCATTCTTCTCGTTGTCATTTCATGTCAACTGTATGTCTTGTGGGGCTAACTGAAAGTTCTAGCATATATCTACGTGAGATGTAAGATAATTTCCCCATCTTCCTGCGACAATGCTTGCACAAAGACGGTTGCGCCTGACATTTTTTTGAACCTGAATTAAATCCCTTTTATGTTTGTGCTTCTTAAGTGGCATTATAGATGCAATTTTTCTATGGAAAATTCAAAACCAGAATTAGTTCAAAAAACATGTGTTATAGTGTTTTGAAAAACGTAGCAGCTCCCCGACTCTGTAATAAAGTGTTATCGTTTACAGTCCGATCAGACAAAGTGTACTATTGGCCTGGGATCATAATTTACGGCACAAATTTGGCAACACTGCCAATGCCAACGAGCACAGTACAATGCTGTTTTAATTCTGGGCGCAGTCTATAAACGATTAGAACTGCATAACATTACCATTAAAGTTTAATTTTTACTTTTTTGGTAAAAGAAGTTGGCGGGATAGAAGGTATATTTTTAGATGTTTATGTAATCGTTTTCAAGTCGCTTTGGTCTGAGAAACGGTTTTATTTGGTGTGTCATCTGACTAAAACATAGCATGTAGGTGTCGTTTGCTCCACATTTTCGGTTCGTTTTTCAGACATTATTGTTTTCAATCCTTTAAGTGCAGGCTTGTCTTGAAAAAGTAACAAAAATAGTTTTGCCTCGTGTAAATCTAATGAAATTACGTTTCACTGTAGTACATTATTTTAGTATCGTCCTACCTTCCACAAAATCTAAAAATAGCTTGAACAAAACTCCAATAACCTGCCTTAATTTTTGAAAAATAATTATTTTACTGCAACCACCGGATCACATATTTAAATAATTAGAATTATACCTATTTTCTTCTGTCTAGTGATCTTTTTTACTCACCTCGTAGAGGCTACCGCGGTTTCGAAACCTTACTGTTTCATCTTCAGGCCGTAATACAAATTGTCCCTCTGTCGAGGTCGTCACAAAATTAACAAAACATTGAAAACACACGTCACAACACTAAATACAATTACACGATTTTTATTAAAATGTAAACGATGGAATTTGTTTTGGCCAAACACTACGTGCAAATCGAGTGTAGCTACATTCCAGACTCCGTAATGTACATTTTGTATTACGGCCTGAAGATGAAACAGTAAGGTTTCGAAACCGCAGTAGCCTCTACGAGGTGAGTAAAAAAGACCACTAGTCGGAATAAAATAGGTTACAATCATAATTATTTAAATAATTTAATTTAACCACGCGCTGACTAAGTTAAAATTCTTAATGTAATCATCTTTTTCCGCTAGGAATGTTGTAATTTTGTAGAGTACATATCTCTGCCTTTCCTAGCTTTAAGCACTTTATATTGATATTTCGGAATAATTCAATTTTCAAAACTTTTTACTGTACTCTCGGATCAGACAAAGTGTAACGATTGGCCTGGGTTAATTATTTACGTCACATATTTGGCAACATTGTCAATGCCAACGAGCACAATATAATGTTGTTTTAATTCTGGGCACAGTCTGTAAACAATTAGAACTGCTCAACTTTGTGGGTACAATAAAATGTTTTGAAAATGGAAGTATTCCGAAACGCGTCAACAAATACAAGTGCTTTCAGCTAGGAAAGGCAGAGATACGTACTCTGCAAAATTTAACGACCAGTTAAAAATTCATGATTGGCGCTTATTTTCAAAGTCCCAGTTCTGGGTGTTATTATGATATAGCTCATTTTAAAACGTCCGCCTGCAATTTCTGATTCTGCAACCAACAGTACTAAATATTTCTCTTGGTTGCATAGTACAGATATTGAAGGCGAGACCACAGACATACATTTAACGCTCCGGGGGAAACAGTCTGTATTTTTACTTTCCCTCTAAACGAACAATGGTGACCTTGAAATATCAATCTTAATATATTGATGAATAAGTCCAATAGCTCACTTTAAAATGTAATTCACTAAAATACGCTTACAGCACCATCTGGTTGAATAAACACTAACCTGTCTGCAGACTCGTTTACTGTGCAATTCACCGATTCCGTTTTCTGACACGTTTGAAGTCAGGTCTCCCAGAGGGGCGTACTCCTGGCTGAAGACGTAAAACCCCGCCGTCTCGAAGGCAACGTCGTGCGTGGTCACGATGTTCTTGTGGGCCGCTAGGTGCAGGCCGTAGTGGAACTCTCTGTAGAAGTCTTTCACGGAGACGTAAGGTTTAGGCAAGGCCTTCAGCACCATCTCTGTGTCGGTTACCTTGTGCTCGACTAGGAGGATTTTGCCGTACCAACCTTCACCGACTATCTGCAGAATGTCGAACTCTTCGCCTAGGTTTACCTGGAAACAAATATACAAGGTGCAAAGATATTATACAATTTTTCTCACTTTCTATTATTTACAATTATTCAGTTGTTATTCTAAATAGCTTGTAGCACAGTTGGTAGGGTAGCAAGAACTTAGCTGGAACTCGGATTTATACGCAGGTTCGAATCTAGTTACTGCGATTGGTTTTCCATTGTGTTACCTTAATCTTCAGAGTTCATTAGTCTAACTGGCTTTAAGTAAAAACGTTAAAACTTAAAATTTTATTTCCTCGAGAAATCTAGGAACTTAACAAGAAAACAACATAATCTTTGTAACGTGTGTGTGTTATTCAAACATATTGACACAAAAATTGGATTTCTGTATTTATTTTAGCTAGAGAAGATAATAATGGAGCACCATTATACACGTCACCTGTATGTACTCGTATGTTCCCCTATACTTCACCAAAACGCGACTTCAGTGTTCCTTACAAGCTGTAGAGCTCCGAAGAATCTCCTTCGATTTCGGTGTTAGTAAAAAGTTCGTTGTTCAGTAAAACCCGTTTCCTCAGTTTCAACCCTTTCAAGATGGCGGCCAAATTTATAAAGAATCGAAAATTTTTAATCGACACTTCCACCATCGGTAAACAACGTTAAAATCTGCACAAGTTGGCATTATAAATTTGCGATGTAATTTTGAAAATTTAAAATGCTTGGCAGTTTTCTACAATGATTAGGTCGGGCGGCCAAATGCGAGCGCAGCGGAGCTGAGCGGAATGAAGATGAACGCTAGCCGGAAGAGGAATTCAGTCAGTTTAAACAACGAGTTTGTGTCTTTTAAATCAAAATATTTAGGCCTACTGTAACGGATTCTAGGAAAATACTATATTTAAAAGGCCCTAGGCAACGGTAACATAGGTAACGAGAAAAATAAGTTTGGAGGCAAGGTCAGCGTGGTAGGGAAGTGGAATCAGCTTCAAAACCGACCTGGACAGAGTCCTTTGACTATGTGGAGCGGAGCCCAGTAATGCGCTTGACTCGGCTTAGCTCCGTTACGCTTTCAGGTCGCTCTTACATTTAAAACAATAGGTTAGGTCTTAATATGTAGTTCGCTCCGCTCAGCGCAACTCCTTTCCGCATTTAGTGGCCATCCGGCCTGATGGTGAAATTAGATATTCAAAAATGTATTAAGGTAAAAAAATTAATTTATTATTACTCTTTGGAAATTTGCTTTCATAATCTCAGCGAGGCAGTGAGTGCTACGATTATTTGTGTTCAGGTGACCGGAAAACAGACATATTCATCAAAATCTTAAGATCGATTTTTCAAGGTCACCATGGTTTGTTTAGAGGGAAACTAAAAATACGATGCAGTTTCTTTTCTGATTTCGTTTCGTTTTCAATATCAAGAATATGCAACTATTGAAACGTTTAGCAGTGCGGGTTGCAGTGTCAGTTATTGCAGGCGGACTTTCTAAACAGAACTTCACTTCCTTTTCCGTATGAAGTATGTAATATACTTTTTATATATGTTTTTAAATATGCGCGGAGCGCAGCTGTCTCGCTGACGTAATTGAAGCATATTATGAGTTTTTGGACATTCTAATTTTAATCCAACATATTTGAAGTCAATATTCCGGATGATATTTTTTCATATTCACTGTAAAATAAACACGAGTTTGGTGAATTAGATGATCATGCTTTTGTTAATATTTCTTTGGGTTTATAAATGATTACATTACTGAAACAGTTTAAGTTTCGTGGACCAAGCCTCGAGGGTAATGCTAGTATGACAATATAACGAACCAGTACAAACCAACAATGACCACTAATTACTTCAATATTTAAGTTTTCACTTCCGTCAGCCATTTTCCCAGACTGCTATATTTTTATTAGAAAAAGTAAGCTCAATATCTCCGCCATTACGTATTTAAACAGACAGAAAAACAAGTTTTAAACGGAGCCAGAAAATGGAAATTATTGGCATGTATACAAAAATGTGTTTGTGTTGGGAAACCAAATTCGGGTCAAAAATAAAGTTGGATACAAAAGAAGGAAACACATGTTGTATATTTCATTACCAAAAATTTAAATGCCAAGTTTGATAACAGAGCATCAGAATGTTTGCTTGTTGTCATTTAATGTTGTTAGTCGAATATTTCTTCTTGCTGCTTCAACGAGACAGTTGCGTGTGCAATTATTCTAATTTTAAAGTTGCAATTAGAAAGTGTATAAAGTTACACATTATAATTGCAACCACCTTTGGTCAAAACCGATTTGACTAATTTTTATTTCAAATGTTGGCAATACTTTAAGGAAACTTTTACGACAATGATATTATAAATCTGAAAGTTAGTGCTTTTGTTGGTTTGTTTGTTATTCAATCACGCATTAACTACTGAACCGATTGAGATGAAATTTAGTATGAACATGGTTTAGGTACCTGAGATGAACCTATTTCCGTTTTAAAGAACTCCGTTATTCTACTTTCCCAGTACAACCTATTTATTTAGTTTTGTGACATGTGTGAATTGACTGTACAACAGTGACATTTTATAAGTTTATTATATATTGGTAGGTGTGAATAATAAATATTTAAATTATTTTAAACGCCATTATACTACTTACCCAGTCCAACTGAAGTATTTTATTTTTGTGACACTTATTAACTGTACAACAGTGATATTTTTAGGTTTTTATTTATTTTTTCTGCGGCAAAAACCAGAGGGTACAACACATTCGTAGGTGTGAATAATAAATATTTAAATTATTTTAAACATTGCATGTATCAGAGGTATCAGGGGCGTTTCCCATGGCCAGCTATATAGCTATATGTAGTATGTTCGCGTGTGTCCAATGCCCAGAATTTGTATGTATTAACGCCAAATGGAAGGACAAACAACACAGTATATAGCAGCGTCCTAAAATAATGCTCTATTCTGTACCCGTGATTGCAACGGCCAAGGAAAAGCGCAATTAATAAGGGATGTTAATTAACTGAAGATAAAATTGAAGACGGAGTGGGATCTTCAATTCGCAGCAAGGCAGAACCTATGACTCTACTGACACAAACTCAGAACTTATTCCTGATTTATATTGTATAGTTGTTTTTTTCCTTTTGTAACTATTTAACCTCTGCCTGTATTGATCAACAAATTAAATTAAACAAATTAATCGATTTTCGCTAATGCTTCCTGTATCGACCGACAAATTCAGTTGATTGACAAAATCTACGTTAACGCGAGCGAAGCTGCGGGCAAAAGCTAGTTGTTAGTAAAGAAACGAATGTGACAGTCGCGGAACTGACCGACAGAAGTGAAAACAAAACAAAAGTTTTCACTTAAATAATAGAAATTATATTTATAATTAATAATTTTATTTATTATCTCATAATTTTAGATCTCTGCATTGTTGCAACTTTTCTTAAAATTTCTTCAAAACCTTAAAAAAAAAAATTCAAAACTGGAATCATTTATCAAGTCTAACCCGACAAAAAGTGTACATAAACAAATACTAAACAAAATAACAAATACTATAAAGAAAATATAAAACAGATGTTTATTCAAAAATACTGATGTAGACACAGCTGATCATATGGATTATATTTCATGTCATATGGAAATTTTAGCTCTTTATATTCCTTCCTAAGGGCTTAAATACGAAAATATGTAATTTTCCTTCAAATTTCAATAAAATAAGCCTTCAACATCTTTCTACAACTTACCAGTCTCAAAATATTGTTTTCGAATTTGTCCTTAAGTAATTTTAAATAAAGGTTATAGTTTGGTGTGGGTTAGATCGAGTTAGGTTAGACCCAATCGGTTAGTTTTTATTTTTTTTTTTTTTTTTAAGGCAATCGCTTTATTATCGCTATTATCGCCTCCGTAAACGTAAATGTTGCAGCTTACAACAGATTTGGGGAACAGTAAAGTGTTAAAGTTGTAAGTGTAAGTGTGTGTTAGACTCGGGTACCGCGAGGTACGTCTAAATCCTTTTAATAGGTGCAGACAGTCTGCACCCCCCCCCCAATAGGTTAGGTTTTTTTTGGTGTTTAACGTCCGACTATTGTGCACACTTAAGCTAATGCAGACGATGGGATGATTTATAGCGTATGAAAATGCCAAGCCCTGGCCGGGAATCGAACCCGGGTCCTCGGGGTGAAAGCCCAGTACGCTATCAACTAGGCCACCGAGGCGGTTCCAATAGGTTAGTTGTGTTGTTAGGTATGTAATTTTAGGCCTAAATTAGGTATGTAATGTAAAATCCGGTTATAGTTGATTTCATTTGTAAATATTTCAATAATATACAATGTTAGAATTCAGTCATTCATTTTAGAGTTTATAGTTTTAAATACGAAAGTATAACAAAGTAAGGCCTATTGTATTAAATAACCTAAATATAATGAATGACACTGCTTTATTAACAGATCATAGAAGTTCTAAATATAATTATAGCGTCTATTTTAACAGAAATTCATACTGACAAGACATATGGTTTTGCAGCGATTTGACTTAGGAAGATATGTACAGTAATGTTAAAATACAAGAACTAAATTAAAGATTAGTGTATTATAGTAATTAAATGCCAGCAATGGTATTATTTGAGTTGTTAAACACTGTTCAACTTCTTGCTATACATTGTTGTATATTATTCGTTTCTTTTTTCCATTAAGTGCAAAAGGTTGCACGGGCGCACTAGTTTATTTTATCTTCCTTACTGAAAGCCTAAAGAAATCTTTTGTTTTCGCCTAAAAGACAATATATTTAAAAGTACCGTATTAGTGCCAATTTCCGGTCGGTTCCGGTTACAGTTCCATTTGGACCTATTTTTTCCACCTCCTTGGCTTCATTACGTCGTAGGACGTGTCCCGGAATTATTTAATTTTTTTTCTTATGTGTTTTATGTGTGTTGTGCAGTGTTTCATATATATTTTACCTCTTAGGAGCGAGATATCTCAGTACTGTAATTCCGAAACACGTCATAAGCCGTAACTAATTAAGTCACACACGGAAAGATAGATTTGATTTTCTACAATATCATTTACTTGGATACATTATTGATCATGAATTTTAAGGTCACTGATAAATTCCTCCTAGAAAAAGTCCCCTAGCTGCTTATTATCAATATCTTTTAATCTTTATTTGTTAATACTATCGACCGATACGTTATGTCTAAGGATCGCATTGGGACGGGTCGGGCAAGTAACACAATGACACTCATTCACACGTTTAAATTTGGAACTGGAAGCAACACAAAAAATCTGAAGGTTGTTGAACGATTTGGCATCAGTATCTTCCTATCGAGCCAGTATAAATAACCTGCAGTAAGGTGAACGTGTACTGTAACCGATTCCAAATGGAACTGGAACCGGAACCGACCAGAAATTGGCACTAATACGGTACTTTGAAATATATTGTCTTTTATTCGAAAATAAAAGGCGTCTTTAGGAATTCAATTAAGCAAAGTACAGTAGTGAGCCCGTACGACCTTACGCAGTTAATGAGAAAATAACGAATAATATACAACAATGTACAGCAAGAAGTTAAACAGTGTACATTCAAGAAGTTAAACAAAGAATTCATGAACACCTCAAAAAATTCTATTGGCCGGTATTTAATTACTATAATACACTAATCTTTAATTCAGTACTTGTATTTTAAGATTATTGTACATATCTTCCTATGTAAAATCGTTGCAAAACTACGTAAGCCTACTATTTCATGTCAATATGAACTTTTATTAAAAAATCCTGCGGAGGCAGCTGTAGTGAGCAGCTGATGGGCTTAGCGACCACACCATACCTCTAGCTCATTCTACTCTCACTCATTTACTCAACATACACACAACACACAACACATACACACACACACAACACATACACACACACACTCTCTCACATACACACCCGCAGGGAGGTGCAGACTAGCTGCACCAATTGAGAGGACCTAGACGAACCTCGCGGCACCCGAGTCTAACACACACTTACACTTACGATTTAAACACTTCACGCTCACACGACATTTAGGCATTTGCTGTTCTTGTTCGGTTATGTCTGGGAATGGCGATTCTGCTTGGTTTCCTTTGGCGGAGCCAAGTATGTGGAACCTGATGTGTGCCTAGCACTGCCGAGGACCTCTGATGGAACAAATTCTGGGACCGAGCAGCCTACAGACGCCTGGCAAGCACGTGAGTGTTGAATTATGGGTGTCGGAGCCTATAATTGGGTCAATAGAAACAAATGGTTGCATTCCGTGAGTTCATATAGGGCGGCTGCCAGTGGTACTTGGGTTTGAGGAAGCGTAACTTTGTACCGGAACCTATTCCTAAGATTCTGGAGTGCTGAAGACATGTATTTCGACTCCAGGATATTGGAGATCCTCCCCAATTTATTGAGGATTCTCGCTTTAGTTCGAGTCTCCTGGGCTACTGGTGACGTTTGGGTGCACCCTGTACCATTTGTTCGAGATATCAACATTCATGAATCGCTCGGAAAATACAGTTATGGAAACTTTAAAAATAAACGCCAAAATCGGAACAAAGAGACCTCGTTCGGTTTCGTCCAACAGGTCTGGAGGTAATAGTGGGAGTGATATGGAAGAAAAAGAGATGAGTACTGTTACTACTCAGATGCCATCTCCTAAATTCTTAGTAGTGAAAACGCGGTGGAAGGGGCGGACTTATCCAAAGTTTCGCCCTTTCTTTGGCAGTATATAAACAAGGCAGTAATAGGAAGAGCTGGTCCTGTAGCTTCCATTAAAAAGCTGCAAAATGGTACGCTACTAATCGAAACCAAAAACGAGAAGCAGAGCAAGTCGCTATTAGAGATGACCTCCTTTTATGATGCTGTTAAGGTAACTGTGGAACCCCATAGGACCTTAAACCATGCCAAAGGGGTAATTACTTGATTACTTATAGAGATCTCCTCCATGTAGATCTGCAGGAGATCAAATCAGAGCTGGCAAGTGAGTCTATTATAGACGTCCGTCGCATTTTGCGCAATGAGAAGGGGCAGAATATATACATGCCGGGTACCAACGGCTGTCGGTGAGACCGTACGTCCCAAACCCTAGACGTTGCTTTAAATGCCAGGGTTTTGCACACGTGAGCTCTACATGCCGGAAGCCTGAGGTATGTGGTAATTGTGATTCAGAGAAGCATAATAGTGAGGACTGCAAAGATGATCCTAATTGTCCCAATTGTGGAGGCGCTCATCAAGCTCGTTCCTTTAACTGCCCTAAGTTTAAGGACGAGAAAGCTATCCTCACTATTATGACAAGAGACAGGGTATCCTTCTCAGAAGCTAAGAGGGTATTTAAAAGTGAAAAAACAAATGGTTGAGAGTAGGTCTTTTGCTGCTGTTGCATCCAGCAGCAGCAAGGGCTCTTGTGTAAATTGCGACGAGCTAACCAAAACTGTGAAAGCATTATCGGAACAAGTAGCTCACCTTGTGGCTCTGATTTCTGCTAGTACTGATCTTTCTACCTCTAATTTGACTGGTCGTCAACAATCGGATTGTTCTGTTGGAAAAATCCAGGCCTATAACAGTAACAAAATATCTAAACCTCTTGTGACTGAGTCCACGAAGCCATTACCTGCAAAAGTAATGCCACTTACTTTTACTTCCAGTATGGGTTTGCGAGCAAAGTCACAAGGGATAAAAGCTAACAATAAAAAAGTGCCTGTAGATCTAACCTACTTTCTAAAAAAAGCTAATACCTGCCCACCTGTCGTTGGGCAGAAAACACAGGAAATAAACCTGTTAAAAAAAATACTAATACAAATTCTGAAGAAGAATCACCTGCTAAAATGCCTCCTTCAAAATGTAAACTATCTACAGAGTCCGACATCAGTCACAGTAGTGATTCGATGTCAGTGGACTCGGATAAACCTAAAGTAGACACAAATGACAAAACAATATTAAATCCTGTTATATACTAGTTCATTATATTCCTATGACTACAAATCGAATGAAGCATAACTTAATACAATGGAATATTAATGGGGTAAGATGCCACATCGAGGACTGAAAGTTCTTGTGAGAGATTTATCACCTTTGATAATTTGTCTTCAAGAAACGCACCTACATCAATCTCACAGTTTCAGTTTTAGGGGTTCTTCCATTGCCAGAACCGATTTAATCACGGAGGAAAGAGCTAAGGGTGGTGTAGCCATATTGACTCATAACTCTATTGAATCGGTTCTCGTTAATGTATTGACACCTTTACAAGCTGTTGCAGTTCAGATAACCGTCCCATTCAAACTTACTATCTGTTGCCTATACCTGCCTTCGAGTTACAATTTTCAAAATCATGAAATATATAACCTAGTCTCCCAGTTACCACTGCCGATTTTACTGACAAGCGATTTTAATGCTCACCATATTGCATGGGGTTCATTGTCTTGTAACTCAAGAGGAATACATATTGATAGAATACGGTTCAACTTGGATTTGTGCCTCCTTAATGACGGTTCTCCTACACATTTCTCAGCATCTACTGGTGGATGGACAGTTGTGGATTTGTCATTCTGTAGTCCAGTTTTGGCGACAAAGTTTGAATGGTCGGTATTACCTGATCTATATGGCAGCGATCATACTCCTATTAACATTACCTTTCGTAACCTCCCTGTTATGAATCAACGTTTGCCGCGTTGGATTATTAAAAAAGCAAACTGGGAGGAATTTTCAAAAAGATTCGTATCACCAGATATTGGATATCGTACGTGTATCAATGCCGTAGTAGACAATTTTACAAAACAAATTTTATGTGTAGCAGAGGAAACTATCTCCAAAACCTCCGCACACCCATCACATCCACCAGTCCCTTGGTGGAACGAGGAATGTAAAGAGGCCATACGCCAACGTAGAAGAGCTCTTAGTAGATTCAACAAAAGTCCGACGAGTGAAAATCTTGAACGGTATAAAATTCTACGAGCACGTCGAATTTTCAGGCAGAGTAGGAAAGATTCTTGGACCCAATATATCTCAACAATATTTAGGACAACACTTCCATCTATTGTTTAGAAAAAACTTCGTTCTGTTTCTGGGCCTAGCCCATGTAATTTATTGATGGGGCTTAAACATACAAACGGAGTAATATTATCTGATTGTTCCGATATTGTAAATCTTTTAGGGCCATATCTTGCAAGCTTTTCTTCTTCTACCGCCTATAGCAGTGCCTTTTGTTGGTACAAAAATAGAATTGAAGCAGTCCCGTTCACCGTCGGCCCACCTGGAGGATCTTCTTTAAATAGTTTGTTTACTTTGCATGAGCTAGAATCTGCATTATCGTCTACCACAGATTCAGCTCCCGGTCCTGACAACCTTGTTTACTCCATGATTAAAAATCTTCCAACGTCGGGTAGGCTTTCTCTCCTTGAAATATACAACCGTTATTCGAGGAGTATACATTTCCTGACACTTGGTTGGAAGCAGTAGTAATTCCTATTATTAAGCCAGGTAAAGATAAAACTAATCCAAGTAGTCATCGTCCGATTTCTCTTACCAGCGTCCTTTGCAAGCTTGTGGGGAAAATGGTAAATCGTCGCCTGGTCTGGTACATAGAAACAAACAACTTGCTTTCCAAAGAACAGTGTGGTTTCAGGCAAGAACGATCTTCTATGGATCAGTTGGTAATGTTAGAGTCTGCAATACAAAATGCCTTCCTCTTGCGTCAGACGCTAGTTGCTCTTTTTTTCGACCTAGAGAAGGCATACTATATGGCTTGGAGGCGAAGAATACTAAACACATTAAAATCATGGGTTATACAAGGGAACATACTGGCTTTCATAAAAAATTTCCTTACTGATAGGTATTTCAGGGTGCGTACACTATCAGGGGAAGTACACTATCAGATATCTTCCACTTAGAGAATGGCGTTCCACAGGGGAGTGTACTTAGTGTAACTCTGTTTGCTGTTGCAATCAACAGCATAACATCTAATGTACAGTCCCCTGTCCAATGTTCGCTATTTGTGGATGATTTCGCTATCTATGTAAGCACCAGATATATGGCAACAGCGGAAAGAACTATTCAGCTGGTAATAAATAGATTGCATTCGTGGACCAGATCTACTGGCTTTAAATTTTCTCCCACTAAAACTCTGTGTATTGCGTTCAGTCGCCGTCGACAGATCCAAGCTCCTTTATTATATCTTGATGGTATACAGCTTCGGACCACTCCATCCGTTCGATATCTGGGTCTAATATTTGACGAAAAGCTATCGTGGAACCCTCACGTGTGTGATTTGAAGTTACGATGTAACACAATTCTTGATATGTTGAAGGTTCTTAGTAGCTCTAGATGGGGCGTTGATAGAACCTGTATGCTGATGTTTTATCGTGCTTGTTATAACCGCTCACGAATTGATTATGGCAGCATTGTGTGTTCATCTGCACGACCACACATTTTAAATAAGCTAAACCCCGTCCATTATACTGCAATCCGCCTTATATCTGGTGCATTTCGTTCTAGTCCCGTCGTTAGCATTCTCGCTGAGGCTGGTGAACCATCTCACACTCGATGGAGACATCATCTGCCAATAAATTACTTAAGCAGTATATTATGTAAGCTATGGCACCCTTAAAGTAGTATTATAATACTACTTTTAATAATAATTTGCTCCCACAATATGAAGCACGTCCGCGTGCCACTGCTCCTCTAAGCATTAGAACGTTCCGAGTGTTTGACGACTTGCGTATTGTACTTCCTCCAATGTTCGAGAGGCCGTTTTGTTACGTACCTCCGTGGATCATAAAGTTGCCAACCTTCGAATTCTCACTATGTATGTACTTGAAACACAATACTCCGGAAGTTGTGTATCAACGTGAGTTTTACCGTCTAATTAACTGTTTTCCATGTGCTGAGATTATCTTCACAGATGGTTCAAAATAGATAAAAATGTTGGCTGTGCATATTACTCAAGAGGTCATACATATAAATATGGATTAATCTCAGTTTGTAGTGTCTTTACTGCTGAACTGTTTGCTATATTTAAGGATCTGAACTCCGATGTATCCGATTGTGTGCATTATCTGGTATGTTCCGATTCGAAAAGTGCACTTCAGGTTATCCAGAATATATATTCGATAAAACCTCTGGTTCAGGATATTCTATGTTCTATCCATCGTCTTGAACTACGAGGTGTTGGTGTATCATTTTGCTGGTTACCTGGTCATTGTGATATTGTTGGGAACACTAGAACCGATATAGTGGCAAAAGGAGCAACTCTGCTGCCGCCAGCCACTCAACGTGTTATTTTATCGCATTTTCAAAGTATGTCAAAACATTTACCTCTCGTAGGATTGGGAGAATGAGTGGACACTTACGGATAACAACAAACTGAGGGTAATTAAAAAGACTGTTCGTCCTTGGAGGTCGTCAATACGTGGAAGTCGTGGGGAAGAGGTGGTGATCACTCGACTCCGTATTGGTCGTTCCTTGCTAACGCATGGATTTCTGATGGGAGGCGGGTACCCACCTGAATGAGAGTTCTGTAGGGAAACCATCACAATAAAACATATATTGCTCGATTGTGATGGTTTCCAATTTTGTGTGTTATGTGTGGACTGAGCAATTGTTTGCAGACGATGTTGGGAAATAGTGCCTCGGCCGTTGACCGGGTCCTAGATTTCCTTCATCGTCTGAATTTTGTAAATAAAATTTAATTTATATTTTTGTTATTGTGTGTGGTAGGGCCCCTTTACAGTCCTGAAAAGATTGTTTATATTTGTTGTTTTTGTTTTGTTATTTGTTTATATTAGTTTTAATTTGTTATTTAGTTTTAGGTACTTTTATATTTATTTTATTTTTCTTGTTACTGTTGTAGGGCCAATTTACAGTCCTACAATAATTTGTGTGTTTGTTGTTGTTTTTAGATATATATCTATTGTTAACTAGTTTTAGTCATATATCTATAACTGTTATTATGTTTTATTTTATTTATTTGTTTTTGTTATTATAGTTTGTTGGTTGTTTTATTATTAAACTTAATATTTTGTTTATTTTATTCGTTCTTTTATTTCTTTATTTTGAGTATTAGCGATGATAACCACATCGGTTTTTCGCGGGCAAAAAAAATTATTAAAAAAGATGTTATTACATTTTATAATTGTATGATCTGTTAATAAAGCAATGTATTCATTATATTTAGGTTATTTAATACAATAGGCCATAAATTGTTTTCTTCGTATTTAAAACTATAACTGAATTCTAAAACATATTAATGACTGAATTCTAATATTGTACCTTACTGAAATATTTACAAATGAAACCTACTATACGATTTCATTTGTTTATGATTTTACATTACGTACCTAAATTAGGCTACAGTATTTACTGTTTACTGAAAGCAGATTGTTTTATTTAATAACATTAAAACTGGTCTAGATTGTCTTATCGATTCTACTTTTAAAACTGATTCGGTCAATAATTATTTAAGTCTAGGATATAGTAATAATTTAAATATTACTTTCAACAATGTTTTTTTTTGCAACCAGCTGTTTAGGTACACACAAAATTAATCATTTCTGTCACCTATGATGTTGTGTGTGGTAGGGCCCCTTTACAGCCCTGAAAAGATTGTTTATATTTGCTGTTTTTGTTTTGTTATTTGTTTATATTAGTTTTAATTTGTTATTTAGTTTTAGGTACTTTTATATTCATTGCTGTGAGTGCAGTACTCTCACAGAAACACTTTATACTACTACTGGAATTTTGTTTACAAAACCTTTTATCGGTTTTAAGTCGGTTTTTATGTTATCGTAAAACCTTAAAATACAAAAGTATGAGGCGTGCGTGTCCCCTGGTGTTCTGAGGAACCTGTATGTACCCCGTGTATGTAGTTTCAATAACGCAGGTCTGTTATTTTTTGTACAAAACCGAACGGACTGCTTAACGTTATAATATATGAAAGATAGTTCAAAAACATTACACAGAACTTACAACCATAGATTTGAAAGGACAACAATCAAGAGTGTCGAGCAGTTTTATAAATCTCGGTTGGGTAGATTTTGCTCGAATTCAACCATGTTTGAAGATTTATAAGTTAAGTCAATGTACTAATTTTGTTTTATTTGAAATTTCGAAAAAATTGAAAATATATGACGGTGGTCAGGGTAAATTTTTTCTATACATTTTCGAACCGTAAGTTAATTTATTTTCACATTTTTCACACCACTTGTGAATCTCCACTTTTAACCACAATTTTAGTAATCACGTCTGATTTTGCGTTATTTTTTTATGTATTCAGAAAATTGAAATTTTATTAGTTGTTGACCAAAATAGGGCTTAAATATTATAAATTATAAAATGTTAAAAGTTTTCAATCACAAATAATTACCTAAGTGCTAAACTTTATTAAAATATGTCTGTTAGTAATGCACTTAACACAAACTGAAGAAAAAAAATCACATTTTTGAAATAACGTGATTTTGAAAACCATACTTTGTATTGAGAGAGTAAAAACACAAACCCTACTGTGGTTGAGGTTTTTTTAATTTCTGGATATATTTTGGACACACACACACACACACACACACACAGTAAATAGTAAGAAAAACATAGCAATACTCTTTGTCAGCTGTACAGAGAATTCACTGGTCCCTGTCAGCTTCCATCCGAATCATCCACCTTTCGTTCAAGGTTGGCCCCACCTCTCCCTCTACCACAGACAGACAAATTCTTAATTGATACACACAGAAAAATAAACGGCCGATGTTTTCGAACCCTCTCACTAAGACATAGCGCCTTAGACCGCTCGGCCGTTTGCCCAGTCTGAAGGTGTTTCATTTAACGATTCATAAGTAGTTGGTTATTGTATTTAAATATTTGGTTATGTACGAGGGTTGATCAAATATAAACGAGACTGATTTTTTAAAAAATTTATTGCTTACTTACAAATTATTCTTGATACAACTTATTTTTCTACATAGTCTCCCGCACGAGTAACACATTTTTCCCACCGGATTGGAAGTTTTTTAATTCCATCTTCGTAAAAAGTTCTCGGGCGTTCATTCAGCCATTGGAGCACGAAGGTCTCCACCGCAGAATCGTCTTCGAAACGCTGGCCTCCAAGCGCCTCTTTGAGTGGCCCAAACAGGTGATAGTCGCAGGATGATAAGACTGGACTGTATGGGGGATGTTCCATTGGTTCCCAGCCAATTTGATCGAGTTTAAGCCTCGTAGCGTTCGCCGAATGTGGTCGGGCATTATTGTGAAGAAGAATGACGTTTCTCGCCGGTTTAGATTTCCTTTTCCTACGAAAAGACTGTTTTGCGGCCTCTAAAACATCGCAATAATATTGTGCATTTATTGTGCGTCGTTGATGGAGGAAATCGACGTGAAAGGCGCCTTGATTGTCGAAAAATACTGTGGCCATTACCTTCCCGGCCGACGATCGTGATTTGGCCTTCAGAGGCGCCCTCTCTCCCTCTTCCGCCACTCCATACTTGCCTGTTTCGACTCGGGAGTGTAATGGTGAACCCATGTTTCGTCACAGGTGACAATCCGGTTTAATAATGCCTCACCATCTCGTTCAAATTGGGTCAATAGTCGCTGACAAATCTCCAAACGATTCCGTTTGTGAACGTCGGTCAAAATTCGTGGAACCCACCTTGCAGATACTTTGCTGAGTTCCAGGTTTGATGTAACGATTTTTTGAACGCTACCATAGCTCAACTGGAGTTCATCTGCAATAAATCGCAGCGATATACGTCTGTCTTCGTCCAGGAGCTTCCGAACAGCATCAATGTTTTCGTCCGTGACGGAAGTGGTCGGGCGACGATCATGGCTGAGGTTTTCTACTGCTTCCCGTCCTTCGGCGAATTCCTTGTGCCAAGCAAAAACGCGAGCTCTTGACAGGGTCCTGTCCCCGTATTGAGCCGTCAATCTACGAAAGATTTCAGTCGGATTGACCCCCTCTTTGGCCAAAAACTTAATAATAATTCTCTGCTCCACGGAAACGTGCACTTCACTCTCACTCATTGTATAGTTTTATATTGAAGGGTCCGAACGGAAATGTTGCCCGTCTACGCCTGTCCCAAACCTCCCAGGCTACCTGAAACCCCACCCTTTAGAGTTCAATGTCCAACGGAAAAGTTTTTAGAAAGTCAGTCTCGTTTATATTTGATCAACCCTCGTATTTTATTGTAGTTGGTTATTGCATTTTATTGTTTGGTCTTATCAGCTTAATATCTGATACGCTCTGTATTGCAGTGCCAGTATATTAATTTGATTTTTGGAGTGTTAGGGGTTGCTCCGCTTCTGTCACGGGTTAGGTTAGGTTATGTTAGGTTAGGTTAGATTAGGTTATGGAAACAACTTATTGTTTCCTGCTTGATATATTTTTTATTTACTTTTGAAAAAAATACATCGTTATAGCTAAAGAAAATGGGATTAGATTTATATAAAGCAGACTTCTGGTAAAACCAGATGTTGGCACTGAAAGGGTTAAGCCAATGTTTGCGCAATGTTTTTGCAAGACTTATTTTGTGAACAGTTATTACCCAAGGAACGGCCATGTTCTATTGTTTACGAATCCGTAAAAGTGACAAAGCCAAATGCCGTGTGTTACAGAGCAGACAGCTGTTTGGCCTGTAGCCTACATGAGTTGTGTTACACTTAACTTGTACTTTATCATATTTCTTTGACATTTCTTTCATAATACATTGCATATGTAACATCTAAGTTAGCGCATGCGCAGTTAAAAATGTACCAAGCGATTAGTAAGTGGAGTGGCAACTAAATGCGGAGCGGAGCAGGATGAAAATGAACGGCAACTTCAATCAGTTTAAAGAACTGTTTATACCTTTTAAATTTAAATATTTACACTTATTGTAACGGAATATAGGAAACTACTATCATTGAATATATACGGGCTAAAAGTACAGCCACCATTATATTAGCGCCTGAAGTTTAAGTAGTTGGATAGTACTCACGTGTCTCTCATAAGGGTTATCATTCTAGTACGTTTATATTCAATGCTACTATTTTCAAAAACCTTAACTTATTCAACGGTAACCTAGGTAATAAGAAATAATAAGTTTAAAGTCGTGTTCAGCGTGATGTAGGAAGCGGAGTCAGCTTCAAAACCGAACATAGACAGAGTCGAAGCTTATGAGGGCAATCCAGCAACGACGCTTGATCCTACACAGCTCCATAACGCTTTCAGTGGCCGCTCTTACTTTAATAACAATGGTTAGCTTTTGAATATGTAGTCCGTTCCGTATTTGGCAGCCACCCGGCTTTACTTCTTGCACTGAAAATACGATTATGAGCCCTGACAGCCGTCAAATCGAATTTCAGAATTTCTTTATTGATTCTGAAAATTCAAAATGTCAATGTAAGCACTTTTTTAACGCTGATTACGATTGCGAAATCAGATTTTCAAAAACATTTAAGATAAAAAAGATTTTAAGAACTTGAAATGACCACCATTTTGAAACTGTTGAACGAATTTTCCCGGTCAACGATCTTAGTCCGAGGTATTACCAAAATCGATTTTTGTGCCAAGTTTGAGTTAATTCGGACTACAATTGATAACGTGAGCGTGCTAAAACACACACACACACACACACACATATATACATACTAATATAATACTAACCTATATTTACTATATATAGTATATATATATATATATATATATATATATATATATATATATATATATGTGTGTATGTATGTATGTATACTATATTTAAAGACTCCTCAAAAATCTAGAGAGTAAGGATCGGCGCTCAATCGGATTTCAAGGTCCCGGGTCTACGCCTTACTGTGATGGCCGCTCCAATAGCTCCAAATTTGCTAAAAAGAACGAATTAAGGTGTTTTCAGTTTTACGGAAGGGATGGAAGGGATGAAAGGTCCTTAATCTTCATACTAAGTACGTCACTGATTGGCTTCAGTTCAAGAAAACACATCTGTGATTTGTATTCCCATTATCAGCGCAGAAACTGCGATTCTAAAATAAATTTTTATGTTCCTATTTAAAACTAATGTGGAACTCGTTACGGTTCTAAAACTGCCTGCTTGATTGCAACTGCTTGCTCGTTTCGGTTCTAAAAGTGCCTACTTGATTGTAACTGTTTGTTTTTCGTCGCTCGTTTTGTTGCAATATGTTTTCTACTTACGTCACTCTTGTAGGCCTCTTTGTTCTGTAGCCTAACTACACAACTCCGTGTAGTACGCTCACAGACATATCAAATACACAGACGAAAATACAAAATTTATTATGACACAAATGTCATGATCACTTTTTTGAGGGGTTGTTAAAATTTAGTGATGTGTGTTGTACAATTTTGTGATACGCTATAAATCTTCCCATCGTCTGCATTAGCCCAAGTGTGCACAATAGTCGGACGTTAAATACCAAAAAAAAAAAAAAAAAAAATGTGTGTGAGAGAGAGAGAAAATGTGTGTGTGTGTGTGTGTGTGTGTGTGTGTGTGTGTGTGTGTGTGTGTGTGTGACAGAGAAAGAGAGTGAGAGAGTGTGTATTTGTGTGTGTGTGTGTGTGTGTGCGAGAGAGAGAGAGTGTGTGTGTTCGTGTTTTAGCACTTTCACGTTCGCAATTTCGGTCCGATTGGATTCGAACTTAGAACAAAAATTGTTAGCTTGGATAAGTCCGTTGCCCAGCAAATTTCGTCCAATAATTTTAAAATGGTGGTAATTCGAACCTTAAAAAGTGTATGGCGTATCTATCATACATTTTTTTTGAAAATTTGATTTCACCATCGCATTTAGCTTTGAAATCTGTACGAATAATTTTCAAAATCCGTTGAAATTCAATTTGACGGCTGTCATGGTTCATTTTCTTATTTTTAATATTATTTTCAGTTTAAAATGATAATGAATGTATGTTTTAATGCTAATTAGGCCTACAATTACGGTGGTGAAATGGCTTTTCAAATGATTGCAGGGTAGAAAAAATATGTTAGTAATTTTCTACCATCACGTAAGCGAGGCAGCTGCATGTTTCAATTATAATTGTTTTGCTTAATTCCTATTTATCTAAATATTATCTTGTCTACATTTAGTACTGTGTAAACACTCGTGCAGTAGCTCTATTTCTGGATTTGGCTTAAGTGTCTGTTTTATCTTCTGCAAAATGTTGTTTTCTCACGTCCTCCAAACACAACTCGAGTACAAAACCATACTAAAGTAGAAAATGAACTTCGTATTAGACCGGATGGCCACCAAATGCAGAGCGGAATACGTATTTAAAACCTAACCTATTGTTTTTAATGTAAATGCGGTCACTGAAAGTGTAACGGAGCTGAGTGGAGTCATGCGGCATCGCTGGGCTTCGCTCGCGTAGCTTCGACTCTGTCTATGTTCAGTTTCGAACTTAGAGTCAGCTGACTGCTTCCCCCGCCACACTTCCAAACTTGTTATGTATTTCTTGCTAACGTTGCCTTGGTTATAGTTTTTAAACAGTAGTTTCCTAGAATCCTTTACAATGTACCTAAATATTTAGATTTAAAATACACAAAGGAGTTTTTAGGCCGAGTGGCCATCAAGAAGTTGCGTCTTGACTCTGACCAAGGACTCTGTCTTGATTCTATTTTTAACCTGACTCCTCTTCCCTTACGCTGACCACACCTCCAAACTTATTATTTCTCGTTACATAGGTTACCGTTGCCTAGATTACTGTTTCAAAACAGTATTTCGTTGGATCCGTTAAAGTAGGCCTAAATATTTAGATTTAAAAGCTACAAAAGCGTTCTTCAATTGACTACAATTGACTAACTCCGCTTCTACAATTGGCTACAATTGACTAACTCCGCTTCTAGTTGCCGTTTAACTTCATTTCGCTACACTCGTCTCAGCGCAGCGCTGCTCCGTTCCGCATTTAGTGGCGCCTGGTCTTAGATGTTACGGAAACAACCTTCACAAGCTGTTCAAATTGTCATAGTCATAATGATTAGACACGTGTAACATGTAACTTCCAAATTACATATTCCGATACAGTGATGTGTAGGTTGCAGTTGGTAAGTCCGTAAGGACCCTTCTCGGCTCGTCATGTACTCGCGCCACTATTTTTTGAAGTTATAGAAGTTTGAAGTATTTTTGCAGTTATAAATTTAAAGTTTTAACAATACTTATATGAAAATTAATATTTAAAACAAAAATATTTTTTAAAATATCAAGATAAATGTATGTAATTTTCAAATTAGCCTACTAGAAGAAAATAATTACATTTTTGCTAAAAATGTTGACATAATAGTCTAACAAGGCGTTTTATTAACGCGACAAGCAAGCCCGTTACTAGGCAAGTTAAGACATAAGTTAACGTGCCCTATGGGTCCCTTGTATGTACATTTTATACATAGGCTACATAACAAAGTCTTACCTTTTCTAATTCAAATTCCCTGATTCTATGTATACTTCCACTGATAGCTTTCTTGCTTCCACTTGAACTCATTTTAAACACTATTTTAAACACTCAACACAAACTTTAACATAACTTTTGAATTTACATTTGTGTTTCAACAGGCCCAGTTCGGTTAAACAAATCTAGGTTGTTATATTTTGTGGTACAAACACTTTGAGGTTAGTCCTACCGTTAACACTTTTCTATTTAATAAACGTGACGAATATTGTAGCCGCTGTAGGTACACTGGTGACTGGGCTGGGTCCAATGCATCTGTGGTTATTTTTAGATCCCCGACGGGCTAGCAAGCCAGGTTTTCCAATGAACAAAATGTCCGCTTGGTAGGCCTAGAGGCCGGTACTGCATAGTGCATACGAGTTGTCGTTGGATGCCATTTTGGAAACATTACCGTCATAGATTTTAAAATATTGACTGGAAAACGGTGTGTTGTTTTGTTACCAAAATTAATTTTTTTATTTTGTGAAGCTCTAATTTCACCATCACAAACATTAAAATCTGCAAATACCAGAGCTTTAAATTTTCAAATTGCATTGCAAATGCGAAAATGAACCCTGACTGCCGCCAACTTGAACTCTTTATTTCAACGAATTTAGAAAATTCAAAATGCTAATTTATGCAGTTTATAACTCCGATTACGATAGTGGAATTATATTTCCAAAAATATTTAGACAAAAAAATTTATAAATTTTTTAATAATTGAAATGGCTGCCATTTTTTTGAAACTAACAAATTTTATTTATTAACAAACTTTTCCAAACTATTAGACTATCAAAATCGATTTTTGTGCCAAGTTTGAATTAAATCGGACTTTGAGTGAAACCCACATCCACGCGCACGCACTCTCACACACACGCACACGCGCGCGCGCACACACACACACACACACACACACACACACACACACACAGGGGGAGAGAGAGAGTACATAATATTTATTAACATTTTAACAACCTTCTAAAAAGTGATCTAAAGGTGATTGGACACAGTCCTTGGTGTGGATGTTACCATGATGATCGTTTCAATAGGTCAATTCCCAATAAAAATGCATCAATAAAAACATACACTAACTTTCACAGATTCAGTGCTTACAAGATTTTGTTATAAGTACTATATATGGCTTATTTGTGTTTTAAGAGAGATAGTGATGGTGGACTATACATGTACAATGTAGTAAATCTGGTATTTCTTTGAATTTATTAGCAGATTCCAATTTGAAAACGAGCTATTGGAGTTGCCATTCTTGTAAAGTCCTGATCTCTTGGTCACAATTTTGATGAACCAGTGGAACAATATTTCCTTTAAAAACATTTGTGTCAAACAGATTTATACCAAGTTTTCAACTAGTTCATATTTATAATACGTGTAATTACACATACTCTCGCAATTGTGATCATATTTGATATCAATGACATAAAAATCGATTTTGATAACAGCTTAGACAAGTTCATTACCCAGCAAAATCTGTTTATTAAACCTGTTTATTAAATATGTTTCTTCCATTTTGTTGGTGGTTACATCAAATCTTAAACTTTTTTATTCTCATACTTTTTTGAAAATCTGATTTCACCATTGTAATCAGCATTAAAATCTGTATAAATTAAAACATAAAATTTTCAAAACCATTAAAACGGAGAAAATTATGGTGGCCAGAGTTCAATTTCAATGTAATTTGAAAGTTAATAAAAAGCTAATACACAATTTAATGTTGATTGCAATGGTAAGACCAGATTTTCAAATAATTGCAAGATAAAAAAAAATGTTAGAAATTTCCTTCCATCACATGCTGATGTGATTCATCGCTGGATGAATCTTGAATAGCGAAGACCACTTTTACGACATCAACCAACGAAAACACTCCTGATAATTGTATGTAATAATTTCCTTTGTATCAAATTTAAGACCCTATTGAAGCGTGAATGATAGAGTGTAACTACTTCACTTGATCAACCAAATATTCAATACGGATGACTAACATAAAAATAAAACTACAAAAGTACAAGAAAATAAAGTTTTATTGAATTAACAGTCTTCAGGAAATATAAAACGTATAAATTTTAATAATAAGTTAAATGAAATATTCTTTAGAAAAATATATTTATGAATTTGTAAATAAAAACATATACACAAACAAAGATACATAATTTGGTCCGTTACAGATGTATGAAGTAAACAATAAACACAAGTTAGATAAATTAAAGCGAAATAAAAACGCATGTAAACTACATAACAAAGCATGTTTTTGAAGGTAGTGGATGTTAAGTCGATACCTTTTTTACAAATATAAATTAAGTTTTATAAATATAATAGGTGATATTTAAGTGCCTGCCTAACCAGTAGATCGTTGCTTGACACAAGGCGCACAACTATAACATAATCAATTAAAACGCTACAATGAAAACAAAATTAATTACCACTACCAAATATATTTGTATTGTGTACATTTAGCCCAAAATATTTTAACATATTTTTTAAACTGTAATTTAAAATAATTTTTCTATTTAACATGGCAAAATGTTTAGTAATTTTAGTAAAAACAAAAAATTGAACTTCAAAACATTTTTCAAGTTGGATTGTACCAACTGCTCTGGCATATCTGTTAGGTCCTGATAACACTTCATATTTAAAAAATTCATGAACTATTTTTAATAACAGTTTTAAAATATGCTTGCATTTGTAGCTAGGAATATGAATTGAAGTAGTTCGTTGTTTCCTTTAAAAATAATGTAATTGTTTTTGTTCTTGCCTAATTACTTGTACACAATATAAAATATATTTGATGGGGGTGTTGTTGATATTAACTCATGTTGTGCACACTATTAACTACCAGCAGCGATCAGCATCTGCGTATCCGGCAGGCCCTTAATTGTATCTTATCAAAACCAGAAATTACATGTATAAACACGGCGAAACATTAATTTTCAAACCTTAAAAATCAATACTAAAAATTTTACGAGACAATTTACCTGTATAGTATTACATAACAAACATATTAAACTCCATTTAAATGTTTATTTATATCTGGAGAGTGTTTAAATTTGGAACGGATCCAAAATATTAACATCAAAGTTCATTTCAGAATTATATTTGCTGATTTTTATTTGCACTTAATTGGGAGTATTTTCGTTACAGAACAAACAATATATCTAAAAATAAATTACTACAAAAATAAAAACAGACTCTGACAATACAAAAACTTACATTTCATTCACACTAGTCTGCTTATAAAACAAAAATTTCTAAGCGAAAATTTCAAATCAAAGGTTAGCATTTTCACTAAAATATAACAAATAAAACCTTTTGAATTCTGTCTACTCTACTTCAATTTTTGCATTAATAAATCTTCGTTTTTTTCAGGAATTTTTATAGCAAAATTAGCTTATGTTTAGATTTTTAGAGGCAAAAAATCAAAATTGTTAAAACTGTTTAAGAAAAAAGTTGTGCTTGTTTTATATATATATATATATATATATATATATATATATATATATATATATATATATATATATATCTCACTACTACAAAATAAGTAAGAAATGTTATTACTGTTTATTCGGATGTTCACAATCATTTATGTATATAAAAACAATAAGCAAATTGAACTGTTTAATTCAGTACATTGTATTGTTTTTAAATACACAAATGATGGCAAATGTCTGAATAAATAAAAATATTCTATCGCTAAGTAACAGTTTTAAAAACAGGAACAGAAAATATTGTGATCATAAAAATCAAACTGATGAAAATTACGTTAACAATACCGTATATTCGTTTTCATATCCCTGAAATCCAAAAAAGTAGTTTTTACTTGCTTGTCATATATATATATATATATATATATATATATATATATATATATATATATATAAACATTAAATTGATAGGTTTTTATGAAATGCAACATTTGGGTGTAATTCACCTATACATATAACCAACTTGTAATATTTTTCATTGCATTTCCCCCAAATTCATTAATAATGCTGTAAAAAGACAAATTTTCTCAGAATCAATGAAATAGTGATAAATGTTTGCACAAATGTTCTTAAGTACACAAAGAAAACATATTGCTTGCTATCTCCTGGGGATAATCCAGTTTTAGGCTGGGCGGTCATCATATGTGGAGCAGAGCTGAGCCAATCGCAGAGCTGAGAATGAAGATGAAAAGCAACCAAAAGTGGAGTTAACTCAGTTTAAAGAACGTTGTTTTGTATCAATTAAATTTAAGTAACCATATAGGAACTATTATATTTAAAAACTTTAACCCAGGCAACCTAGGTAACAAGATATAATAAGTTTGGAGGCATGGTCAACATGTTGGAAGAAATGAAGTCAGCTTCAAAACCAAGCCTAGACAGAATTGAAGCTATGCGGAGTAGATCCCAGCAATACCATTTGATTCCACTCAATTCTGTTATGCTTTCAGTGGCCGCACTTACATTACAAACAAAAGTTTTTGAATGCATAGTCTGCTCTGCTCCACATTTGGTGCCCACCCGGCCTTAGAATTTTCAACTTAAAATTGCAAAATCAATCAAAAACAATTCATCAGTTTACTCAAACTGTCACCTCTGTCTGTTTTTTTAAATTAATTATTCTTGAACCATAATATTATAAATTTAACATTTTTTGTACTAGACTGAGATATGAACAAAACTTAATCAAAATTTGACAAAACGAAATATTGAAAAATTTGTTTTTGTTTTTTGTCAAAAGCTTCAGACTGATTCAGCGAGGAATCAATAGAAGTGAGAGAGTGTATGTAATGTTTTTGCACCATTTATGTGTTTATACTATTTCTGTACTTTTGAAATAACAAGAACATTAGAAGATAAATTCTACACCAGCCATTTATGATGTAATTTTCATCATAAATGAAATTACATAGTCATAAAAATTTAACATATATCAGTACCTGTCAAACAGCACAATTTTTAAAACAATAACTTTCCTAAAATTATAAAACTGATAAACAGAAATAACATAAATATTACTAACCTAACACTATAATTACTTTACATACTAAATACTGATTATTATAATAAATTATAGCACTATAAAACAAAGCGAAACATAATTATAATCTGTTATTTACAAGAAAAAGTTAATACATGATTTATAGTGTAGTTAATAAATTTTCATTGTAAAATAAGCTTTTGGGGCAGCCATCAAGTTAAGACTCAGACTTGGAATCTTGAAACGAGTACCGATCCTGACCTTCTAGATCATTTTTTTAGGGGGGTCATTAAATACACACACACACATGCGTGCGTGTGTGTGTGTGTGTGTGTGTGTGTGTATTTGTTAGTACTCTTACATTTGCAATTTTGGTTCCTATAACAGTTTCAAAACGGGGCTTTATCAAATCTTTAAAAGCTCACAACATTTTTGCCTAATTTTTTTATCTGATTTCACTACTTTAATCAGCATTAAAAACGTCATAAATTAGCATTTTGAATTTTTTAAATATATTGAAATAATTAATTGATTTTGACGGCGATCTGGATTCATTTTTGTATTTTCAACGTATGAATGAATGACTTTCTAGGGTTACTATCGCACTGCGGCTTTGTAGATCTATTGTGTCTCCTTTCTATATTAATGAATTGCTTGGTTACAAGGCCTTCTCCAATCCTGGTCTCTTAATAGTCCAAGATTTGGAAAGGATTCAAGTTGAATAACTCCCGCGCTTCTAATTGGTGACTTACCAATTCATTATTAAGGTATTGCAAGTGTTTGCTCTGCTAATTTCTTTTTAATTTTCCTTTCTCTTGACGCTTATTATGGAAGTTTTGCTCTATTTGGCCAGAATTTTGTTGTATGGTAAGTTTCTGTTCATTCTATTTATATTCTTACTCATGGGAAAATAAGTAGCTGGGGAAATTAAATCTGCTAGCACAGAAACCCGCATGCACAGGTAAGCTAAGGTACACCGGGAGTTTACCAGGTATCCCAAGGCTCTGTTTGATACACCATTAAGCCAGTGTCACACACTCCATCATCACGGGTCCTTCGCACACGTATGAGTAGTATGAGCTAGAGGTACATGAAGATTGCTGAACCCATCAGCTGCATATGAGATTTTCATTCAATGTATGCAACTTAAAAGTTTTAAATGTTAATATACTAAAGAGTTTAATAATGAAAATGATGGTGAAAATAGAATTTCAAAACAGAGTATGATAGTCATCATATCTGGACAGCTGCCGTCATTATTTTAAATTACACAGATGTACTGTAAAGGTTTGAAAAATATATAGTAAATTTGAGTTTTTGCAGTTTATAAAAGATAAAAAAAAAATTTGTTGTTGTCTTCTCTGGACTGACAAAAGTATGCCTATTTACTATATGCATAAGATAAGAATATGTGATAATAGTAAAAGAACTATTTTCAACAGGCATCACTGGTTGATATGAATTACCACTACCGTTACATCGTGTCACCGCAGCATGTGATGATAAAAATAATATGCAACCTTGACAGCCAACATTTTGTTTATAATTTATTGACTTTTATATTTATTTTTTTAAATACAGACTGTTTAAAAACAGTACAGGTACTGTAATGTACAACTTTTGTTTTGTTTTTACTGTTAAGTAAGCATTACTTTTGTATTTGTGTTGTAAGTGTTCAAGCGCCCAAAAACATATTACTAATGACTCTTTACAGTGACAAAACACCCGCGATTCATGGGAAATATTTTTGACCTATAAATCACTCTCACTTGTAGTGTATATTGACACCGTTGTATGACAACTCATGAAAACTTTGATGTAAAAAATGAAGTTTTTATTTATCTAAAAGACACTTGCATCAAAATTTAGATAATTGTGTCCTAGTGTACTGGATTTTGATTTTCCACAAAAATTGCATAGTAATTTTAGGAAGGAAAACAATATTTTTATTTTAAAATGTAAAGTACACGTTATGAATTTACAAGAAAAAACTGGTACAGAAGGAAATGAAACTTGGCTGTACTTCAAACAACCAACATGACAGTAAACAGCTGTTGTATTGTTGATCCTATATTGGCTTTGTTAATTTTCATCAAAAAGCAAAGACAAAACAATTAAAAAAGATCAAAGGAAAATGCGGCACTCAATGCCAGTGTGTAAACCAAGGAAAGTTTTACTTAATAAAGGCGAGAACTGATGAGAAATAAGAATTACATTTCAAATAATATTTATAACTAACTTTTTATAAAAACAATGTTGAGGAAATATTTCAAGGTCAGGGTATTGTAAATACTCCCCCAAAAAACTCAAAATGTAAAGAAAGTTAAATAAACCACAATGGATTATTTATCTTTGCTATAATGCTTTCAAATTAACATCTAAAGTATATTCTAACAATATTAATTACACAAGGGCGTTGTTAAATGGAACCAATTTTTATGGTACATATTTCTCATATTACCAAATTTGTATTGAAACATGAGTTATTACAGCAACCAAGAAAGGATGGCTTGGTGGTTGACTTCACTAACATACCGGTCAATCTATTGTGACTCTAAACTGTGTGGGTTCGAGTTACTGCCTTGGATTTACTCTAACTACTATAAAATAAGGATGTTGAGCAACAAAAAAATAATATGAAATATGCACCAATCATGACCTCTAGAACAAATATTGAGGGGGTTGATAAAAATTTTATTTATATGTATACTGCAGCACTCTAGCATTCACAATTTTTAAATCACTTGATTAAAATCTGGCAAAAATTATTTTTAGAATATGAAAATGAACTTCAAGAGATTCAGGATTCAGATTATAAGAAAAATAAGATAAGTTAAGATAAGTGAATCTTACAGCGATCAGGTTCATTTTTTACTGAGAAGTATAAAATTTTTAAAAAATCACACATTTTGTTAAAAATGAAACACCAGCTAATCTCAAGTAAATATTATCAGTTGCTCTGTTCAAAACCATACTCAAATGCAAATTATTTCCTTGTAACAATACAATTAATTCTACTGCAATTATAAATAATACTTTGTAATATGCTTAAACTCTTATTCACTATTATTATATAACTTTTGAGACAGCGTTATAAAATATTGTTTTAATAATTTATAACAACTTACAGATTTAATTTAACTAAACATAAACATAACACAAAAAACACAAATTTCTAATATATATATATATATATATATATATATATATATATATATATATATATATATATATATCCTTTCATAAGTAAAATACACAATTTTATATATATATATATATATATATATATATATATATATATATATATATATATATGACATGTTACATGCACACTTCATAAATACACAAAAATAAAGCACCATAATTTCATCCTTTTATAAAAATATTTACACTGTATAAAACTTGATTGAATGCCTTACATCTACCATGCAATGCGTACATCAGACTTACACACTTAGGTAACGCTTGTTTGATTAGTAACTGTTCTGGTAATCCACAGCTAAAGTGATCAAGCTTTTATCATGTTTCTCGATCTTTTGCTTCACGCTTTTCCAGATCCAAAGATTTTAAATCCCTTTTCATAGGTTTGACATCGTTTAATAAATCATTACGCGCTATATCTGGTTTTAAGTTTTTATCAAATAGAATCGGTAAAGGATTTGACAAAAACTCTGGTGTTTTAATAAGTGATTCTTTGGTCGGTGTTTCATCGACTGAAACTTTTTCAACTGTATTCTTTCCAGATGTAATTTTATCTTCAACTTCTTTCACATTAACATTATTAGGAACTATTTCTTTTGGTTTGTTTTCAACTTTTATATCATCTGATTTTTTATCATTTTCACAATGTTCTTCTTTATTCTCTTTTACTTTGTTGTCTTTTAATAACTGTGCAAATGTCTTTTCTGCTTTTAATTCTTCCTTCTGTTGCTTTACACTGTCATTTTTAATTTCTCCAATCTCTTTTGAATCTTCATTTATTTCCTTTATTTCTTTATCAGTCTTCTTCACATCTGTATTTACACTTTCTTCTACCTTTTCTTTCATACCATCTCCTCCACCTTCAATAGCATCTATGTCTTTTCCTTCAGATTTAAGTTTTTTAATATCACTCGCTTCAAGATCTCGCTTAGTTCTATCTTCTTTTTCGTCCTGCGCCTTGTTACCTAATATTTCTCGTCTCAAAACTTTATCATCCACACCTCCTTCCACCTTTAGCGTATTTTGTAAATCTACTGGTTTCAAATCATTGACTACATTTTTCTCCTTAAAATTATCTTGCACTGCTATAGGCAAAGGTATTCCTTTTATCATTTTTTTATTCATCGTAGAACTGTCTTTTTGTTTGACTTCTAAATTTTGTTCATTAACATCATTTAATGGTTTCTTAGCAAAATTACCTTCATCTTTAACAAATTTTAAATCACTTTCAACCTTTCCTATAACGTCATTCTGTATTTTATTATCCTTATTTTCTTCAATTATATTTTTAATATCTTCTGGTATTTTATCTGCAACATTTTCTGCAAGTTTCTCTTTTTTGTCTTCTTTTTTAATTTCTTCTAAAATCTGTTTTTGTTCTGCATTGATCTTTTCTTTTTCTTCTTCATTTTGAACATACTTTTCGATTAATTCTTTTTTCTTTTCTTTCTTAATTTCCTGTTTCACTACATTATTTATCAAATCTTTTTCCTTTCTATTAGCTTCTTTATTTTGGTTTTCTACTTCTTTTATTTCATCTTCTTCTTTCTTTATTGCTTCTTTGGCAATTGTTTCTTCTTTTTTCTCAACTTCGATTGCCTTAATGTTAGTTTCAAGTTTTACCTGTTCAGGAGGTTCTTTCTCAGGTATCTTCTCCACAGGCAGGTTGAGGTTGGGTACTGGGAGCAGAGCACGTTCGGTCACAATGTCCACCACTGGGGCAACGGGCACTGGAGGTTCTTTACGTACTTCATTTTTATTCTCCTCAAATTTGTTTACTTGTATTATTGCAGGAGGAGAAGGAGTGTTATCCTTCTTTAATTCAGGCAGCGCTGCCAGCTCCTTCACGTCCTTTAACTCTTTCAGTGTCTCGTCTTTGATTTTTACCACAGCTAAAACACATATGTATTTATTTTAAAACTACATAAAATGTTTAAATAATGAGCATAAAAATTTTAACCTAAATAAAAAGTACAGTTTCCATAATTAAAAAAAGCTATGGAATCTAGGAGAAATAAAGTTGAATTAGCCTTCCAACTTACCAAGGACACATACAACAAGAAGTCCCTCTCCTGGAATACAAAGATAAGGCATTATCATACTGTAATTAAACCAGAAGCCTTATATGCAGCTGAAACATTATCTCTCACAACCCAGGGCCCACTTGAAAGGCTGGAGATCAAAGAAAGAAAGATATTACGAAAAATCTTAGGCCCCAAATTCCGTAACAACCAATTACTCCACATCAGTAATGAAACTCTTTACCAAAAAACAGAAACACTCTCAGACACAATAAGAAAAAGGAGAATTGATTTTTATTGGCACATCCTCCGAATGGACAAAAATAGACTAACCAAAAAAATATTTGACTACTTTCGCAGTAGAAGAGCCAAACCACTTTGGTTTAGAGAAATGGAGAAAGACATAACAGAACTGCAGATCACTGACACTATGCTCATGGACAGAACAACTAAAACAATAACCAAGGACAAGAAGCAACGGTTCCAAGGCAAAGTCAAATCCAAGCGAACGATCCAAATCTCTGACAAAGAAAGAAAAGCAAGATCACAACGTATGAAGCAATACTGGGCTACAAGGAAGGCACAGAACATTAAGAAGTGATTGATTTGGTGTACCCCAAAGTTGGGTGAAACAAATAAAGAGAGAAAAAGTACAGTAGAGTCTCGATTAATCGTCATCCTTAACCTTCAGTTTCAATCAACTTCAGGTTAATTATGTTACCTTGACATTTTTAAACATTCTTCCATAATAAAAAATTGGTAATAAATAATAAAAGTAACCTTTTTAGACAAAACATAACATTGTAACTGGACATGACTTATTTATAGCACAAGTTGGCAGCTGACAGTAACTGCTATCTTAAGCAAACATAGATAATCAAAACGTAAATGATTCTATCATCTAGTGGAATGAATGGGCAGCTGACACTAACTGCTATCTTAAGCAAACATAGATAATCAAAAAGTAAATGATCCTATCATCTAGTGGTATGAAACAGAAACACTTCAAATAGTGTTAACAGATTCTGAAAGAGTGCATGAATATTTACATTGAAAAATAAACACTCTCACACTATTTACAATAATACCATTCACAGAACTGTTACATGAGTACTCCGAGTGGCGTGTGCGCTGCTTTCGCATATGTTACATGAATACTTATAAAAAGGTTAAGTACGGATAATTTACTGTATTTAAGACCTATGTTTGTAAAATTTGTATAATACATAATTAGAGTTAAATAAAAAATTTAAGAGTTTTACTACATTTTCCAAAATAATAATAATAATAAAACATTCTGTACTATGCACAGAGTATAACATATTATTTTTATTGATCTCCGAAAGTACGAGTGGTGTATTTCTGTTATCTGTCTATTCTGTCATCCGTCATCCCAACGGTCTTGAGAATGATGGTTAATCTAGACTCTACTGTATTTATTTTTTTGTTATTTTGTTTAAGATTAAAACAAATTCCTTTTTGTTTTAAACAAAACTTAACAATGTAATTTGAAGTCTCTTAAACACATACAGGTCACATGCCCAGGCAGGAGGTTGTGGAATTTTCTTACTTTTTTTAGGGTTTACCAGCAGTTTTGTATTGAAGATTTATATTTGGAACCAAATTATTTACATTTTTATATCCATACAGTAATCAGAATGTATTAAAATTTGTAAAATAAATTGAAATCAGTATAAGTAACAAAAAATTAAACTTGACAGTGATCACTCTGAATAAATATATGTTACCTTTAGGTTCCATCTTGTCCTGATGTATTGGTAACTGATCCATATTGACTACGTTGGGAGCCTCGGCAATTACAGGTGGAACTTTGGGTATGTTTGGCTCAGGCCTGGACATGGCTTCTTCAGTAGCATACAGGTTAGCGTATGTCCCCAGCACCATGATCAGCAAGCCCACAACAAATAATACCTACACATCAATATAAAGAAAAAAATTATTAAACAAATAAAACTAAATTAAAAAAACAATTTTATGTATGTAATGTTAAAAGATTTTTGTTAAGATCTTCAGTCTTATTGGAGTTAATTCAGCAAAATTCTGATTTTAATTTCTGTTATTTTAGATAAAATGAGCTTGCACACATCTCACATTTGTTGTGGTATTTGTCAAATATTGCGTAGTCTTGTGATTCGGTGGATCATGTCAAGTGGTTCTACAACACATGTAAGTTTTAGTTTTCAATCTTGGCCCCTCAGGGTAATAGCTTGAATGTCTAGCCCCTCTTTTTAACATAAAACATCATGGCTTATCATTTGATTTCAAGTTTTAAATGTTATGTTAGACATTTGGGTACTTACACATCATATACAGACACAGCTTTTCCCCATTTGCCCCCCCCACAAGATTTTCCGCTCTTTCATCTTACAACCACTGTAAACTTGCTCTTGATGCTGTACAAAAATGAAATTTGCTGGACCGAGGACAATTGTTGAAATATTTGAAAGTCTATTTACAAAGACAAATAGTAATGTAGAGCGAGTTTTTTGATGGTTAATATCATTAATACTTTGGTCATTTTTTGCTGATGGTGCCCGACAGTACTAATGGCCGCTATTTCAGATCTTGTTGGGTCTAGCACTACTATACTATGAGACTGCTGGAAAGATTACAAAACCGATGAGCTCAAAAGAGCTGGTTTTGCGCACTTTACAATAAACCATAACTGTATCTTCATAGATCCTGGAACTGGTGCAAACACGCAGCATACTGATAGACTGTTGGCTGGAAGATATAAAGAACATTGTTTAACACGATCTTCAATCATATCTGTCTGAATTCCTGTAGGAGTCTGCCACGAACATGGAAGGAGGCGATCACTTTAACTATACTGGTTAACACTACTTTCCTCATGTGACTGTAAAAACAGTGCCTTTATAATTTTTTTATTTATTTTTTTAGACCTTTATTACTGTTGTTTTAATACCCTAACATTCAAAAATGGAAATTTGTCAGGTTATTATGGGAAAAGTAACTGGCCCATGTAATACATACTACCAACATTTGAGAACAAGAGTTGAGTAACACTCTCGAAACATCACTCACTGTTCTACTTCTTACCTCTCAATTTCAGTTGGATTCAGTCCCAAATTAATAAAAAATTCCAGTATATAATAAACAGACCTACTATTTTATAAATCAATCAAATTCACTGAAACATAATGAAGAGACAAACTGGTTTGAGTTTAAACTTTACAACTAGTTTCTCACCTGTGCGAGAAGTCGTTCATTGTTGTTTTTATTTGTGAGGCAAAGGAACATCACCGCTGGTACCATGATGCAGATGATTACACCTATGGTCGAACCTACTAGGCCAAGTACAAGCTCTATGTTTGGTATGAGCAGGCCAGTGATGAGCGACACCGTTATAATTAGTACAGTGATGCACTGAAAATGTTTTTCAGGAATGTAGTTTCTCGTGCCCATTAACTCATGGTGATGGTGTGTCTGAAATGGACACAGACAGGAGAAATCAATTTTTAATTTATATAAGAATTGTTAAGTTGTTACCCTTATTGAGGGGTAAGAATGAGCTAAAATTTAATGAAAATCATTAGCGATGATTTTTAAAAAATCTAATTTCTGATAGTTTTACAGGATTTTTGGACAAAGTAACAGGTAAAAAAAAATTGTCTCACTACATCACTGGAGACTAAATGAATTGTCTGATTTTGATTTAAAATGTGAGTTATTTTTTGCTGGTTTGCCCATATCTCAGGACACATTTTCTCTAAAGAAACTATTCAATTTAATAAAATTGTGTACTATAAACTACAGTTAAAAACTAGACTAAATCAAAGAAATGAACTTACAAGAACACCTTTGTGAATATAAATATTTTAACTGGATCAGATGAAGTAGTTGCATATAAAAGAAAAATAATGCAAAAGGTTAACCAAAGATTAGATATAATAAAAAAATTATTGACCAAAACTAAAAAACTTACTCTTCGAAACAGCAGAGAATGTAGGCTTGCACGACATGGAAATATAACCAAAGGAAAACTGACAGCCACTGAAAGCACGAAACCTAATTTGATTACTTCACTCGTCATGGTCTCGGAGAAACTCATCATAACATTACCTGGAAAACAAACACCTTAAAAATATCAAGAACACCTTTTTTGTCAAAAAAATAACAATATTATATTAAACATCACTGAACATATAAAAATAAACCCTTATTTGCCTTTCCCCTGAATTTATTAACATGTATCATGTTTTAGGCCTGGTTGTGATGTTCCATTTTGAGTCATGCAAGTGTACAAATTTATATCGATATATAATAGTATATTTTGCGCATTGCACATCTCATATTAAATTTATTATAATTAAAATTTCCTATATTTTCACCCGGGATTGAAGCAGGGACTCTGCACATATGAGGCATATGTGATAACCATTATACTACGGAAACTACGAAGAAGTCTGACCAATGTAAATACATGAAATGAATCGTTAATTTTTATATTAGTAGTTATAGTAAAAGATCAGTTGTTTTATATTAATTTGTAACAATCAGCTGATTTCACTGAACAGCTAATAGGCTAATAAGTTTTAGGTTATGTTGTGTTTTTCAACAAATTATTGTTATTAAAATAAAAAGGAAGAGAAAACATGATACACTATTTTATTTTTGATTCAATAACATTTTTTTTTTTATTTATTCTGTAAAATGTAAATTTTTTCCACATCAAAAACAATTTTGGTAATACTTTTATTACTATATTACCTGTGAACTGTTGTGTACAGTAAGCAATGTAACCAAATACACCCATGGCCATGTATACAGCAGTGCAAATGTTGATCGCTGAGCGGACAACGCTGTTCATTTTGTCCAATGATGCATTTGGTAATGACTCAAATATTTCAAACAGCTGCCTATTAATAAACATTGTATTAGACCATTAAGTGGTATAAATAAAGTTTATTATTAAATAAAATTACGAAAATATAACTTAAGGTTAATCGTACAGAATCTAAAGTATTCATAAATAATCAGCGTGCATTATTAGCCATTAATATGTTCACTTGATCACTTGACTTTATTCTGGCCACTGTAAGAAATTATTTCTTTTTGTTCTGCAAAATAAATGTATGACAGACTATTTACTCTAAATAGGATCAAATCTCGGTTACTTGTCACGTTTTGGCTTCATTACTGTTCTCTTTAATCTCTAAATTAGTGTTTCCAAACCTGTTTACAGATTAATGTATTTATTTATTTTTTTAAATTTTATTTTCCTCATTATTAAAGTTGTGTGGATGCAGCAGATAAAATAAACAAATACTTTTGACTTACGTTTGACATGACAAAGCCATCGAGAATATTGGCAGACATTGCAGTATACCCGCAGGTCTCCATAGGTTAACTTTATCCATCCAGTCATGGGCGATCAGATGGTTCGTTGCTTCTCCCATTACCTAAACGCAGATAAATATTCAAACTAGATGCTTTTAATCTGATTTTCAACTATCTCCTTCAGACCCAACACTATTTCGTAAAAATAATATTCCGTAAAACATTTTTTTTTATAACTCATTAGCTGTGCTACCCAGTGTTGTGGGGGGGGGAGTAATAAAGAGTTGTTCACATTAATAAGATCAAAATTTTTAGTATCACTAGCATAAACTTTATTGCTAGTTTTGAATATTTTAACCTTCGATTCTCGGCCAGGGCTTGGCATAAGCTAAATCATCCCATCATCTGCATTAGCCCAAGTGTGCACAATAGTCGAACGTTAAAAAAAAAAAAATTCTGATGGACTGACTGAATAACTGAAGCCTTTTGTTGATCATGGCTAGATTTGTGTATGTAACATGTTTTTTTGAATCTTCAGAATCAGACTCATCTTCTGAATTTGAACTTTATATTTCTAATACGTTCTGATGGTACGCTGGTTGGTCCTCAATCTGTCCCTGGTTAGCTATACTACATGCTCTTGTAATACAGTGAACTGAACGCCAGCAGTAGCTACTCATTTATGCATTTCAACCTTCTTAGAACAAGAATATGGCTAACAGTTTTTTGATGAAACATTTAAAAATGATCTACACAAACCGAAATTGTAAGAAACTTTTCTGCTCTAGAAGTAAGTGACAGTACAGAAAATCATTCAACTTTTGCTTCAAAAAGCGTAGATCAGTTGATCAGTTGATCTTTGGCATCAGTTGACAACTTGTAAAATGTAACTGATTCTAAAGTTACTATTGAGGAATCTAATTAATTTGATTGTAACAACTCGATGTATGTTAATGTTTCTTTAGCACATGGTGAGGCAATGATTTAACATGTACTATAAAAGACAATTCTACCTTCCATTCATTTATTAGTGATACTTCTTCAGTTACTTTAAGTACCAGTTGCAGTCCACATTATTGCAAAACAAATAAAATATTTGTTTTAATGGAACAAGATATTGATAAAAAATAAGAACATTATGTTAAATTATAAAAAAAATTAGGTATATTGCACACACTAAAACAAATAATAAGCTTCAAGATTTTAAAAACAAGAATGAACAATAAAAATAGATCTGAAGATCAAAAGTTTGTTGCAATATGATATCCTGGTTGATTCAGTTTATCTGTATTTTATTGAGCATTTCTAACACTTCTACCAATGGAGATCATATTATATTACCTCTGAAATACCTCCAGCCTTGTTATATTATATCTGAGATTACATATACTGATAACACTGTTTAAAGAAACCAAAACAGTGTATCTTTGTATTTGAAGTGTGTATCATAGGGAGGGTTACAATTGCTTAAGAGCATACCTTCGAATCAGTGCACATCAAACTGCATAATTCGGAAAGATCACTGTATTCACAGTTACTTGAATGTATAAATGAAATAATGGTGCTTACAGGATGCTAGTGCATAGAACTTAGTTAAGATTTCATCTAATAACTTAGGTTAGTATAAATTTCTCACTAATTGTGTTGCTGATCAGCTTAACTAAAGCCCTGTGAGAGCTTTAATAAAATATTAAAAAATTAAGTTCCAGATTTATGTTCATATACTTTTCACACACTCTGTACTTGCTCACAGACCTTACTATGCGCTAATATTTTACTTATTTAGTCCAACAATGGTCTATTGTAATATATGACCTTGAGTTTGTTGATGTATTGCACACACCTTGAGTACGAGGCAGAGGTAGAAGGCTATTGTCACCGCACACACTGATGCCAGACTGTCTACATTGCGAAGTAGTCCAAGAGGCAATACTACGAACACTGCCAGAGCTGATAACAAACAAGTGCCAGTTTAATATTCGTTAAATTATTTAATTTATAAAAAAAATCTTAATTAAAATTGATAGCACAGCCGCTAACTTCTCCCAAATTCATAACCTCTTGATTATGGATTAATGTATAGTCGCTATATCCATAAAAATTCCTGTTTGGAAACTTCCAGAATTTTTTTTTAAATGGCACTAACAAAAACTTGAGGAAATACTATAGTCAAGTCCCTGAATTTCAAGTTTAGGCAATAATAGCCCCAATGTGTTGTTTCACCTTAAAATAATAAAAAAAAATTTCAAGTTAGTATAAAAAATTTGAAATAAAAGAAATCTGTAGTTCAATTTTTTTTTCGATTTATTCTCAATCTATATCTTACATTTCTTTATTTCAAATCTATTCCAATTCACCTGAATACGATCTGTATTAATGAACGAATTTTGAGAAAATCTTAAAAGCTGATGTATCAAGAGGGCTGTCTTAAGTGTTACACTTACCAATTTTTATTAACGATGATCCTTCATTAGTATTACCTGCATAAACTATGGCTGTTCAGAGTGAAAAAATTTGCATATTTAGAGCCGGTGGATTATTGTAAGCTGAAGACGTAGGCTACCTAATTTTGTTTTCAGCATTATTCTACTACATTTAATGTATACATATAGGCCCATGTACTGAAATTTAAAAATCAAATCAACTTATATAAATGAATTTGTATAAATTTCTTACAAAAAGTGACAGTAAAATAATAACAATTGAGATAAAACAATCTAGAAACTAAAAAAGTAGTCTAAAAACGAATACTGTTATATTTTTATCTGTTTAAATTATCTGTCTATTAATTAAAAGAACAACAGAATAAAGTACACAAGGCTACTCATTCTATGATCAAATAAAAACAGATCATGTGTATGTGTGTTAAAATATTAAAGGTTAGATACTAAATAAAAAAATATTGTTTTTTAAAATAAAATATAGTAATTAAATAGCTAATTGCAATAATAAAATAAAAACTGTAAACACTATACCAGCATGATACACATACACTAAGGAAGGAAAACTAGGTGCAAAAACATAAATAGTTTACATGCATTTTTATGTTAGCTAGCTGTTCACAACACGAAGACTTTCAGTGTTAAAACATCAAATCCACTTCCTAACCCACTTATGTTGTTGTTATGCTGTCAATTAATAGCGGGAAAGCTTCACTTCTGTCTGCAAAGACATGTAAAGAAGGTTGCTGTAAAATAGGAACAGTATCGCTGCAATGGATAACTTGTAAAATAATATTAACTTTACATTCAAAATAATGTCTTAATTTTATTTTTTTTATTCAGGATAATGATGAATATATGTAACTTTATATGGTTGTGCTTTAGAAATGTACGTTCATTTTTTTGTCATCGATCCTTGGGCTTTGGAGCTAGCCTAGCAAGCCTAGATAATATGCCACAGATTAGGGCAATGTTTCACAATTTCGAAATAAAAGGCCCCAAAAATACATGTACCTCAAAACAGAATTTTTCACAATCATCATACTTTGTTTAACTTCATTTAGGAAGAAGTAAAATAACAACAAAATGAATAATGTGTAGATATAATATTCCTTCTATGGAATCAACTTTTATATATAAAAGTTTAAATTTATACAAATTTTAAAAAATCAATATAAATTTAATATCAATGATATTAAAACTCTTGCAAAAATTATAAATGGTAAATTACAATCTGAATAAATCAAAGATCTTCTTCCATGGGATTGTAGAACTCTCACAACTAGATCTAGCCTACCATTTTATCTCCCTAATATTTCTAAAAATTATATGGATAATCATTTTATTTATAGAATGTGTAATCATTTGAATGATCTCACTAATTTGAACAATACTAATTTAATTATAATGCAAACTGTGTCAAATTTATTAGCAAATTTTGTTAAAATGTTAGTTTTAAGGTATGAATAATATTTTTTTGTTACTAGAATATTAACTGTTAAATCTATTTAAATATATTAATCAAAAATTTATTTTGTGGTTAATCTAATAGACTAATATCAATTTTACATTCAAACATTACCTTTTGTTTTATTAGTATATACCTAATGTAAGTAATTCAAACCATAATAAATTTATTTCCTGTATTTAAGTACATAATATGCACAGTTGTGTAATGGGCATAAATCACAACAAAATAAAATAAAATAATGTTTTCATATTTTTCCTAATTTTGTATAAAATTTCAAATTTTGAAACAGGCATTTATTCTTCTTTATTATAGCAAAAATAGCTGTTTCAAAATTTGGTCTATTTATCTGCAGCCATACTGTACAATTTGGTATTTGAATAATGTGTATTTTTATGAAATACTTAAACAATTTTTTTTTATTACAGGGATTGATGATTGAGGGGGCTAAAACACCAGTCAGTTTTTGATCTTTAAACTGTGCACCAGGACTGCAGTACTACTGTAAGTTTTACCCTTTCAATTAATACCAATCACTTGACATTATTAATCTAACTGATATAAAATTATGGATGTTAACTCTAGTCCAGGCATACTGGTTAACTTTGACAACCACTCGAACATTACTACATAATTATTTATGTATGTCAAATCATGATCATCTGCTGCACCCAGTACCTTCTCCCCAAGTCCTAAGTGAGTCAGTAGTGCATTTGCGACCATTTAGTCAAAACGTGTCTAGATATTCAAATAAAAATACGGTGGTTGACAAAGTCAATTGCGCACCCAGATATATAAGTAAACTTTCTTTTTTTTTTTTTTTTAATTCTTTTAGACCAGTTTTAATTAGAAACTTTTATATGTTTCCTTATTATAATGTTTTACTATAGGGCACAATATTTCAGTGATGATGAAATTTTGAATTTATTACATCAGTTATCAGGTGAGGAAACATAAAATATTCAAGAAAATAATACTGATTTTGGTTTTTCTGATGATGACGAAGAAGTGATAAATGATTCAGATGATAGTAAGCAGATGATAGTGAATTAGATCAAGAGACCAAAGATGATGGTGAAAACATTGATTTTTTTTGTGGAAAAAATGACATGATGTGGTCAATGATAGTTGTTTTTGTAAAATAACTTCCTGGACTAGATAAAAAAAAATTATCAAAATATTACCTGGGCCAAAAGGTGACACTAAAAACGCAATACGTGAAATTGATTGCTTTCTTCAAATTATAACACCTGAAATGATTGACCAAAATGTTTACTGTACCAATTTGTATATTTCTCATATACGTAGCCGCCTCAGTGGCCTAGTTGATAGCGTACTAGGCTTTCACCCCGAGGACCCAGGTTCGATTCCCGGCCAAGGCTTGGCATTTTCATATGCTATAAATCATCCCATTGTCTGCATTAGCCCAAGTGTGCACAATAGTCAGACGTTTTAAAAAAAAAAAAAAAAAAAAAAAAATTCTTGTATATGTGAAGAAATACAGTATAGCCATGTGAGAGATGCAAAAAGTACGAGCTGCACTGAAATAATGATAGATGGGATTATTGTTTTTATTAGGAATAAAAGGACAGCATATCAGAGTGAATGAATTTTGGAATAGCGAAGGTGATGGGCTAACTGCAGCAAGAAGCTGCATGTCTTTGAAAAAGTTTTTGTTTTTATTGAGGTATATGCGGTTTGACGATAAGAGCACACAAGTCCACAAAGGCAAAAAAGTGCAGTTTCTCTTTGTAAATAATTTTGTATGTAAAAAGCATTCAAAGAATGTTATAAAATGTGCTACTTGTGAAAACAGTACAGAATCAGATGTTGATGAATAAACAAGCTATAGGTTTTAGTTAGCGATTATATGAATTTTTTTCATTTTTAACTTAAATACAATAAATATTTGAATAAATTGTTTGTATATCTATTATTTTATTTTTTAAACTTCCTTTAACATAAGTACAAAAAAAATGTAAATATATTGTGTGTTGTTTTATTAAGTACTAAATAATTTTGAAAAAGTGTGATGGTTGACAAAGTCTGGACGTGTTATTCATATAGGGCTGTGCCCAGTCTAGAGTTAAGAGAGAAAAAATATATTATAACAAAGATAACTGTTTCAAAATATAAAATTAGTTCCGAACTAGTCTATGTGTTTGCATACAAGACTGTAAAATATGGTATTTGAACAATCTGCATTTTCTTTGTGTGTACATGATGTCATTCAAAGTAGAAAATATTTAAATAAGAGATAAGAAATATACAATTTGCACATGTACTGAACTGTAATTTGTAACATTTGAAGGCTAAATGAGTGATTGTTCAGTGTCATAAAGAAATAGGCATTTGCCTAAAGGCCCAACTATAGAGGCCTTAAATGCTAGACAGAAATTATTAAAAAGTAAATAAACTTTATATTTCTGTATGGTTTGATATTTAAAATTGGTACACAAAGCTGGCTCAAGGATGATTTACACCCTGTTTAAAAAAATTTTTAAATTCATCTCTCTGTATCTTCATTGAATTATTGTTTTTCATAGTTGAAGAACATTATCGGTTTATAAAGTAATTTGAAATATTATATTAGAATGCAAGAACATCTACACAAAAAAATGTAATTATAACATTCTGTCATATTTGAATTATTTTAATACAATTTATCAATTATTTATAATTATTTATTATTAATTATTTATAAGTACAATTATTTTAATACTATTTTATCACAAGAAAATAATCAAATGAATATTTACTTTCTTGCTTTTCCTGTTGGTAAAATCTTTAATAACCTCAGAAAATCAATTCTATGTGCCAAATCACTTTCAATCGAGTTCCTAAAGCAGGTAGATTCTCTTGGGAAAGTTTTTTTAAGAGTTTTTATTTTGAGAGAATTTCCATTTGCTATTTATTATCAATACATTGCTTAACCTCAGAAAAATCAATTCTATGTGCCAAATTATTTTCAATCGAAAGAGTTCCTATGGTAGTCAGATTATCTTGGGGAAAGTTCATCATAAGTTTTTATAACATTTAATTTGGAGATTCTCCATGTAATAGGCGTTGTCAATAAATTCCAGATAGCAATGTCAGGAAAAAGATCTTGGAACTCTGTTCAGAATGTTTGGCCAAATGCAACAGCAAAGAAACTCATAAATATCTTAATTTGAATGTACTATAAAAAAAAATTACCTTGCTGTTGTTACACAATTGCATATGAAATAGAGAAGGTGGTATTATATAGTAACATATAAGTACTTACCTATAAGTACGGTAGGCCTAATATGTGCCGGAGTCTCCAGGTTAAGAATAGGCGCAATAATAGCAGGTCCTAAATCACCCACTACCACGAAGTATGCAACACAAGTACCCAACATGAAGCCAATAATGCTTAGCTCCACTGTTAGCTTTCCAGTCGGTCCAAACACATGAAATGCTAAACACAATTGAGTAATGAACGAGATCACTAATATCCACATACAGTAAGTTACAAATAAAAAAAAAAATAACTGTACAAATTCATAGAAGTCAGCTTATATTTAGATGATGAAAAAAAATTTTGTTTAAAAACATTATTTGAGGTAATAATGAAATTTGGAAATGTAGTAAAGACAGTACTTGAAATAAAATATCTGAGGTATTTTCAAAATAAGATTAGAAAAGCTATTTTGGTACTTAAAACCAAAATGATCATTCTCTCTCCAAATATGTACTTCAAGTAAAGTAATAATTACTTAACATTACCTCATCAGGTTTTGCTTAACCTGATAACGGTTAGGATTTATTTTCTCTTTACTACCAAACTGTAAAATGCATATTTAAATTTAAAATATTGAACTGAGTTTACAAATCTTTGCATTGTCAAATTTTAAAATTTTTATTATTTCTGCTTTAAACTGAAAATTATAAATGAATACACATACTTACAACTGAAGTATGTAATACTGACTAACACATTCACATTCATACATTAAACAAGTAGAAATAAGAAAGTAAAATAAATGGTGCATGAACTTTGAAAAAACTTTCTTACATTTGTACATCATATGTAAACATGGTTAGAGCCATTTTTTAATTTTTTGTGGAAGCAACTATTAATTTTGGAGCTACTGTATGTACATAGCTAATTTCGAACTTACCTCAGACTATTAAAAAATATGAGGTGTGGCTATTAAATAACGAGACTGACGCTGCGGCAGAACAAGTGTGCATGTGCCAACCGCCATTGACTGTTTTGTGTGAAGATTTCTCTTCAGAATGCAGTTAGTCTTGTTTGTGTAACCAACACCTTTTAGTCATAACCTTCATTTCTGTTAGTGCTGTCATTTTGTTTTGCCGGAAAAAATGGTTAGTGTAATAATAGAGCAACAAATTGTTGTTAAATTTCACTTCAAACTTGGAAACCGCTACTGGAACATATAATTTACTGAAAGAAGTGTATGGCAGTGAATGTTTAACACAAGCACATGTTTTTGAATGGTTTGAGCATTTTCAAGATGGCCGACAAGACGTTGAAGATGATTCGCGGTCACCTTTCAACATCAAAAACGGATGACAATGTCAAAAAAGTTGCTAATTTGATTCGGTCTGACCTTCGATTAAGTATTCGTGCAATTGGTAAAACTGTAGGCATTGATAAAGAATGTGTACAGCAAATTTTATGTGACATTGAAAAACAAGTAGCTCGCAAAAATGTTTGTACTGACACTTTGGATGCCATTGAAAATGACCCAAATTTATTGGAAAAGATAATAACATGTGATGAATCTTGGGTTTTTACGTATGATCAGGAAACAAAGCGCCAATCCATGCATTGGAAGACCCCAACTTCACTGTGAGCCAAAAAAGCAAGAATCAGCAAGTCAACATTTAAAGCAATGATGATTGTTTTTTTCGATATTCATGGGAGTGTGTATCTTCACTGGGTTCCTGAAGGTCAAACAATCAATATTACTACCTTTAGTTATTTAGTAAACTACGTGAAAGAGTAAGGAAAAACGAGCCGAAATGTGGAAGGACAAATCATGGGTTTTCCACCAAGACAATGCGCCAGCTCATTCCGCGTTATCTGTCAAGAGGTTCCTGGCCAAGTACAGCATCCTAGTGTTAGAACATCCACCTTACTCACCAGACCTTGCACCATGTGACTTTATCTGTTCCCTAAGATGAAATCTGCATTAAAAAGGACAAGATTTGAGTCCGTGGAAGGTGTAAAAGTGAAAGCGGCAAGAGTCCTGAAGGAGTTGACAGAAGATGACTTTCAGCACTGTTTCCAACAAAGGAAAATTCGCATGGAGTGTTGTAGGGATAGAGAAGGGATGTACATTGAAGGTGATAATAAGTAATTATGTATAACATAAAAATAAAATTTTTTACAATGTCAGTCTTGTTATTTAATAGCCACACTTCGTATACACATATGCAGGTAGACTTCCATGTAAAAATTCACTGCAAGATACTGACATTTTGAATTTTTGAAACAACTGAAATACTTCTTTTCTTTACAGTAGAGAGAGAGAGGGAGGGAGGGAGGGAGGGACGGAGAGAGAGGGGGTGAGAGAGAGAATTAAATAAATAAAGAAATGTAAATGAATGCAGAAAATAACTCTATGCATTTCAAAGTAGCGCATCAAAAACTTGCTGTATATATGCATAGTAAGATATGAGCTTATGGAATGACACAACAGTTTGTGCTAAGACACAACTTGAAACAGTTCCACAACTGTTACTCAGAAAAAAAACAAATATACAGAATAAACTGTTCAACAAAAAATTTCAGCTGGCACATTTATAAAACATGTTTGTTCAGCTGTACCGGATGGTATAAACTATGTTATTGCACATTATATGGCCTACAATTATTTAGATAATGTTTAATGTTTTTCTATAATTTAAAAAAAAATAATCTAAAATTTTACATACACCTTCACCTATTGAGAACTACGAAATCTATCTATTCACTACAAAGCTATGAATATTTTCAGTCCAGTTAAAAATAAACAACAAACAAACACATTAAGAAAAATTAGACATCATAAAAGTGTGCAACAAACAAACACTCATTTGATAACATTATCTAAAAACATCTAAAATCTGATAAGGTCTATTTTTTCCAACATTTTTTATCAGTTTAAATCATAACGCAATAAAATCATTATAAAATTATTTGTCAGAAATACATTACAAGCTAAAATTTGGTCACTGATTGACTGAAATCATTTTTTCCTTTCAGGTGTGCTTTAAACTTTAAACTTACAATATTGATTTCCAGTGAAATAAACAAATTTCAAAATCTCCAATTCTCAACCTATAACCAACCAAATGTTTAAAAGCTTTACAAAAAAACTTGTTTTATTTAATATCCGAAAATGACAATGAAATATATTAATGTTCACTATATTATAACGATGCAAGGGAGAAAACTAAAAACCACAAAACTGTAATTTTTAAAATTAATTCTGAAAAACCAAAAAAAGAAAATGCGGTCAACAAGGTAGCATAATCAGTAAAATATCAATTGATAAGCAAATGAAGAGATATCAAAGCGATACAAAGACCAAAGAAATTAAGGTCTTATAAACTTTGCTACGCTCACCATGGCCATAGCGCAACGGTATTAAACCACATGGTTTTCTTGTTTCCATTTGATCACTGTCAGTATAAATTTACAAATAAATCAAATGAAAATCTTAAAATTTTAATATTTTTAACTATTTATACACTGAAACATTATGCATTATAAAAGTTTAATTTCTTTTTTAACCATTATTAAATTTGTAGAATCAATTTGAAAATACTTTTCAAGTAACTAATTCAATTCCAAAACATTTCAACAATATTGCAACCAACTAATGACCACACTTTTTAATTACTTCTCAAGGCTATCAGTTTAACAACCTTCCAAATATCCCCTAACAAATTATTGCAAACTGAGAATGCTACATTACAAAATGAGCAAAAAAATCCTATGCACTGATATATTATGCATCACTGTAAGCTTTGCGGCTCCTCATAACAGAGCCTCAAGATAACTAACCAAATATCCAATTATAATGTGAATCTTTCAATCACCTTGGGGTCATCATCTCATTGTTCTCCTATAAGAAGCATCGAGTTCCATTCTGAACATGAAAGAGTGAAGCAATTCAGTTGAAAAATACTACAAATTATTTATACAAAAATCAAAGTAAGAGAAAAAATATCACACTCAGTCCCATGCGTAGATGATCTGGGACAATTAATTAATTGAACAATTAAACAATTAGAGTAACATAATTGGTTCCATTTTGAGTTACCTAATGTTTTATCTATTCCTTCCCCTGCTTGAAATAATTAACAATCTATGTTGCAACTTAAGAGAAACATTTCCTGTATTCTCCTTATAGCACTTCACAAGAATAAAATAAATCTTCAAATTAACTGTTTTTGTTAGATGGATATCTAACATAGAAAGACTACCTGTCAAAAAAAAACCAAAAGGCAAGAATCATACCTGAATGTAAAGCTTGGCATGGCACTGAGAAGACTTGGGAGGAAAAAGAGGTAAACCAAAAAGAGCAACAGTTAGTGGATTTTAACACAGGACTTGACTGCTTGATGGCACATTTACATAGAATGAGTATACTGCCCCCTAACATGTAATATACTTGATGCTGATCAAAGATCAAAAAACATAATTAAGTTATATTTGGAATGCTAGAAGACTGATTAAAACATGTATAATTTATATAGTAAAAACCACTGCATTTTATTCTCTATAGTTCTACCAATAGTACCAAGTATTAAACAATTTTTGTAATAGTACACTTTTTCACCCCTCTTGAACATCCATCCATAACCCAGTCCTACTGACAATGGATGTGAAAGGTCTACTAGGATGTGTATAATATTTAGCACATAATTTTCAACTTTTCATAACTACATAGGACTGGTACTTTAAAAATGTATAAAAATATAAGGCATTATAGCAAAAATTAAATCTCTTCTTTTGATTACTGTGAAAACAAGATTCATTATATTTAATAAAAAAAAAATTGAAATAAATCGAGTTGCATTAAATTACATAATATTCATACAACAGAATAATTTATTTTAATAACTGAAACTTTAATGATGTTTCAAAAGAATTGGCAACCAAATTCATTTCATTCCAGTTTCAGACTTACCAAGAAATTCAAAAGTTCGTCTTCGAGACAATATTGCCGATTTAAGAATGTAATGACAAGCAAGTCGCGACATGATGTTGCTAAGAAGCAATACCAGTGCTGCCAACAGAATTCCACACTGAAATAAACAAAAATGATGATAATATATAAAATTTTAGTAACACGACTATTAAATATTACCATTAATGACATTATAGTCCGCTTACACAATAATTACACAGAACAATATCTTTATAAAGTTTAATAAATGATTAATCATATATTTCATTTTTCAAAAATATTCAATTATCATGTTGTACCTACCAGTATCATGAAAGAAAAGTATTGTTAATTGCCTTATATAAAAAACCAATGTTTTACATGACACTAACACACTAAATTAATATTCTGATAATACACAGAAAGATAAAAGTGTCATTACCTGTTTAAAGCAGAATGGCATTGCTAACACACTAACACCAATAATGCTATTAGCAAGTGTCATCACATGTCCTGTATTTGTTCCCATTTTCAAATAAAGCTTCCACTTTTCTTCCTAAATTATTAAAAACATAGATTTATAATTAATAATTATAAGAATATATTTCTAAAAACATTGACAATTTAAATGTTTTATTAAGATTATGTATAAATATTAAAAGAAAAATTAATTTAATTATAAATTTAGTTCAGTATTGAAACACATTGTACTATGAAATAAACAATTAATGTATATTTATTTCTTACCTGTTTTTTTTATATAGTATAGTATTAAACTGACACAGTGATATACCTTTAATTTAAAATATTTTAACTTAGTTCAGTTTCACAGTACTGTATCCTACGGATTATTGTCTTGTACTCCCCCAATTAGGTTTGTTTATTCATGCTTTCATAATCTAAGATGGCGTGTCATTTCATCTGTCAAGTCAAAAATAGAAAGTTTGCCGAATTTATCAGCTGACTTTCAGATGATCGTCATTCTCTTTCGAGATTAAATTTCGTAGCCTTTGGTAACAATTACTGTTCAATCTGATAAATACCTTTTAGTATAAAACTAGGATGTTATCAAAATTCAAAATGTTAGAAAATTAAATGGAATGTCTCATAAAGAAATTTTAAAAATCAAGAAAAATATTAATGTAATAAATTACTACATGAGATATAGTATGTCATACACTGTGGAAGTACAACAAACTATTTAATCCATGCTTACAAGGTTTTTACTAGCCACAGATGTAAATCTTCAAACCTCAAATTTATGTACTAGGCTGAGTAGGCTGTGCAGTACGGCCTGTACGCTGTATTCTAGGCTGAAGTTGCTAGATTTCAATTATGTTGATTGTTTTATCTTGTGTTTAAAAATTAAAATGGGAGAAATTACTTTGTCAGAATTATTATTTTTTGATACATTTTCTCATGAAAGTTCAGAGGTTTGTTAATAGTTTTTCTAGGAATGAAAAATTTGACGAATGATTTTTTAAATTAACCTAGTAAGGACGCTATGTGACAGATAACCTTAAATTTTGATACCGGTTTTTAAATCATAAATTTTTTTAAGGTTTTGCATTACTTTAAGAAAAATTGTAATGAGCTTATATTATAATTCATTCATTTTAATCAATATATAGAAGCTACATGTTTTTCGATATATTTCCTACACTATATATCGTTACAATTTTCCTACACTATATAAACTAGTTACAATGTTTTCCTAGTATATGTATGTATGTGTATTATAATGTGTGCAAGTTTAAACCAGTTTTGAAAAAACAAAACAAATTTATATGTAAAAATTAATTATTAACCGAGTCCTTATTATAAAAATAATATTTTTCAAGAGAATGAGTTCGGCAAATTAGGCTGCTTCTTTAAGTGAATTGGCAAATAAAATGTCTTTTAACAAAGTGTTATGAGATAATTGTAAGAAAGTACAGTTAATTAAGTGAATAATAAAGTTTTAAATAATAATCCCAGTAATCAGAACAGGTGATTGGGATATAATTATATATAGACCTGTAGTTATTGTTACCAACCTGTATGTTATACAAACTGTTCATCAGGTTGGGTTACACGGAATAAACTAGTTATCTCAATCAACAAGTTTTATATATTGTTTAGTTTGGTGGAATAAAATAGAGAGGTTGGTGTAACAGTAGCCTTTTATTTAAATGAATAATATAATTCATTAATGAAATATGCAAATCTTTCAATTATATAATACTGTTCTAATATTAAATGTATAAAAATTAGAGGTGGGTTAACATGGTTCAACGTTAACACTAGTTAACTTTGACTGTGGATAACTGTTGATGTAACCTGCTAATTATGTTAAATGCTAATGTTAATATTGCAGTTATACCGTTACCATTTAGTTTCTATTATCCGATCTCCAGTCCAGTAATATCTGTTAAATAATATTTATTTCATAGTTTTTTCAAGTAGTGATTTTTTAATATATTTTTTTTATTACATACCTTATTATCCAATTAACATACAATTCCCGTGTTTTTGACGACTTTGGTATTGAGTTGTCTCAAACTGCCACCAATGTTTGAGAGGTCTCAAGGTTTTATTCCTCCATGGTCTATTACAAAGCCAGATTTTGTAAAACCCAATACTCTACTTTATCATCAGAAGTTTCATCTTATTCTTCAATCCTATCCATCTAGTAAAATTATTTTTTCAGATGGCTCAAAATTGGAGAACAATGTCGGTTGTGCACTTTACACAATATGTCAAATGAAGAAATTTGGAGGATTACCCTCAGTTTATAGTGTCTGTACTGCGGAACTATTTATCATCTTTAAAGATCTAAACTCCACAGTTGTATCAGATTGTGTGCATTACCTAGTGTATTCTGATTCTAAACATTTTACTGGGTACCTGGTCACAGTAGGATAGTTGCGAACGTTAAAGCGGATATTGCGGCAAAAGAAGTTAACTCTGCTGCTGCAAAGCATGCAACATGTTATATGTTCAGACCCTCCTTGCCAAGTAAAACATTTATTTCATTTACAATGGGAAAATGAATGGGCAGCCATGGGCTACAATAAATTAAGAGTAATTAAAAATACTGTTTGTTTTTGGGGGGTCGTCAATACGTACAAGCTGCAGGGGAGAGGTAATAGTTACCCATCTCAGCATTAGACATTAACGCATGGATTAATGATAAGACATGGAGACCCAATATGTCAGTTTTGTGAAGATAACATCAGTCAAACATATAAATTGGGTGCTTCTATGCAGCCAATTTAAAAAATTTTTTAAATATTTAAAAAAATAATTGGTCAGTCATTGAAAGTTAAATTTTTTACATGGTTTACATATATTTGAATTTTTTACTTTGTTAAGTTTATTTGTTTTAAGAATGTTATCTAGATTTTTAGTTTTAGTCTCCACTCTGTTTAATAGATATCTTCTGGACTGGCGATGGTAGCTTTCATGGGCTTTTGCAAAAATTCAAAAAAGGGTTGAAAATTCAGGAACATTGAATATTGTTTGTACAAGAATGTGTATAGTTGCATTCATTTTTAACTTGTCAATGATCAAAAGACCTAATATCTGGTCAAATAGGCCTAAACAGCTCATTGGCATAAAATGCTTGAATCACAATGAGTTAAAAGGTGATTCACACTAAAATTCCAAGTGTCACCACTCAAAATCTTGAAAGATATGAAGTCAAAGATCTGTTGCTTTTCAACCATTGGTGACTAGTAGTCAGATTCACAGGATCAGCTAGTGTATTTTTAATAAGAAATAAAAAGTCCAGGAAATAGACCGGGATTCGGCACCGTTTGAACCTATAGATCTGGCCAATGAACTAGGTCTGCATTGAGTGGTTCTCTAGCAATTTGCAAAAGTGCATGAAGAAAATCTCATTTTTACTCGAGTTGTTGAAGGCCGGATTGCATCAGTCATATCCAACTGATATAAAATCTCCATAATCATTGTTCAGTCGCTCAAAACATTACAGTTTTTATAAATAATCTTTTAATTTATATGGGTTATTTTAAACACCTTATTGATTTTTTTTTTTGGAAAATCAAAAATACAACATTACATACATGTAAATTAGGCATATTTCATGTAATAGCTGTACACATAATTTCTTCCTTGATAGAGTGGGCACTTGCTTAACCAATCATACTTTCTGCCAGTTAGTACTCATTAATATCAGCAACAAACCTACAGGTAGTCAGAATCAACATTGCACACACCCTTACCTGCACAGTTACATTAGAGATATTTAAATTAAATCATTTTGAGGTTATGTTTGCCATTTTTATTTTCACTTTTTTGTGTTTTTCTGTTGTTTTTGTACTTTTATAATTTTGGATTATTAATATTGGGCATATAATGAAACGTTTTAGTACAAAAATTATCTAGTTGTTAAAAGTCCCTAAAACTTAGTTTTACCTAAATATATTCAAGTATCCTGTTCATAAGTTATTTAAGGGTACTTATGTATTAGTGCCACAGCAGCAGAAGTTGCGCTAATGCGGCAATAAAGAGCAATCTTGTTGTTCGCACACGCACACACTTACCTTTTGGATTCCTTGTTGCCTTGTTTGTTGATTTTTGACACCATTTTTTAGTGCTACAAAAATGCATATTTGGGATTTGCGTAAAAAAAAACAAGATGCAATTTTATTTTTTCAGGAACAAAATATTTTACCAAAAAAACGTAAATGTACTAATTCCCATGACATGAAACTTTATTTTGGTAAACGTAAGTTTTGGAAATGTAATTTAAGATAGTGTGATCAGGAAGTGGGACTTAGAAATGACAACTGGTTTGAGGGAAGCAGAATTCCATTTTGTTCAGCTTTGAGCTGGACGAGCCATACACTGCTGGTGCAAGGAGTTGACGATTAAATTTTGTGAAAAGCAACTTGATTTATCGGATAAAATTATTATAGATTGGAACAATTACATGCGTGAAATATGTGTCTTGGATATGGGTAATAAACCAAACAAGAAGGTAGGTGGACCAGAATGTATTGTTGAAATTGATGAAAATTTGTTTACTAAACGTAAAAATTATTGTGGTCGAGTATCACCCGAACAATGGGTGTTTGGTGGTATATGTAGAGAAACAAAAGATTCATTTGTTATCACTGTTCCTAATAGAACTGTCTCTACTCTTCTTGATAAAATTATTGAAAACATTGCTGATGGCAGCACAATTTATTCTGACAGTTGGAAAAGTTACCAAACAAATAGAATAGAAATAGAAGGATTCCTACATGCTAAAGTTAATCATGAATACAATTTTATTGATCCTGATACAGAAGTTCATACACAAACAGTTGAGAGAATGTGGGGTAGTGCTAAATAGAGGAACAAGAGACATGAGTCCCTAAAACTTAGGACAGCGAGACATCATTTGGAATCTTATTTGTCAGAGTTCATATGGCAACAGCATCATGTGAAAGAGACTGTTTTGAATCTATGTTAAATTCTATATAGGCCCATTTTCCACCGAAATCCGATTGACTACTTTGTTTTTAAATAAAGTGTTTTGATTTTAAATATAGTGTTTTATTTTATGATTTGTCACAAAAATTTTAAGTGTAGATTGGCGGCACTTAAAAACCGCCGAATCTGTAGCTGCGGTGGCGTTAATACATAAGTACCTTTTTTACATGTCCGGTTTTTCATATTATAATTTATTATGAACATAGAACATCTCTATCATGAGACATTTAACAAGATAAGTTTTTTAAAATATATTACCGATATATCATGTGATAGGTTGGACTAACCATCATGATTTAGAATTCTAATGTATATGTAGACATTTCTGGCATCAGCTAACTTAGCTCACTGTGATTTTGATATTTGTAACCATTGTTTCAGGAAATAAATTTAGATCTTGTTCAATTCACAAAAACTGTTTGCATCAGTGAAATTAGAATAATTCCATTGGGTGCTCGAGTCCAAGCAGATTTTCCTGGTGGTGTTCGTCTAGGGTGAGTAATATTTCAGTCAGTGTTCACCAAAAAAAATCATATGTGTTTAGCCAGTAGAAACTTACAGGTGAATTTCACAGGTAGAAAAACATAAGTCGTTGTTTAAGGCATTTATTCATTGCAGTAATGAAATATTTTCAGAAGTGAGCACAGCTGAACTGCAGAGTACAAGTTCCTGTAAATTGTCAATCATCTGTTTACAATGGCCTAACAGACTTGTAAAGATGTTAAACTATGAAAATAATTGTTTGCAATAGAATATTAAAATAATCATTCAATTTTACATTTTACATTCAATAGTCATGTTTATAAAATTAAGAAATTGAATTAGACCTAAAAGTATAAATCTATTCATGTTAATATTTTTACATATCTTTCTAGCGCTACCAATCCATCACAGTTTAAAATCGAGTTTTTCGTGAATGACTTGAGTAAACCAGGAGCTTCGACTTTCGAGAGCCTCGGTGGAGTCGAGTACAACCAGAATGGAAATATACATCTTGAGTGCGAGCATTTGGTAAATATTTTATTGATTTTGTTTTCATTAAAGTCCTTCATGTTTACTTATTAAAAAAATTCTAGTGTTTATATAGTTTACCTGAAGAACCTTACTTCTAGGTCCCCTATGGAAAGTCAGAAAAATTTATTTCTGATCATTGTTTTTTTTTTTTTAATGTACAGTAGTTGCCAGTTATTGCATTCACTGGTTATTCTGATCAGCCTGTTTGGTGATCAAATCACAAAAGATATATTCCATTTGTAAATTAATATTACTTTCATGGTGGGTTTCATTCTACATTCAAAACTTCAATAAATGTTTAATGTAAATTCAGCTTTTATACATCATGATAATAGATTTTTTTTTTTGTATATAATTATGTTTGAGTAGTATTATAGTGACTGATTACATTTGCGAGAAGTAGGCAAGCAAAATAAGACTGTGTATTGATTCAGTGAAGATGAGGAATGCAAACATTCAGAAGAATGCACAACAGTACAGCTGTTTCATTGCTGACTAATAATTTTGTACATGCTCTCTGAAAATGTCTCGGACCAAATGCGTTAATAATGATGCCTCGTCCTCATTGGTTTGGCATAAAGTATGGGCATTAAGGGGGGACAGCTTTTTATACAGTATTGTTTATACTGACAGTAGGATGGGAGGTGATTACTGATTATATAGTTTATGTATTTTGTGTTTACATATTTTGCAGTTACTATAATCAAATTTATGTACTTTTTAACTATGCTTGAAAATGTTCAGTGTTTGTAAGAGAAGTGTTTTAAATGTTGAAGTAAATATTAAAATTTGAAATAAATGTATTGTCACAAAGAGAAGCAGTTGTTAAACTGGACATTCTTCACTATTTTAAGTGGACTCCTTAAAATTAGGAAAAACCATAGAATTCAGTTCAACTTCCTTACAAGCGGTAAAGTCACTCTGTGCATGATTAAGATTAAGATTATATACTAGAGGAAGAGATAATTCAACCCCAGGCACTGCGATCAATTGACTTATTGTGCAACTTAACCTCTTAAAATACCTAGTTCAGCAGATTGGTGCCCCTAATAAGTTCCAGCAACTTACTGACTAGCTCACTCAGCTTAAGATCCCTAGGGTCTTGGAAACCAAAAACCCCTAGCAAGAGCCTCACAATCATAAATTATGTAACCTGCAGTTTCCTTCTCCTTCCTGCACAATCTACACACAGTTTCTTCATGGTATATACCTATCCTGTTCATGTGCACCCTCAGACCACAGTGCTCTGTTATGAGCCAAATGATCCTCCTGAGTTGTGCTCTGCCCAGGACATTTGCTGCCCATTTGAGTACTCCAAAAGGAACTTTGCTTAAGAGACGTTTACTATGGAAATGCCCATGAAGGTTGTCCCATCTTACCTGGTATTGACTTGTAATTCAAATGTTAATGGCAGACATGTCCAACAATAGAGAAATACCTAAAGCCGGCTCAGGTCCGATAAACTCATATGCAGATCCAAGTCCAGCCAGTCGGTCTGCCTCCTCCTTACCCTCAACTTCCCTATGCCCTGGAACCCAATGAAGAGTTACCCGGTTACCCAGGGACAGAGCGTCAAGGTTTTTCCGACACTCCCAGACCAGCTTGAACTGTATTATATATAGGACCCGTAAGTACTTTTATTGCTGCCTGACTATCGGTATGAATATGAATACGTGCCTTCTTGAAGCCCCGATCCAAGTTCTCCCGAACATAGTCATTAATGGCCATCACTTCAGCCTGGAATACTGTTGTATGCTGTCCCAGGGTAATAATTTTCTTTAACACCGGTCTCAGGCCGTACACCCCAGCACCAATGCCTGACTTTGTCTTGGAGTGATCTGTATACTATACTATGTCTCCAGGTTTTTCCAACACACAATCTCTCTCCTCAAAGGTCAAGTTGACATCAAAGGGTCTATATACTTTGTGTCGTTTAACCGTCTGATCCGTCCCTATCAACAATATTGGGTCAAAGATCTTGTCTGTGATTCTGGCATGCCCATAAATAGAGGGCAGCCAGCAACCACCACCCTTTAGTCTGTAAGCTGCTTACGTGCCTCCCCCATGACAAAAGGTCAATAGGGGGAAATCCAATAATGATCTCCATGGCTGCTATTGGCGCAGTGTCCATACAGCCAGTGATGCACAGGCAGGCTAATCTCTGCAACTTAGTCAGAGACTCTCTGGCCCCCCCTCTGCTCGACCTTAGTTCACCACACCACAGCACCATAGTACACCATAGGTCTAATGATCCCAGTATAGATATATTTCATCATTCCTGGTCTCAGTCCCCATGTTTTACCAACGATTCTTCTAATTGCCATTAAAAATTTATTGGCTTATTCCATGATGTGCCCCAGGTGAGCATTCCAGGTTAACTTAGTGTCCAACACCAACCCTAGATACTTCACCTTGTTTGCAACTGGAATTGTCTCCCCAAAGAGCTTAAGTCCTCCTAGATATGGAGTTAATCCTCTTCTGGTAAAAGGAACCAGAGTAGTTTTCTGGGGTTAACCCCTAGGTTCACCTGACTACACCAGGTTTCCACCAGTGATAAGGATCTCTTCATGAGATCTACCACTGTGTTTCGATGCCTCCCCCAGATTAGCACCACTAAATCGTCGGCATTTCCTTGGGTATTGCATCCCTCTGACGAGAGCTGCCTCGGTGGTCTAGTGGATAGCGTACTAGGCTTTCATCCCGAGGACCCGGGTTTGATTCCCAGCGAGGGCTTGGCGTTTTCATACGCTATATATCATATCCCATAATCTGCATTAGCCCAAGTGTGCACAATAGTTAGACGTTAAAAAAAAAAAAAAAACCTGACGAGAGAGGATTTAAGAGTGAAGCCACCACCAGGTTCCATAAGAGAGGGAACAAAACACCCCTCTGCGGACAGCTCCTGACAACCTCCACCTCCACCTCTTCTCCTAGATCTTTAGCTACAACTGACCTCCCTTGCAACATGTCCCCCACCCAGCCACACACGTTATTGTCAACTCCGCATTGTGACAGTGTGCAAAGCATGTGAAGCATTGTCAAAATCTCCCTCAATATCTAGAAAGACACCGAATGCGTATTCTTTGGTCTCTAGAGTCCATTCTAATCTGTGAACCAAATTATGAAGTGCACTCTCACAACCTTTCCCTGATTGGTAGGCATACTGACTGACATGTAGAGGAATCATGACCCCCTCTGACATATCTATCTACTAATTTCTCTAATGTCTGCAGAAAGAACGAAATCAGGCTGATCGGCCTTATCGCCTTAGGGTCAGCATAAGATGCTCGCCCTGGCTTAGGAATAAAGACTACACAGGCCGCTTTCCATACATACCTCGTGGCTATGCTGGCCCGGTACAATCTGCACAGAATAAGAGCAATAGACTCTCCTCCATGCTGCAAAAGTGATGGAAAAATACCATCAGGTCCTGGTGACTTAACTGGTTGAAAGGTATTTATGGCCCTTATTCACCTTATTCAAATCCACAATTTGGTTTGAGATTTTCGAATCTCCCCTACTAGGTTTCTTATAGTGAATGAACATCAGACATTCGCTCCCTTCCTGCATTCCTGACCACAGAGTCAGGGAAGTGTTCCCTGAGTAGGACTTCCAGAGTGTCCTTTCCAGTTGTTGTATCCTCCCCATTAGGACCAACAAGGGTCCCCATAGGGTTTAAAGGGTCCAAGGCTAGGACCTTGTATAGTCGTGCCCCCTGAGTAGTACGACTGACCTTCCCACAGAACTTCCTCCACGAGTCCCGTCTTGCCCTTTTTAAAGCATTATTATACTCGGTCAGGGCCCGCCTATAGGCCTCCCACTTACCGTAGCGCTTGGCCGAACTGAACAGCTTCTAACCTGTCCCCTTTGCTTAGAAAGTGCCTGGGTCCACCATTTAGCATTAACCCGAACAGCCTTCTATGTAAGGGGACAATTCTCATGAAAGACGTCCACAACTCCTCCACCAATCTTCCAGCTGCGTATTCTAATTCATGCGAATTATTTATCGGCCTCCTAAGGTCAGCCCTAAGTCTTTCTTCATAGGCCCCCCCATCTAGTATTCCTAGGATTTCGGAAAGTATTTACTGATCTGTTTATCACCCCGTGATCCATGGCGATATATATGCCTATGATCCGACATAGACACACACTACATAACCAATGCAGCGTGCACGCCCTTGGTCCCCAGATACAATGCTCTGTGAATGATACATTGCCATTACTAATGTAGTTTAAGAAAGCTTCCATTAATCAAATAATGTAAGGTTTTCAAGTAAACATGATTTTACATTATTTATTTTTATCTTCTTTGTCCCATATGTACACCTTTGGGATGTCTGTAAATGTTAAGTATAATGTAAATTTATAAGTGACATTTAGGCTAACTTATTATTTTATTTAGGCTAAATTATTGTATTTTATGTACTGTACTCTTATATAAAATGTTTATGTACAGTTTTACTGTTTTTAATTGTAACTACACTAATACATTATGCAGAGGGCTTAGCTATCATGTAAAAAACTTTAAAATACATCTAACATATTTTGTAAATGAAACCTATAGGCATTTTTAAGTTTTGTGAATCAGTGTGACTCTAACCCTCATCAAGGACTCAAACGTATCATTTTCCCAAATTGCCCCTTAAATATGATCGCTACTTATGTTTATAACAGGCAATTGCCAAATTTGTTACAATAACTGGCAACAGTAAGACAATAACTGTCTTACTAATGACAGTCTGACAAAAATTATTTAAAATTGGTCTGAAAATTAATAAATTTTAAAGTACAAACAGAATTGTGTATAATAAATGTGAAGATGTAAGAAAATTCCTGATACAGATATAATGAAACAACTACAACACTACAGCATTGTTTGTACTGAGAGGCAAGTAACAAAATTGTGATGTAAAACTTTTCTTGAAAGTTCAAATTGTATTTTAAAACTGGATACCAGGAAAGTTGTTGGGTAAAAATTTTGTAATATTAAAGTAAAAAAAGTAAATTTGTTTGTTTGTCTTTTTGTACTAATCTTATCTTTTTTAAATGTTCAAAAAGACTCAACTGTTGTTTGTGTTATATTTGTGTATAGTTTTTTATAAGAAAATTTGTAATGAATTTTTTTGATAAAATGTCAACTTTTTAACAATATGTTTGAAATAGCCTATATTTTTAAACATTTAACCAAACCAAGTTTTAAAAGGTTCAGAAAGAATAATTAACTTATTTTGCTTAGTTAGGCCTAAACTTACTTTGACATTTTGATCCCTAATCACAACCTTGTGATGATTATCAGCATCTGGTAATAGAATGATTTCATCTTCTCTCATCGTGCTTGATTATAGAAGTTCTGCTTCAATCAGTTGTGTTAGTTTTATTTGATTACGTTTTTATCTTGTAATTTTGTCAATTAGGCAATAAGGTATTTCTAATTGCAATCATTATCTAAAAGCTGTGTCAGTATAAAATAATCTTATCTTAGTAAGATGGTAGTTTAAATACAATAGCACATGTTTGCACAATGTATGCCTCGGCCAGTAATTTAGAGAAAGTATTGAGAGAAAAATATTTTATCACTTTTTCACTGTGTATTTATTTATTTTAGAATAAATATTTTTGAGTTGTCTTTTACAGTTACCGAAGAATGTTTTGCTATTAATATTAGGCTTAACCAATATAACCAGATTAAAAAAAAACAAATATATAACTTTTGTTGCAATGGAAATGAATTTGTACGTATATAAATGTAAAAATTACAACTCCCCAGAAAATAATCTAAAAGTCCTGACTTCCTGATCGAGCCTCATTTTATCATTTCAAGTTCAAGAGTTTGGGTTTTACCATGATTGCTACTTCAACAACTCATCAGACTTTTTCTAATAATCTGTACATGTTATATTTATCATTTATATAGTAGCTGGATAAAAATATTAATGTTAAAATAGGATCCTAAACGAGTTGTGAATTTTTATTAATTTAATTTTCAGTGATGGAACACATTATTTTTTATAATTAAAAAAAATAACTTTTATTTACAACAAAAACAATTTAAATATTTATTTTTTGAACAAGTGAACATTTTATAGCAAATACCGACTGATGGTTTGGTATTACGGGGTTGGTACACCACAATCACATTGGCTGTGTATGGGCACCTGACTAAGGCTGTGATTCAAGAAATACCACCTCCAGGACCTGTGCCGCCACACCCAGACCCCAGAGCACCACCTGATGTCATTGGACCGAACGCCAATGCAGCTACGGCTGAGTGGGTCCAGCAACATGCTCAGGTTAGGTTCTGTTTCACAGAATCATTTTAAAAAATATCTTCTGAATTATTTACTATCTTGCTGTTTATATTGAATAATTTGTGACAGCAAAATACTTGAGTTTTTTCTGTACTTCTCTCTATATACATTACTGTATTCTAAATGAATTGTCAAATTGAATCAAATGTTCCAGTCTTTCTTTTTTCAAAAACTTAAAAATCATATTTTCTTATAATTGGCACTTTTGTTATTGATTAAAATTCCCTCAGGTGTGTTCTGTAAGTACCCAAACAAAACATACGAGTACATATCTCGAAAAAGATTTAATTTGGGTGCTTTCAAAAGAAATTTAAAACAACTATCAAATTCATCAGCACAAATTTTGGTCATATATAAAGATAGATAACTTAAAACAGTGCAGAAAATTTGAAATTTTTGTATGATTTGGGAAATAAAAAATAAATCCTTACCGCTGTTATTTTGTTATTATTTTACTTTCTCTTACAATAATAGATTAGATTCAAACTAGAGAAGGGATAATACAACCCCAGGCCTATGGCCAATAGACCAAGGCCAAGAGGTCAATAAAATCAAAGAGGTTTATTGTTTAACTAAACCTCTTGAATACTAGTTTATCAGACTGATGCCTTTCATAAGTTCCACAGACTCAGCTCATTAGTCAGTAACAGTCCATTGATTAGCTCATTCTGCTGAAATTTCTAGAATCCTGGAGACCAAAAACTATCACACTCACCCAATACTATCAAAAACTGTCACACTCTGCTGCCTCTTTAAACCTTCCATATGGAACCCTCCTTAAGTGGCACTTACTGCGGGAATGTCCATGAAGGTTATCCCATCTTGTCTGCATATTAATACACCTGTTAGTAGCAAACCTGGCCAATAACAGAGAAATCTCTAAAGCTGGCTTAGGTCCAATAAACTTAGATGCAGATCCCAATCAAGCCAGTTGGTTTGCCTCTTCATTACCCTCAACTCCCTTATGCCGTGAAACCCATTGAAGAGTAAGCCGGTTACCCAAGGATAGCAAACATTGTATAGAGTGCTGTGATTCTTCCGACACTCCCACCTTGGACCGAATTGTAGGACCTGCAAGTGTTTTTATTACTGCTTGACTATCGGTAATGAATAGGAATACAACCTTTTTTAAAGGCAGGTTTCAGTTCTCCAGAACACAGTCATTAATGGCCATTACTTCAGTCTAAAGTACTGTTACTTGCTGTCCCAAGGTAATAATTTTCTTCATCTCCAGTCTCAGGCTGTACACCCCAGCACCAATACCAATGCCAAGCCCTCACCTGGAATCGAACTCGGGTCCTTGGGGTGAAAGCCTAGTACAGTATCCACTAGGCCACCGAGGCGGCTCTTTCTTTTATTTCAAATTTACTACTCTGACTTTTAGTGGCTAAAGCATTGGTCTGTTTCTTGCGTCACTCAACTGTGCACCAAAAGGTTGTTAGTTTCAGCTATAGTTGCTCCCGTTGCTTTTCCCTTACTGTTAACACAGATTCCTCATCCTCATTAGTCTAAGTGGTATAAAGTAGAGACATTAAGTAAAAAATGTAACCAAAAAATGATTAAAAATTAACTAATTTGTTAGTTATTTTGTCAATAGTATCTAAATCACATTTACTGCTCTAATAATTCATTTACTATGGAAATAGTCACTGACTAAGGTCTTTAAAGTTTATTTTTGTTTTTCAGTTTACTACAATATTCTTAAAGGATAAATTTCCTCAAATTCAATACATTGATTTCTTTTCTGAAAATCCACCTTTGATTTTGTTTCAGTAGCTCTTGGAACTGGAATTTTCAGAAAAATAATTCATACGTTTTGTGCTCTCATAAATAATTTATTTTGATTGTAAAAAAATTTGTGTGTGGTTTTTGGAAATTTATTTTATTAATAAGTTATGTTTGTGTAGAGTGTTGCTGACCTCCCTCCACCAGTAGAGCATGGTTATATGGTGGAGCCTCCAAGAGATCCTTATGGCAGTAACTATACTGGGGAAACCTACCATCCACCTGCAGAGTACCCTCCTCACCACTATCAAGAAGAATGGCCCCAGGTACACGTTCATAAAATATTGTCAGGATAAAGAAAAACTTTGTTATAAACATAAGTTCAAAAACCATTATTTTGCTGTTTTGCCATTTTTATACCTGTTCTTGTAATCAGTAATTTTACATCAGACAATTGAGAAATGTTTTTTTGAAAGTGAACAGTAGGAAGGCTTATGAAATAGTGTCTCCAGGAATGATTGAATGAAGGTGGTTCATCACATTGAATGCAACATATAAAATTCCATATTTTTAAAGACATTTTTATGAAGAAAACGATTTGTGTTCTAATTGTAACAGGTTTATTCATAAATGTAACCTATTTATAGTACATAAAACGCTATTGTAGATCATTTTATGGCCTTAACAGCAAATGCAGTCAATTTGCAACTAAACATTCAAAGTTGTCATATAAAATCATTTCCAATGAATAAATCTGAAAAAAATCTGATTACTTAAATATATGAGAAATTAAAAAAATATCACAAAGTGTTTATCACTGTTTATTTTCACTGTTTTACTTTGACCATTGTTTATTAATCACTGTTTATTTTCTGTAGGCAACTCATGGGGAAAGTTATGACACTCCCAAGGAAGGTTACGAAGGAGAAATGATGAATTGGGAGCAGAGAGGAGCAGAAGAGAAACTGCACTGGGAGAGAGAGAGGAGCAAGGAGCGAGAACGAGACTTGCGCCATCGAGGAGAGAGGGAATATAGGTGAGTACAAGCATCTTGTTTTAATAAGACAAACAATAGGCATTATTTTATTTCTTACTTCTTTAGTCAGGCATCAAGTGAAACCAGTAAATACCTGTCTTCTCCAGAGCTCAGTTATTCTGTCACATCTTTCTGCCCGCCAGTGTTTCATTCCCAATTCAGAAGATTTCATAAATTGGCGAGTGTCAGGTAGATGTAATGACCAATTCTGAGTCATGCAGTAAATGTAACCGTAACCTTGAATATATTCCTGGTCCATGCTTTCCAACCTCCATTCATTCCTTATCAGCCTGTAGACTATTCATGTACAGTTCTGTAGAGACATTTTAGCTAGTTAAATGGGTTTTGTGGTTGAGAGACTGATTTGGCGATCATATATGCTCTTTCATTTCTCACATTGGACAGTGATCTGTTGCAAATAATATGTTTCTTATAGGCACTATTCTCGTCTACTGATATCATTACCCTCGCTTTTTCAATCCAGAAGGATTAATCCACAGATTCTGTTTTCAAAATGGCTTCCAGAGCAGATCTTAAATTAGAATACTGCATTTTTCTTTCCAAACATAACCAGGGCCTGCATTCACAGTTATTGGTCATCATTGAGTTTTATTTTAAATCATCTTATTTAAAATTAAACAGTTTATTTTTGACGATATAACTACTCATTTGTTTTTGTTTGGCTATTTATGAGCACAATATTTCAGTTAAGTATTGGGTGACTATATTTTAGTTAAATGTTGAAGCTTTTAAAACAAAATAAAACTAAAAAAAAATTGTAAAACATTTTGTAAGATGGACCAATCAAAACTACATGCCAAATTTCATCAAAATCAGTCAACTTGTTTAGTCTTCAATTTAATGCATTGCCACAAACATTAAAAAAATTACCTAAACTAAAATTAACCAATACCTTTCATCAGCATTGATACTATTGATTCAAGTAATGATATTTTGTTTTGTTTTAAAAAGTTCTCTGTGAGAGTATCTGAAGTGGTCATGTTATTTACCAGTGATAAATAACATGACTGGTTATTTTGCCTATTTATTTTGCCTTGGGAAAGTTTTGACAACAATAATTGGAACTCAAATGCTCATCAGGTTTTGTAGAAATAAGCTGCATTTTAAATGATGTACAGGTTAAAAGTAAACAAGCTTTATATGATATTCTGAAATTTTAATCTGCCTTTAGACTGTAGATTTATTTTTTCACATCTATTGCTAAGAACTTTAAAGTAGGTATACATAAATGTGTCATAACATGTTTGGAGAAGTATCCTCTAGCAAGGATACTTTAGATTTTGAACATCTTTATTTTATGCCAGTTAGACTAATGAAAACAAGAAACTTCTAAGCCTGTGTTTAAATTCTAACAAACTACTCACTATCGTACTGACTGAACTATGAGTGCTGCCCTTCAATTAATTGCATTTGATTTCCAGAGGTGAACACGGGCATGATATCAGTCCTGAGTACGACCGCTCAAGAGGATCTCGTGGCGACTACCACTTCCCGCAAAGAGCTGTTCCGCACCATCGAGGTCCTCCAGCATGGCCAAGTCGTCCTCGCTCCCCACCTCCTATTCGTCCAGGTGCTAGAACACCACCACAGCCACCTGTGCAGGAAAGTGAAGTACGGGCTTCTGTATCACCACAGTTGCGTTCTGAACAAGGATCCTTGAAGAGAGGTTTGTGCTACAGTATATTACAAAAGAACTTAAAAATAACGCTTCCAAAACTCAAACATCATTTTATACTTTAGTACAGCAGAATCATGGTAATCCACAAAGTACCAAGCAAATAATTATTTTTATTAATAAATAATATTTTTAAAGAAAAATATGAAAATGAAACGCATCTTCTTTTTCTTGAAACAGGCTTGAAACCTGCTTTTTTCCAGCTTTAAGGAATGTGATATTTATACTTAGCTATGAGCCTGGAAGCCTTCTAGAGTGGTGTTCCGTTTCTGGCAATCTGTTTATATATTGATTCCTTTCCCGCTTTCTTTGTCTCGTGCATCTTATCATGTCCTGTGTTTCACATATTTGTACTATTTCTTGCCGGCGGAGGCAGCTGAAGTGAGCAGCTGATGGGCTTAGTGACCCCACCATACCTCTAGCTCTTTCTACTCTCACACATTTACTCTACATACACACAACACACACATACACACACACTCTCTCACACACAAACACATACACACCCGCAGGGGGGTGCGGACTAGCTGCACCTAGTGAGAGGACCTAGACGAACCTCGCGGCACCCGAGTCTAACACACTTACACTTACAGCACTACACTTACGATGTAAACACTTCACACTCACACGTACATTTAGGAATTTGCTGTGCTTGTTCTGTTATGTCTGGGAGTGGCGATTCTGCTTGGTTTCCTTTGGCGGGGCCAAGTATGTGGAACCTGATGTGTGCCTAGCACTGCCGAGGACCTCTGATGGGACAGGTTCTGGAACCAAGCAGCCTATTGGCGCTTGGCAAGAACATGAATATTGAGTTATGGGTGTCGGAGTCCATAGCTGGGTCTATCGAAACAAATGGTTGCATTCTGTGAGTACATAGAGGGCGGCTGCCAGTGGTACTTGGGTTTGGGGAACCGTAACTTTGTACCGGAACCTATTCCTAAAATATTCTGGAGTGCTGACAGACATGTATTTCGGCTCCAGGATATCTGGAGGTCCCCCCAATTTATTGGGGATTCTCGCTTTAGTTCGAGTATCCTGGGCTGCTGGTAGTCGTTTGGGTGCACCCTGTGCCAGTTGTTCGAAAAATCTGCATTCATGAATCGCTTGGCAAACTAAAGTATGGATAACTCAACCAAAAACGCCAAAGGAGTGTTAAAGAGGCCTCGTTCGGCTTCGAACGGGTTTGTTGATAATAGTGGAGGTGTGATAAACCCGGGAAATGAGGAGACGCAAGCTGTAACTCTACAACTGTCGTCTCCAAAATTTTTAATTTTTAAAGACTTGGTGGAAGGGGCTGACTTGTCAAAAGTGTCCCCTTTCCTTATAAATAAAGCGATTGTTGGAAGAGCAGGTCCCGTAGCTTCAATTGAAAAGCTACAGAACGGGACGTTACTGGTTCAGACTAACAGCGATAAGCAAAGCCTATCGCTGTTAAAAATGACGTCGTTTTTTGAAATGGTCAAGGTTTCTGTGGAGCCGCACAGAACCTTGAACTCAGCAAAGGGAGTGATAACTTGTAAAGATCTCCATGTAGACCTGGAGGAGATTAAATCAGAGTTAGCAAATCAAGCTGTTGTAGACAGGTGCCGTATTACCCGAAACGATAAGGGGCAAAAAGTACCAACTGCCTCCTTGATTTTGACTTTTGGTAAACCAACTGTCCCAGACCACATCTATGCCAGATACCAGCGCCTTTCGGTAAGGCCATATGTTCCAAACCCAAGACGTTGTTTTAAATGCCAGGGTTTTGGACATGTGAGCTCCACATGCCGGAAGGATCAGGTATGCAGTAATTGTAGTGGTAATGGTCATGATAGTGAGCAATGTAAAAATGTTCCAAAGTGTTCGAATTGTGGTGGAGATCATCCCGCTCGTTCCTTTGACTGCCCTAAGTTTAAGGACAAGAAAGCCATTCTTTCTATCATGGCCAAGGACAATATATCTTTTTCAGAAACAAGGAAAGTTTTCAAAAGCTCAAAATCAATTATTGAAGGTAAATCGTTTGCTGCTGCCACGTCTACTAGTAAATCATCGTGTTCTAATTGCGAAGAGCTAACTAAAACGGTAAAAGCATTATCGGAACAGGTAGCTCAATTGCTTACTCAGATTTCTGCGGGTTCCACTCCTGATTCACTATCTGAATCGTCTGAAACGTCTTCCTCTAAAGTGTCTTCAAAAGGAAAGGGTACTCACCTTTCGAAAGTCGCTACTAAAATCCTTGTGACAAAAAATCCGAGGCCTGTAATTCTGGAAGCAAATCCATCTTCTTCTAAGCTAGGCGTAAGAACTAAGTCGCAAGTGTTAAAGTCTTTGTCTAAAAACGTTCCTTCTGGACTAGCCCACTTTCTTAGAAAATCTAACACATACCCACCAGTGGTTGTGTCCAAAAAAGAAAAAATACAAACAAAGAAGGAAAAAAAATCAAAGGAAGGAGTTGCTTCCAAGGTGCCTCCTTCTAAAACTACTATCTCTACAGAGACGGACATCAATCACAGTAGTGATTCGATGTCCATTGATTCTGATAAAGCTACGACTCATAATCTTGAATCCGAAATGAATCCAGTTATATTTTAAACCTAAGCATTCAAAATCTGCATGTTCAAAAAATAATGTGATACAATGGAATGTTAATGGGGTAAGGAGCCATATTGAAGTAGCCACCTCGGTGGTCTAGTGGATAGCTTACTAGGCTTTCACCCCGAGGACCCGGGTTCGATTCCCGGCGTTAAACACAAAAAAAAAAAAAAAAAAAGAGCCATATTGAAGATCTGAAGGTTCTTGTACGAGCCTTTAATAATATGCCTTCAGGAGACTCACTTGCGTGAATCTCACATTTTCAGTTTCAGGGGTTATTCTGTTTTCAGGGCAGATTTCATCGCTGAGGAAAGAGCCAGAGGTGGTGTAGCCATTCTGGTTCACAACTCAGTCGAGTCGGTTCTTGTGATCATAGTAACTCCTTTACAAGCTGTTGCTGTTCAAATAACCGTACCATTCACACTTACAATCTGCAACCTATATTTACCGCCTAATTATAATTTCCAAAACCATGAAGTACGTAACTTAATATGCCAATTGCCATTGCCGATATTATTATTAGGCGATTTTAACGCTTATCGTACTGCATGGGGTTCATCTACCCTTTACTCTAGAGGAATACGCATTGAAAGGATAAGGTCCGAATTCGATTTATGTCTTCTTAATATCGGTTCCCATACGCATTTAGTGGCATCTACTGGCAATTGGACCGTTGTTGATTTGTCATTCTGCAGTCCAATTCTGACAACGAAGTTTGAATGGTCGGTATTACCTGATCTTTACGGCAGTGATCATACTCTCATTAATATTTCATTTCGTAATTTCCCTCGACCGGATCAGCGTCTGCCGCGTTGGATTCTGAAAAAAGCAAATTGGGAGAAATTTGTATCACCAGGCATTGAATATAATGACTGTATAAACACAATAGTGTCTAAATTTAGTCAAAACATTTTACAAGCAGCAGAGAAATCTATTCCAAAAACTTCAGTACGCCCTTCACGTCTACCTGTTCCTTGGTGGAACGAAGATTGTAAGAAGGCGTTACGTCTACGTAGAAAAGCTGTGAGGAGATTTAACAGAAACCCGACAAGTGAAAACTTTGAGCAATATAAAATTCTTTGTGCAAAAGCTCATAGAATATTCAGGCAAAGCAGAAAGGATTCTTGGACCCAATACATCGGAACAATATGTAGAACGACACCTACATCTGTTGTGTGGAAGAAATTGCATTAAATTTGTGGTCCGCCTCCATCTGTAAGATTGATGGGACTTCAACAGGCGAACGGATTATTGGTTTCTGACGGTTCCGACATTGTAAATCTTTTAGGGTCATCCTTTGCAAGTTTTTCCTCTTCTGCAGCCTATAACACTGCCTTTTGTAAACACAAAAGCGCATTAGAAAAATTGCCTTTCACTGTCGGTACTTCTGATGATTCTCCTCTGAACAGTCTGTTTACTCTACGTGAGCTAGAATCTGCACTGCTGTCCACCAAGAATTCAGCTCCAGGTCCTGACAACCTTGTTTACGCCATGATTAAAAATCTTCCACTGTCGGGTAAGTTATTTCTTCTCGAAATATACAATCGTATGTACGAGGAGCATACATTCCCTGGCGATTGGTTGGAAGCTACAGTAATTCCCGTTCTTAAACCAGGCAAAGAGAAAACTGATCCAAGTAGCTATCGTCCTATTTCTCTCACCAGCGTGCTTTGCAAGCTGGTAAAAAAAATAATAAATCGTCGCCTTGTTTGGTATTTAGAAACTAATAAATTACTATCCAAAGAACAGTGCGGTTTCAGACAAGGATGATCTTCGATTGATCAGTTGGTTTTGTTAGAATCTGCAATTCAAAATGCTTTCCTCTTGCGTCAAACAATTGTTGCAGTATTTTTTGACCTAGAGAAGGCATACGACATGGCCTGGAGAAGAGGAATACTGAACATTTTAAAATCATGGGGTATACAAGGCAGAATTCTAGCTTTTATTATAAATTTGCTGTCTAATAGGTACTTTAGGATACATCTTGGAGCTACAGTTTCAGATCGATTCCACTTAGAGAATGGTGTTCCACAGGGGCGTGTACTTAGTGTTACCGTGTTTTACTATCGCAATCAATGGAATTACCGCTAATGTGCAGTCCCCTGTCCGAATTCGCTCTTTGTGGATGATTTGCTATTTATGTAAGCACCAGAAATATGGCAACAGCTGAAAGAACTCTTCAGCTGGTAATAAATAGGTTGCAGACATGGACGAGATCTACTGACTTTAAATTCTCTGCTGCTAAGACTCAGTGCATTGCCTTCAGTCGCCGTCGGCAGATCCAAGCTCCTTCCTTATATCTTGATGGTATACAGCTCCGGACTTTTCCATCCGTTCGATTTTTGGGTCTAATATTTGACGAAAGGCTATCCTGGGGCCCTCACGTGCGTGATTTAAAGTTACGATGTAACAAAATTCTCGATATGTTGAGGGTTCTTAGTAGTTCTCAATAGGGCGCTGATAGAACCAGTGTTGATGTTTTATCGTGCTGTAATTCGTTCGTGAATTGATTACGGTAGCATTGTATATTCATCTGCTAGACCATCGATTTTAAAGAAACTAGATCCCGTTCATAACTCTGCAATCCGTTTTGTTTCTGGTGCTTTCCGTTCAAGTCCCGTCGTGAATGTGCTTGCCGATGCTGGCGAACCATCACTCTCTCGTCGGAGACAGCAGTTACAATTAAGTTACGTATGTAATATATTATGTAAACCATCCCATCCTGATTATAATACCGTTTTCCATAATCAGTTGCACCAACATTATGAATCCCGACCGCACGCTACAGCCCCTGTTGGCATTAGAACAACCCGTGTTTTTGAAGACTTGCGTATTGAACTACCCCCTATGTTTGAAAGGTCCTTTTGTCTTGTCCCTCCATGAATAATCAATATGCCGACTTTTGATTTCTCCTTGTGTACATACCTGAAAGACAACACTCCTAACATTGTGTATCAACGTGAGTTTTCTCGACTGATTAATTCATATCCATCTGCTAAATTTATTTTCACAGATGGTTCTAAGATGAATAATAATGTTGGGTGTGCATTTTATTCACTGGATGAAACGTATATGTATGGATTACCCTCAATTTGTAGTGTCTTTACAGCCGAACTCTTTGCCATCTTAAAGGCTCTGAACACTATTGAATTTGATAGTTTGCATTACATAGTTTGTTCTGATTCAAAAAGTGCCCTCCAGGCAATCCGGGATATATATTCGGTAAACCCTCTGGTTCAAGATATTCTGTGCTCTGTCCATAGACTTGAACTACGAGGTGCAAGAGTATCTTTTATCTGGATTCCTGATCACTGTGGAATATTTGGAAACACTGCAGCGGATAATGCGGCAAAGGAAGCAACTTTTCTGCCGCCATGCACTCCACGTGTAATCGTGTCTGACTTTCTTTGTCACGTAAAACATTTAATTCTTCTACAGTGGGAAAATGAATGGGCAGCTACAAGCAGTAACAAATTGAGGGTAATTAAAAATACTGTTCGTCCTTGGGGGTCGTCAATACGTGCAAGTCGTAGAGAAGAGGTGGTGATCACCCGCCTTCGAATTGGTCACTACATGTTAACGCATGGATTTCTGATGGAACGCGGGGACCCACCTAAATGCGAGTTCTGTAGGGAAGCCATCACAATAAAACATATATTGCTCGATTGTGATGGTTTCCAAAATTTGCGTGTTTTGTGTGGTCTGAGCAACTGTTTGCATACGATGTTGGGAAATAGTTCCTCGGCCGTTGACCAAGTTCTAGACTTCCTCCATCATCTGGATGTTTTAAATAAAATTTAATTTATATATTTGTTATTTTTTGTGTTATTTTATCTAAATAATTTTATTTCTGTTGTGTTTATATATACTTTTACGAATTGTTATTAAATTTTATTCATTTCATTATTCATTGTTATTTAGTTCTTAGGTATTCGTTATTGTAATGTAACAGGTACAGACCTGTTATTTAAATTTCTGTTTAATTTATTTTTACTGTTGTTGTTGTTGTTGTTTTCTTCTTAGTTAAGTAAAATTTTGTATAACTTTTTTTTATACTTTCATTTTGTGTGACGGTGATGATAATCTTAACAGTTTTTCGCCAAAAAAAAAAATGTCCTATTTCTTTGTTGGGTATTCAGTTGTGTAATATGTGTCCCATGATACTTTGTAGCATTGAAATCACTTCAGTTCATGCAAAGCACCATAATAAATACAGATTTAAACTCACTGTCCTTAATTGTGTGCATATCACTGTAAAGTGCGCTTTTCGTGTAGGTCTACTACATACTTTACAGTACAATACAGTGCTTAGTTGTATTCCTTGCTCAGTGTTAGGGATTGAGTTATCTGGAGAAATGTATGCATTTTCAAAAACCAATGAAGCACCAACTCTAACTACGTTTACAACTATTGTGTGATTCAGTGCCTTCAGTGTTATAAACTTGATGTGCCTACTAATCACATCAATAGACCTACATGTATAAAATGGGAGTCTACACACTCAGCTGCATGCTGCCTAATGATTGTATTTTAAAACGTTTAGTTACAAAAATGCAAATGTTTTGGAAAAGTTTAAACCGTTAATTACTTATTTCATGTTACATATGTCTAACTTTAATGTCGATTGGACGGTGTTTCCTATTAATAATTATTTAAAAAGTATGACGAATTTTTGCTTCATATTTTTTTTAATCTGTAGAATAAATTTTTTTTAATATACAGTAGAGTCTCTACTATCATTCTCGGGACAGTAAGGGTGACATTTTTTTTTTTTTTGTATTTTAAGGCGAAAAGCACATTGAGGCCTAAATGTGAGTGTGAGTGTAAAGTGTTAAAGTCGCAACTGTATTGTTGAAAGTGTAAGTATGTGTTAGACTCGGGTGCCGTGAGGGCGTCTACATCCTCTCAATAGGTGCAGCTAGTCTGCACCCCTGCCAGAATAGACGGATAATAGAAATAGACAACCAGTACTTCCAGTAATCAATAGAAATATCTGTTTATAGCACAGAATATTTTATTAACATTATATTGGAAAATGTAGTAAAACTACTACATTTTTTATTTAACTATAATTATGTATTATATAAATTTTACATACAAAGATCTTTAATGTAGTCAATAATCCATACTTAACCATTTGACAAGTATTCACATACGCAAGAGTACCATTTAGGGTACTCACGTGACTGTTACTTGTTCAACTTATATATTGAGTGGTATTTTCGTAAATAGTGTGAGTTTATATTTCAATATAAACATTCATATACTCTTTCAGGATTTTTTGACTCTATTTGAAGTGTTTCTACTTCATTACACTAGATTAAGGTGTTACTTACTTTCTTGTTATCAATGTTTGCTTAGGGTAGCAATTAGTGTCAGCTGCCGTCGCATATGCTATAAATAAGTTGTGTCCAGTTACAGTGTTTTGTTTTATCTAAAAGGTTATCTTTATTATTTATTACAAATTATTGACTACTAGCTGTTACCCGTTGCGGCTTTGCCTGCAATTATAATGTAGGCTATAAAATTTATAGTCGATTTTCAAAATCAGAATAGATCATTTCATTTTAATATATTTCTATTTACAATATTATACGATTTGTGGTTTTCGGCCAAGAAATATACATTTTTGCTACTCGATACTCTAAAACAGGGTCCTGTCATATTTTAATAAAATACAGTATTATTAAAAAATCACTATTATTCAATTAAACTGGAATAGTATTGTGTTTATCTCAGGTACCTAAACCGTGTTCATACCCAAATTTAATCTCAATTGGTCCAGTAGTTAAAGTGTGATTGAATAACAAACAAATAAACAAAAACAAACTTTCAGAAATATAATATGATTACCTGTTAACCGTCACGGCTTTTCCCGCAATCGTAATATACATTAAAGATCACGCATCACCATGTTAGGACCAACAACCGTGTCAGTTAGGTCATGGTGTATTTCTTTTTTAAAATAAAAGTTTTTTTAATGCACCACCGTGTTAGTTAAGTTATGGAGTACTCTTTAAAAAAAATTAAGGCTTTTTTCCTGCATCACCGTATTAGGCCCAACAACCGTGTCAGTTAGGTTCTGGAGTACTATTTTTTTAAAATAAATAAAGGTGTTTTTTAATGCATCACCGCGTTAGGCTTAACAACCATGTTAGTTAACTTATGCAGTATTCTTTAAAAAAAATATAAAGATTTTTCACGCATCACCATGGCCTAACAAACGTGTCAGTTAAGGTGTTTGGAGTACTCTTTAAAAAAAAAAAAAACGGTTTTTTTCACGCATCACCATGTTACACTTAACAACCGTGTCAGTTAAGGTTAAAGTACTCTTTAAAAAAAATAACGGTTTTTTCACACATCGCCATAATAGGCCCAACAACCATGTCAGTTAGGATATGTGGTATTCTTTAAAAAAATATAGAGGTTTTTTTACGCACCACCGTGTCAGTTAGGATATGTAGCCTATTATTCTTTAAAAAAATATAAAGGTTTTTTCACGCATCACCGTGTTAGGCCTAACAACCGTGTCAGTTAGGATATGTAGAATTCTTTAAAAAAATATAAAGGTTTTTTCACACATCGTGTAGGCCCAACAACCGTGTCAGGATATGTCGTATTCTTTAAAAAAATATAAAGGTTTTTTCACACATCACTGTGTTAGACCTAACAACCGTGTTAGTTAAGTTACTCTTTAAAAAAAATATAACGGTTTTTTTCATGCATCACCTTATTAGGCCCAACAACCGTGTCAGTTAGGTTATAAGTACTATTTAAAAAAAATTAATAAAGGTTTTTTTAATGCATCACCGTGTTAGGCATAACAACCATGTCAGTTAGGATATGTAGTATTCTTTAAAAAAATATAAAGGTTTTTCACACATCACAGTGTTAGGCCTAACAACCGTGTCAATTAGGTTATGTAGTATGCTAAAAAAAAATAAAGGTTTTTTTCACCATCACCATGATAGGCCCAACAACCGTGTCAGTTGGGATATGTAGTAGTCTTTAAAAAAATATAAAGGTTTTTTCACGCATCACCGTGTTAAGCATAACAACCATGTCAGTTAGGATATGTAGTATTCTTTAAAAAAATGTAAAGGTTTTTCACGCATCACCGTTTTAGGCCTAACAACCATGTCAGGATATATAGTAGGCTATTTTAAAAAAAAATATAAAGGTTTTTTCATGAATCACCTTGTTAGGCCTAACAACCGTGTCAGTTTGGTTATGCAGAATTCTTTTAAAAAATTGGTTTTTTATCACCCAAAACCCGTGTAGTATTTTTATTGTTTTACCGATTTACAACACGTTACTGATTTTCGCCTGGTACCAATTTTGAGGTTATGTTGGTCACTTTTATTTTAGATTTTATCGTACTTCTCGTGCTTTCATATTTTGGATTCTTGCTCTTGGGCACATAATAAAGCATTTTAGTAACAAAAATATCGAAAAATATAGGTTATGCTACACTGCATATTTACTATATTTCATGTAATGTAATTACACAAATATATATACTACCTTACAATTGGCACTCTGTGTAGGGTATTTTACATTTAATATTTTACATTTAATATTGAAAATTTAATACAAAGTAACAAATTAAAGTCAGTTTTGAAAAAAATTTCAACTAAAATATGAAAATGTTACATTAAAAACAATAATTTTGCAATAAATAAAACACAGATTAAGATTATTAAAATAGGATTGAATCTATGTTCATCTCAGGTAACTAAATCACATGTCCAGTAAATAACTACAATTAACACATGACACAAAACTAAAAACTGATAATTATTTTGGGCTGGGTAAGTAGTATAATGACGTTTTGTAAAACGGGAATAGGCCTATATGTATCTCTGATACTTAAACCATATTCGTACCAAATTTCATCTCAATTGGTCAAGTGGTTAAAGCGTGATTGAATAACAAACAAACAAACACACAAACTTTCAGAAATATAATATGAATTAGATAGATGGAAGACTATTTCAAATGTCAGATAACAGAATTAACCTGACAATTAAAAGTGTAACGGTTAGTCAAGACATAACTGTAATTAGTAAAGTTTTTGTTGTTTACTTTTTTAATCTAATTTTTTGGATTATTCACAGTGCTTGTGAAACCCAATCCCTTGAATTAGATTAAAAGTTAGTAGTTTTGTCTGTTTTACAAATAGCCTTTATCAATAAAACATATAACACGCAGTCACAGCTAATTGAAAATTTATCTTACGAAAATAGCAACAGTATATTGTACTACGAGTGCAAGACAAAAGTAATCTATTTACCTATCTTTGCCTCAAAATCTGCTCCTAGATATTATGAGTGCAACATAAACAATCGTAACACAGGCTAATTACCAGTCATGCTAGATTAAAAATAGTCACATTATCGCAAGTTAAACATTAAAAAATTCAAAAAAACTTTTCATCTTGTTTATTTTAAATATTTAGTCATTCTGTCTTTATCCGAATGTGTTTTGTTCTATTAGAGACAGCATCTCCGCCAGTACCATTTGACTCGTTGTCTCCTGGAGACGTTGAATCAATTTCCGAAGGTGAGATTCCTGAAGCCGAAGGAGAAGGGGAGACAGAACCAGTAGAGACAGTGGCTGTAGTTCCACCAACACCTCCACCTGTGTCTTCCCCGCAACCGGAAGAACAGAGTATGGAAGCCGAACAGTTTGAGCCAATTCTTAGTGATGAGGAAATAGCCGACGATAGTGATCCTCAGGTAAAGGTACTATGTTCAAATTTTATTGATTTAAAGATCAAATTACTTAGAAGTATGTTTAGGACTAACAATCCAAAATTAAAAAGTATTAATCAGTAATACCTTAATATAGATCAGGTATTGTAACTTCTACATAGCAGCCAATGCTGCATTATTATTTTATTCATGCTGCTGTGATTATTTTGTACAAGTCAGTGTATAATTTTGTCAGACTTACAGTCTTTAACTGGAATTTTGACTCCATATTCCTTATTAAACTGTGAGAGTGCTTTAACCATTAAGTACTATGGATACTTAGAATAACGTAAATACTATGGAGGACCGCATTAAAAATTTAAAAGTTTGTTAAAAAAATTTATTTTTAAAACTTTCTCTTAGTGTGCTTTGATTTTTGCATATCTAAATTTAAAGTTACATTAATTAGTTTTCAGTTTCGTATGTATTTCACCTTAAAAACAAATTAATCTCTAGACATTAAAAATAGTGCAGAGTTTTGGTTTTGAATTTTTTAGGGTAGTTAATAGTTTGTTTGCAAGTTTTTTTACCTGCAAAAACTTTTGTAAGAGTTTCAAAAACTATAAAAATTATCTATAGATATTGTACAACACTTACCAACCTTATTTTGAAAACATAAAATTTCAAAAAAAAGGGGGTTCAATGCATAGAATAAAAACACACAAGTACTATGAAAGGGGTCTGTCAGACCGCAAAAATATATTTAGTCACAAACCTTTAATTACAAGACAAACTTTAAAAAAAAATTGTGAAAAAATGTTATAACAACATATATCTTCTTCTTCATATAAAGGAATGCTCATTTAAATATAAATAATTGAAAATTTAAGTTAAATGAAAATAAAGTCTGTAACACTAGGCTTACTTAAAATTTGCAGTAAAAACTACAAAGAGTGGCTGACATTTGGTGGTTAGGAATGGAAGCCGGGAGGCCGACAAAATTTAGACGCGGTTCCACAGACGTTCCATAGTACTTAAGGGTTAAAATAAATCATTCAAAAACATTACATGAAACTTGCTTACAATCAAAACTTGATTAGAAAAAACTGGAAATTCATGTATAATTTAACAAAATCAGATTTACTTCAAATTTTATGATTCAGTGGTTATAATGCAGGTCCATCGTGTTACCCCTTTTTAATGTTTGGAAACTCACATGGATATAAATAATTCACATAACAAAGTTAACTTTTTTGCAGACAAAGCGATGCCCAGTCCTTTAAAAAGTATTGCTTCCAAATCAGTATTAATGCTGATAACTGACTTCTCTCACCCCATCTTTCTCTTGCCTCATTCTCATAATAGACATGTTCATGAAAAAGAAGACAAAAACATAATAAAGTAAAGCTGATCTACCCCATAGAGGGGTGCAGACTAGTTGCACCTATTGAGGGGATTTAGACGTCCCTCGTGGTACCCAAGTCTAACACACACTTATGGTTACAACACTACACTTACAACTTTAACACTTTAAACTCACAGTTACATTTAGGGAATCCCAAGCTAAGGTGGAATCCCATATACCAAGGGCTGCATAGCTAAGGGGGAGCTTAGCTTTTAGTATGCGAACTCTGGATACTGGGCGACCTCCAGTTTCAATTAGCCTTACCTATGCATGTGGGGCTCTGCATGAGTGGACTTCTTTTTCCCTAGCTGATCGTGGGACCATTTATGGATATTGAACAATCAAAATTAACTAATATACACCTTGCAGGACTTTTAGGAGTGGATCTGGGGAGTGGGAGTTTGGGAAAGGAGGATACTGGGGTTGGACTCAATCCTGTTGAATCCACCAGTGTTGTATTGGAGCCGACTGTGGGGCTGCCAGGCAGTCCTACTGTGTCTGTTTCCAATGGTAGTTGTGTTTCTGGGGGATCTGCAAAGGTGGACCTAGGAGACAACAGAGCTGTCAAACGTCCTTCAGGAGCGCAAAGGCACCAACTGCAGAGAGAAAAGGCGACAGCTATCTCTTCCCCCCAAAAAGGATGAAAGTTGTTCATGTCAACCTCCATCACAGTAAGGCGGCAACTGCTGCCTTATGGAGGATGCTTGAACAGGGTGAAGCCGACCTTGCCTTGGTTCAAGAACCATGGGTGACGGGAGGCAGAATAGCAGGACTGACCATAGGTGGAAGTAAGTTAATATATGACCGATCAGCCGCTAGGCCTAGGACCTGCATAGTTGTTAGGAATAATATTGAGATACTTGTGTTGTCTCTTCTTTATGTTCCAGGCATTGTACTAGTACAGAGCTACGTGTGGGATCAAGGAGCAGAAGGGTTGTCATGACCTCTGTTTACTTCCCACACGAGGAAATGGATAGCTTCCCGCCCATCAGCTTTAGGAGGGTGGTGGAGCACTCTGGTGATGGAGCAGTTGAGCTGCTTGTTGGAGCGGATGTCAACGCACATCACATGGTGTGGGGGAGCAATAACACCAACTTTAGAAGTGAGCAGTTGCTTTCCTTTATTGTAGCTCATAATCTTTATATTTTCAATAAAGGTAATACACCTACCTTCGTAACAAAGACTAGAAGTAAGGTTTTAGATCTTACTCTGGGGAACAAGGGCGTGCACGCTGCATTGGGTATGTGGCGTGTGTCTAAAGAACTGTTTATGTCGGATCATAGGCATATCGTCATGGATCTCAGGGTGATAAATAGATCAGTAAATACTTATCGAAATCCTAGGAATACTAGATGGGGGAGGCCTATGAAGAAACGCTTAGGGCTGACCTTAGGGATCTTAGGAGGCCGATAAGTTGCTTGAATTAGAGTATGCAGCTGGAAGACTGGCGGAGACCTTTCATGAGAATTGTCCCCTTACGATGAAGGTTGCTGGGGTTAATGTTAAATGGTGGACCCAGGCACTTTCTGAGCAAAGTGGACAGGTTAGAAGGCTGTTCAATGCGGCCAAGCGCTACGGTAAGTAGGAGGCCTATAGGCAGGCCCTGACCGAGTATAATAAGGCATTAAAAAGTGTGAGACGGAACTCGTGGAGGAAGTTCTGTGGGGAGGTCAGTCGTACTTCTCAGGGGGGCACGACTTCACAAGGTCCTAGCCTTGGACCTTATGAACCCTATGGGGACCCTTGTTGGTCCTAATGGGGAGTATACAACAACTGGAAAGGACATTTTGGAAGTCCTACTAAGGGAACACTTTCCTGACTCAGTGGTTGGGGATGTTGGAAGGGAGCAAGTGTCTGATGTTCCCAATGGGAAACCTAGTAGGGGAGATTGGAAAACGGCAACCCAAGTTGTGGACTTGGATAAGGTGAGATGGGCCATTAATACCTTCCACCCATTCAAGTCACCTGGGTATGATGGTATTTTTCTGTGACTATTGCAGCATGGAGGAGAGCCTATTACTGTTATTCTGTGCAGATTGTACGGGGCCAGCATAGCCACTAGGTATGTACCTCTAGGGTAGAAAGCAGCCCGTGTAGTCTTTATTCCTAAGCATTTAGGCCAATCAGTCTGACTTCGTTCTTTCTGAAGACATTAGAGAAATTGGTAGATAGATATGTCAGAGGGGTGGGGAATCATGTCAGAGGGAGACATGATTCCTCTAGATGTCAGTCAATACATCTACCAATCAGGTAAAGGTTGTAAGAGTGCACTTCATAATTTGGTTTACAGATTAGAAAGGACTCTAGAGATAAAAGAATATGCCCTTGGTGTCTTTCTAGATATTGAGGGAGCTTTTGACAACGCTTCACATGCTTCAATGCTTTGTGGCCTGTCTAGATGCGGGGTGGATAATACCGTGTGTGGCTGGGTGGGGGACATGTTGCATGGGTGGTCAGTTGTAGCTAAAGCTCTAGGAGAAGAGGTGGAGGTGGAGGTTGTCAGGGGCTGTCCGCAAGGGGGTGTTTTGTCCCCTCTCTTATGGAACCTGGTGGTGGACTCACTCCTGAATCTTCTGTCGTCAGAGGGATGCTATACCCAAGGATATGCCGATGATTTAGTGGTGCTAATCCAGGGGAAGCATGGTAACACAGTGGTAGATCTCATGAAGAGCGCCTTATCACTGATGGAAATCTGGTGTAGTCAGGAGAACCTAGGGGTTTACCCCAGGAAAACTACTCTGGTTTCTTTTACTAGAAAGAGGATTACCCTGCATTTAGGAGGACTCAAACTCTTTGGGGAGACAATTCCAGTTGCAAACAAGGTGAAGTATCTAGGCTTGGTGTTGGACACTAAGTTAATCTGGAATGCTCATCTGGGGCGCATCATGGGGAAAGCCAATAAGTCTTTAATGGCAGTTAGAAGAATGGTTGGCAAAACATGGGGACTGAGACCAGGAATGATGAAATGTATCTATACTGGGATCATTAGACCTAGGTGTGCTATGGTGCTGTGGTGTGGTGGACTAAAGTCGAACAGAGGGGGGCCAGAGAGTCTCTGACTAACTTGCAGAGGTTGGCCTGCCTGTGTATCACTGGCTGTATGGACACTGCACCAACGGCAGCCATGGAGATCATTCTTGGATTTCCCCCTATTGACCTTTTTGTCATGGGGGAGGCACGTAAAGCAGCTTTCTGACTGCAGGGTTGTGGTGGCTGGCTGCCCTCTATTTATGGGCATGCTAGACTCACAGACAAGATCTTTGAACCAATCTTGATGATGGGGACTGATCAGATGGTTAAACAGCACACATTATCTAGACCCTTTAATGTCAACTTGGCCTTTGAGGGGAGAGATTGTGTGTTGGAAAAACCTGGAGACATTGTATGGTATACAGATGGCTTCAAGACAAAGTCAGGCACTGGTGCTGGGGTATATGGCCTGAGACCGGGGTTAAAGAAAGTTATTACCCTGGGACAGCATACAACAGTATTTCAGGCTGAAGTGATGGCCATTAATGACTGTGTTCGGGAGAACTTGGATCGGGGCTTCAAGAAGGCACGTATTCATATTCATACCGATAGGCAGCAATAAAAGCACTTGGGGGTCCTATAATACAGTCCAAGCTGGTCTGGGAGTGTTGGAAGAACCTTGACGTTCTGTCCCAGGATAATTGGGTAGCTCTTCACTTGGTTCCGGATCATAGGGGAGTTGAGGGTAATGAGGAGGCAGACCGACTGGCTGGACTTGGATCTGCATCTGAGTTTATCGGACGTGAGCCAGCTTTAGGGATTTCTCTATTGTTGGCCAGGTCTGCTATTAATGGGTGGATTACATGTCAACACCAGGTAAGATTGGACAACCTTCATGGGCATTCTCATAGTAAAAGTCTCTTAAGCAAAGTTCCTTCTAGGGGAATCAAAGGGGTAGCAGATGTCTTGGGCAGAGCACAACTCAGGAGGATCATTTGGCTCATAACAGGGCACTGTGGTCTGAGGGTGCATATGAACAGGATAGATGTATACCACAGAGAAACATGTGTAGATTGTGCAGGAAGGAGGAGGAAACTGTAGGTCACATAATTTATGATTGTGAGGCTCTTTCTAATAGGAAGCTAGGGGTTTTTGGTTTCCAAGACCCTAGGGATCTTCAGCAGAATGTGCTAGTCAGTGGGTTTTTGGAGCTTATTAGGGGCACCAATCTGCTGAACTAGGTATTTTAAGAGGTAAGTTGCACAATAGGTCAATCGATCACAGTGCCTAGAGGAAGGGATACTTCCTCTAGTAAATAATCTTAACAGCTGATCTATATTAGTTTCTTTAATTAGTTGGAAAATGTTGAAAACACCGTTTTATTGCAATACTTTTAACATAATTTTTATGTTTAATGCAATAATTTAATTAAATATTTTATATAATATGAATTGATTAATTGATCAATAGTTATATTGATCAACTATTTTTACTCTTGATTTAGTCAGATTTCATTATAATGTACTTTCTAATAAATTGAAAAATTCATCAAGTATTACTAGAAATAAAAGTGTTCTGCCAAAAAGGAATAAATCAATAAGTATTAAGGAGATCTACGTTTGGCAGTAATAACTTTTAAGAAGTTGCCTTTTTGATTTGAAAACTTTAAAAAATAAAAACCTAGTTAAAAAGAAAGTGAAAAAATGGATTAAAGAAAACAGTTAAAATTTGTATTATAATGTTGCTAAATTATTGTTAACTATGTTTTATTTAGTTTAATTTTTTAGTTTATAAGGTAAGCACACATGTATTGTTATCCCCCTGCATATGTATTTTGCAATGTATCATGATTGTAATTCAGTGTAATAATTTTTCCTGGTATAAATAAATAAGTGTTTTATATCTAGCTACAAACGCTTAAAATTAATAAAAAAAGAGCTCACGAAAACTGTATTACATTTTTTAAAGATGAATGACAACATTGTTTTATAAACTTGGGTAGGGTTGGATCTTGTACTTAACTGACTTTGAGTTAATTCTATGAAGTGGCTTGATGTAACATGAGTTACCGACCTGGAAGTAATATTTTTTTTATCAAAATACTTTTTAATTAAATTTCATAATTGTAAATTGTTATTCCTGCCAGATATAATCTGTCATACAAAAATATATTGTGTTTATATCTTTAACTACAGAACAGAAATGGTAAATAATTACTAATCTTTATAATATCACTTTCTGTAGTGTGAGTTACTGAATTTTTAAAAAAATGGCATTTAGCTTAAGGATATTAGAGAAAAATTATGGGTTTTTGTATGTTTTATAAAAAGTTATAATAAAATAACTCAGTTAATTAGAGTCAAAATGTTGTCATGGACATGCCCTAACATGTAAGCACACAGTCTAATAAATCTTTTTTTTTTTTTTTTGAGGAAATATTTGAATATAAAGTTTTGCAACATTTCTATATTTAAAGAGTAGGTTTACTATTTAAACTTTATAAGAGCAAAAAAACGAACGTAACCTCACTTTTCAGTTTCAGGACATCGACTACGATTTCAATGACTACTCTGAAGACCCGATCAAACCTTTTAACCCATACGCTTGTGAACTTCAGAGTTTAATGGTGAGTTTTAGTTTTTTTTTTTTGTTCTTGAAATAATCTTTTAGTAAATACAAGGTGTGTCCAGAAAGTAAGTATCATTTTAAAAAATTGCAAAACATTTTTTTAATTTATTTTTAAATTAATTTAATTTATTTTTAAATTAAATTAATTAAGTACCTTAAAATACTTTCCTACATAATATCCACCATTTCAGACACTTGTGATAGTAGTCGACCAATTTATCCAGTCCTTCCTCAAAGAACGATTCTGCCAGTGATGACACAGCCTTACCTGTGCAGAGTATTTCATATCAGTTTCAAAGTGTATACAAAGTGCAGTTTCAAGTTTTGTCACCAGTCATGATTTAATTTAAAAAGTCAACTCCCTCATTACTGTACTGAATTAGAAATGTCAAAGCATTGCTAAGTTGCTGGGATTTGTGGACATCAGAAAGAATTTTAGGAACCCAGTGGGAAAACAGATTGTAATTATCTAAGTGGTCTGAAACAAACTCATCCAAAAGAAATCATGAAACTTGTGGAAATTTATCAAAAAACATTGTCATTGTGAACTGTCTATTCTCACAATTTTCTCATCAACTTTCCTTACCAAATCATAAACAACAGAAGGCCACCTATTCTGTGCCTCATCGTGGACAGTGGTTTCATTCATTATAAGCTTCCTAACCTGCCTTCTCACCATTCCATCATTCGTTGTTTTTTTCTGTAAACGTCTTGAATTTGACAATGAATTTCAGCTGGGTTAACATTCCTTGTGTTCAAAAACCGAGTGACAAAACGAATCTCACAGTCAGCGTGTTCATATTCTTCAACATTTTAATTTCACACAGAAAGTGGAAACACTACTACACAAGTCAACCATTATGGCATCAGTGAAGAGGCAATGGACTAGTGTGAATGTTCTGAGTGCCAGTAACAGCGCTGTGATGGCAGTAGAACAAAACTGTACTTACTCTGTGGACGCACTTCATATAATAATTGTTTTACACAAATTCAGTATGTGTGTTAAGCTTGAATTTTATCAAACCAAAATTACAAACACTAGAGTGGTTAACAGTATATTATTAATGTTTAATGATTCTCAAAGAGTAATCTGCAGTTCAAGATCAGCACTCATTTCAAAGTCCCGGTCCAGAATTGTGGCCACTTCTATAGCTCAATTTGTAAACAAAATTCACTTATAACACAAGCATGTTAAAACATGTGAAAATAAACTATGGCCATTGTTTGGTGTAACAAGTTACCCATCATCAGCATTTATACCACATTGGTTCTTTTTTGTTTGACACAAGTAAAGTATTATTGTGGAATTTAGTACTGCTATTATGAATATTATTATGATATATTATTATGAATTCCATAAAAGTATTATTATGGAATTCAAAAGTGTTAACTATTTACAAAAAGTTTTCAACGTTTCATTTCAAAAATAGTAGATGCACTACCGATTTTTGCAGTACTTAGGAGATCCGGGTATGTCAATAGTTGAATGGGAAATGAAGAGATCAAAGACATCAGAGACAACCTCACGCTTGGAAGAACTGATACAGGGTGTTAGTGAAGACAGGAGCACTGCAACTGCGAAGGAGGAATGGGTACATGCTGCCGAACAAATGACAACATTGCTTGTCAAGAATCTGCCTTTTACAAGTAACAGAGATGGTGAGTTTTATTGCTGTTTGGTCTTGTTTGTGTATGCTCTACATAACTAAAACACACATTGAGCTTACTCTGCACCAATAAAAGCAGATATTTTTAACAACATCTGTGAAAGTGCTACTGATGTCCAACATAATAAATTTGCGAGTCAACATAATGTGTGTTGCTGACACATGACACCTCATTTGACTCTAAAGTTATCTGAATAAATTTTATATGATTTTAAAGTTGTAAAGTGCCCTTTATTAAACACCACACAACAGTTAATGTGAAAGTTTTTTTTCAAAAACCATCTAAATTCCATAAATTTGTTTTTCCAACAGATGTCATCAGTAAAATCATTTCATGGATTAACATCGGTTTGGACTTTAATGAAGCATTAAGTCAACCGCAGCCTGGTTACAAATTACGCCACTTGAAAGCTGGAATACGATTAGCTGAAGCTGTAAGTCAGTGCGGAGAAGATGTCATGGAGAAAATCACAAAAGATATAAACATTCAGAGAAAATTAATTGAATTGTACCATCAAGATCATATGGCGTTATCGATTAAGTTGATGATTTTGCGATCGTTGGACGCCAGTTTGCGATATGAAAATACAGTAGAAAATTTTTTACAGAGTAACGAATGGAACGGGTATAAAAACTTGTTGGAAATGTTGCAAGGGAATCAACTAGCAAGAGTGAAATTTGCGATTACGTCTGTCATACAAAAATTGCATGTTTACGAAGCATTGAATTGTTTAAAGAAAAGCGTAGATAATTTAGTAGATGAAAGTAAAGTGAAAGAGCAAGAAGAAAATCCAGAGTTGAATATTGAGACTATATCTATCTACCTGGAGGAGATTCTCAGGGTTTATAACAACGCTCCGACGCTTATATCACAACCTAAGAGGTTTCTACCTGTTTCTTCGCAGTTTGAAATTGGACCATCGTCTTCATATCCTGATCCTTATCCCGCTCTTTATACATTTTTTAGGATACACAAAGTACTCGAATCATTTCTTATACTTTTAACGCATCCGGCGACATCCTGTTGTTCACCTGTAATTGTACCAATACATGAAATACTTCGTGCATTTTTGGATACGCAAGATGGGATGAGATTTCTGGCCGCTACACCTGATCTGACTAACCAGCTAATGAGGATATTGCTGAGCGGTTCTGGAGCAGCAGAAGAAACAGACGAAACATCGCATGGATCGTCCGTTCAGCTTGGTCTTATTATGGTATACAGGTATGTTAATTTGGTAATTTCCTTTTTTACTTTATTTAAAGTGCTAAATGAACTAAAGAGTAATCATAATCATTAATCATTTGTTTAAATAGTATGTATCTTGGTTTTAGTGCCACTGAAGAAACCAAGGAAAAATGATGTTATATCTGAGTGATGTTATAAAAAATGTGTTTTAAAAAAATTAACTTTAAAAATTAGTAGTGAAAAAGATTGTCTTTGCACTAATACATTATTTATGTTTATAAATATTAAATATTTAGTAATACAATATATTCCAGTGCATAAAAAACATGAAAAAGAATTCAGTACCTATTTTAAAATACATTGTCAAAAAGAAGAAGTGATAATATTGTACAATCCCAGTTTACTCTAGGTTTAAGTATAGTGAGATAGATGAAACATACAGCTCTATCTTGAACAACCATGCGTTTCAGCAGAAGTGCAAATGTTGGCAGCTGTGTTGAATCTGCTACATTTTGTGATGTATCAGGAAAAAAATACTAATCTTTATTTGTCAAGAACATAAAGACTACACTACAGTCACATTCAAGAAAGCCAAGACAGTAATAGTTAAACATCCTGTCTATAAATAACTTTTATTTTGCCAACATTGTGCTGCAATCTGTTAACTATTTTTAAAACTAAAATATAATAGACAATATTGCAAAGATTTCATCTTGGTAAAATAATGAGCGAATGTGAAACATGAGCTTAGAAGACATGTTGACCAGTTTATATTAAGAAGCAGTTATGTAAAGGTTATTTATTTTAGTTGTTAATTAATTTTCTTTGTGTTCAGGTTGCAGGCATTGGCACATATCGACGCACTGTGCAGCTTATATCATCTAGATAAAACAGACACAGATGATACAGAAATATTTGAACATCTCCAAAGCTTATATTGCTTAGCGTTCAATGCTATCGGCAAGATGTCAGTAGTTCATGTTATAAGTCATGGTGACCATATCGGTGTCTTACTAAAACTATTTAAATCCAAAACAGTTGAGAAAGATGCAAAAGTTAAAAAGTCACCAGGTCGTACTTACGTAGTTGATTTGATTATCATGACTGTGAAATACTCTGATTACGTGCCATTTATACAAAAATATGGCCGAGAAATTTTAGATATCATCACTAAAGATAACACAGGTGAATTGAATGAAATATTACCTTGGTTGAAACCAGTGGAAAATCAAACTGCTTTTGCGTATGATGATATATCACCATTGTGTGAAATTATCAAGAAAAATTTAGAAAATGCAACATCACTTTCCGGTGAATTGATTACAGCAGTTCGTGTTTTAAAGTATCTTGGGATACCTCCCCAGGAGAAGGACCTGTCGACGCCTCTCTTAGATAGCATGGAGTTTAATGAATTAAAGTATAAGCGTGTTATTCTACAGTTGTTCTCATCAGATGGGGTGACTCATTTGACTGCGATTATACAGAAATTGTGTGAAAATTATGAACAACCTGCATTACATGCTGCGAGATTGATTGGAAGACAAGGACTCGCTTTAACGTCATTTATACTTCCAGCGATTCAGTTAATCAGGAGAGTTTTGACAAACGTTATCAAATGTCGCAATACAGAATTTAAAGATTTAACAACAATACCTATATTATTGCAGACGTATACTTTGATGCAAGCGATACCGATAAACGCCCATGCTCATTCTGAAGCACAAAAAGTGTGCAGGGATGTTATAGAAACATTATTAGCATATACTCAACCAGTCTCGCCTGAAACATCTTCAGAAACAGAAGCGTTGAATAAAAGTTTGTGGACGTTGATGATGTCAGAAGTGTTGAAATATGTGATAACATCGCCGCATACGTTTATGTCAGGTTTGTCAATTATATCAGAATTGTTGCCTCTACCATTGCAAGTTCAAACAAGAAGTCCTTTGCCTGAAGAGGAAATAATTAAAGTTGTCAATTCTCGTAAGCTTTGGTCAGCCCATCTGCATTCGCTGAGTTCGTTGATTCAGGATTTTATTATTACTTTGAGTGGGAGCAGCTACCAACCACTTTTGCAACTTCTGCGCAGTGTTTGTATACAGTTGGCTGACCTGGCAGCGCCCACTGCTTTAACTGTAAGTTGTTTTTTATAAAACTCCACCTAATACAATATTGGGGTCAAATAATTTTGTAACTTTAAATATTAGTAGATAAATTTAAAATATAAAGACTCCCAACAAATTGATGTTATGATATTACGGTATAGTTGACTTTTCCTTCATTTCTGTATCTTATTTATTTCTTATGTTATTTATTTATTGCTTCATATAATTCAGTTATTGTATTGCAAATGTCACAATTACAATTAATTATGAAATCACAAAACTGTAATAAGTCGATAATTATTTGAAAAGTACAAAATCGAATAATTACAAATATTACAATATTAAACATTTTAAATCTATACTATTTCCAAAACAACCAATTATTGAAAATATCTAACATTATCAACTAACATAAATAAAAATGTATTTAAAACTATTTCCTAAAACAAACAGGTCATGCAGTACAAGCAATGTACCACTATTCACCCTTTACAGCTGATAACCTTCTCCACAGAATAGCATGAAGTGGACAATTAAAACTGTTAACTTTTTTTAGAAACATTTTACTCTTAAATGTTTTTTTATTTTAACTGTGTATTTATTCAGTAACACCACCCTTGGGTGGGTAGTTTTTTAAACTTACAAAGCTTGTGTTGTAATCAGTAGTTTCCCGGTCATGTAGTATAATCATGACTATTAATGTCAGTACTTAACTTCTGCAAGTCTCCAACTTGTTTTTGCTAGCCACAAGTTGTATTGCTTTTTTTTGTAATACAAATAGGCTACTTAGTTGAAACACTGGGGAATCACCTTGTGTGTATTTCAGTAGTGCAAATGAGGATTATATATAGGCCCATAATAAGCTCATAATTTCATGGAAAGATTGCAGTAATTTTTAATATTTCTAGTAACAGAAATTCCTACACAAAGTTATTTGTAGACACTGTCAATATGATATTCCCAGCTCAGTTTAGTGTCAATGACTAAACCAAAGAATTTTCTAGAACTCGCCTCATTTATTACATTATCATCAAGGATAACAGTAGGAATTAGTACCCTGTTTTTTTTAATTTAAACAAATATATATATATATATATATATATATATATATATATAAGTTATGGTATGATTTAATAATTAAAATAAGACTTTAATATTCACTTAAAACTTATTATAATTATTTAAGTTCGTCTCATATGTATTGAGATGCGAACTAAGTGAAACCTCGATTCACACTGAGCTTCTGCTCTTCTCTTCTCTAGGTACATGAAAATGCTTACTGTGTTAAAAGCTAAATTGTCAGCATTAAATATAGCTAAGTCTAACACTAAATCTAGCAAAGTTTACAATAATTGTCTATATAACTCCTCCATCCCTAAACAAAACTTCCGGGGGTGGTTGAGTGCTGGGTTGACGTTGGTCTTTTCCCGAAAATCGTTTAAACACAATATAAATAATCCCCAGGAGAAGACTTCCGAATATGATGATGGTCCAAATGCTGATTTTTCTTGTAGTAACTGAATGTTGATGAATTTTTGGTATAGCGTCTAAATTAAATGATACAATTGTTTATCTTGATAAAGAATTGAATCATTGTTGGGACTGATTAAGTAGATCCCTCGAAGTGTAGTTGCTGTAGTTTCCTTTTGAGGTAAAATTGCCAAATATTGGTTCATTTCAGGAATCCATATTAAATTTTCAGGAATCTCCAATGCAGTATATTTGCAGCTGTCCGTCTTGCCGGATTGTATTATAGATGTTTCACAATCAAGATTATGATTAGTTATTTGTTTCAATGAGCATAGATATTTTGAATGAATTTTGTTCTTACAATTACTGTTTAAACCTAAGAGTTTAACCTTACCTAACTTAGATTTAGACATTATCATATATTTTACTCTAGGAATTACAGTTATATCCTGATTCATATTTGGTTGGTACAAATAACAACTTATAAATATTATAGTCTATTTCATTTACAATAAGCAATTTCAGCAAATATACTATTTCTTTAGCTCTAATTTTACAACTTACGTCTATTACACTTTCAAATGCCCACATATTTTCTATTTATGGCTCTAATGGTAATTTATTATTATAGAACTGATGAATTTTTTTATATTTCACTGAACAATTATTTTGTGGAAATTATACTTGGTTGAAGTATACCTAGTTTTCTTAATATTAACTTTATTTTCTACATAAATTATCTCTAGCTTATCTTTAATTACTCCCTGAAGGAAGAGGAGGGACCTGGAACAGGATTTATAGAAGGATCATTAGATTTTGGAATTTTACTGATTTTCCTTGGTCTTTTAATTTTTGATAGATGAATTTTTTGTTTGGTGTTAGGGTGTCTCCCTTTAATTTTTGCCGTTTTTAATTCCGCATTTACTGAAGTAACTTCTTCTTTATTATATTTGTTTTTAGTTTTATTTTGTTTCTGTACAGTTTTGACATAAACATCAGATGGAATTTCGGATACTAATTCCCTATTGACATTCCTTTTATTTAAAATATTTTCCTTTGTACTTTGGTTTGTTTCTATAATAATCTCATACAATCTTTGTGTCCTTTCTTTGTGGGTGGCAACGTAATCATTCATAACTTGTCTCTCAACGTCAATATCTAAAAGTGAATTGGAATTTATATGTCCATTTAAAATTTCAAACGGAGTTAATTTCGTTACAGAATGTATACTGTTGTTGTAGGCGATTATTGCATATTTTACTTTATTTTTTATTGTTTCATTTTTAAATTCAGATTGGTTGTTTAATAATCTTATATGTTCTATTAGTGTAGAATGTAATCTTTCTCCCATCCCATTCGATGGTGGATGTTGTGTGCTTATGAAATGAATTTTTATTTTGTGTAAATCCATCATTTCTTTTACTAACCTGTTATTAAATTCCACGCCGTTATCTGCTACTATAACTTCTGGTATGCCATGATGAGAAAAGAAATCCAAGAATTTGCTGACTATTTCGACAGCCTGTGCACCTGCAATACAATACATCTGCGCATATCTAGAGAAGCTATCAACAATGCTTAGAAACTTTTGCTTATCAAGCGTAATACTGTCCACGTGCATTATCTGTAGTGGTCTCGTAGCTGTTGGTGTTAAATTCATTTCTAGCTTTAAGGGTATCCTCTCGTACTTTGTTTTTAAGCAAATGTCACAGTTGTTTACAAAATTTTGAATATGATTTTTATATTTGGCCAATAATATCTCCTTTTATTTGTTCAGTATGTTTCCTGAATTCCACGATGGTTGGTTTTCCTACGTGATAATTTTTATGATTTCCTGAACCTCTTCTTCATCGGTTATGTCCACTAATTTTGTGGTGCATTTAATTAACCATAGTTGCGAATTTTTAAAATGTCTGGCTATGCAAGTTGCAAATTTTTCATAAATATCGTTTTCAAAGTATATACTATATTTTATATTTGGTATTAAATATTGTTTTACAAAATTTACGGCATCATTATCAAAATTATTTTTAGATATCTCTACAATGAATCTTGTTTTACTGTTGTTAAATAATTTTTGTATTTTTACTTTTTTGGGGTTATAGTTTACAAGAGATATTATTATCTGGTTTTTTCCAAAATTAACAGGTTCATCCAAAATTGGCATTTCAATCACTGTGTTACCTTCATAATTTGAATGTAACGTCTGGTCATTATCTTCAGCGTTATCTTCTGCTGCTGCCAAGTCGACTAAGATATCTTCCGTTTCATCTATGTTGGCTAACATCGATTGAGCATCGTGTACTTCTGGAAGTCCTTCGTCTAATTCCGGAAAATATAAGTTTACTGATTCCGCTACTGTTTGCTGAATGTCTTGATCGGTCGTTGACCCTGAGTTCACTGGACTGGTATCGCTAACGTTTAGTTGTATTCTAGAAAGTGCGTCAGCGTTTTGATTTAATTTGCCCTCTTTATACACTATTTGGTAATCGTATTCTTCTAATTTAAGTCTCCACCGAAGAAGTTTAGAATTTGGTTCTTTGACTGAAAAAAGCCATTGTAAAGGTTTATGGTCCGAATAAATTTTGAATTTTCTTCCGTAGATATAGGGCCGAAAATATTTAGTTGCCCATACTATAGCAAGTAATTCCTTTTCTATCGCCGAATAATTGACTTCGCTATCACTTAACGTTCGACTCGCATAGGCTATAGGTAAATCAGCTCCGTTTTTATTTTGGCTAAGCACTGCTCCGATCGCAAAATTACTAGCATCCTTAGTTAAACTAAATTCTTTTTCAAAATCTGGATATTGTAACAAAGGTTCATTAGATAATATATTCTTGCAAGTTTCAAAACAATTTATATAATTTGGATCGTCTATTTTGATTGTTGCACCTTTTTTCAAACAGTTTGTAAAAGGTTTAGTAATTCCAGCAAAATTTTTAATAAATTTTCTATAGTATCCCAATAGACCTAAAAATCCCTTAATTTGTTTGGTGGTTTTGGAATTGGGTAGTTTTTAATTGCTTTCACTTTATCTGGATTTGGTTTGACACCTTCTGCTGTTACTAGGTGACCTAAATACGCTACTTCTTTTCTAAGAAATTCGGTTTTGTCTAACTGAATTTTAAAATTTGCTTTCCTTAATCTGTCAAAAACTTCCCTAAGTCTTTGTATGTGTTCTTGGAGACTAGTCGAATAAATTATGACGTCATCTAAATATACTAGGCATGTTTCATTTTGAATTCCCCTTAAAACATTGTTCATAATTCTCTGAAATGTGGGAGGACTGTTTTTTAGACCAAAAGGCATTCTTAAGAATTCGTAATGTCCGGTTTCTGTTGAAAATGCTGTTTTTTCTACACTGTCTGGGTCCATTTCCACTTGGTGAAATCCTGAAGCTAAGTCCAATGTCGAAATATTGAGATTGTCCTAATTTGTCTAAAATATCTGTTATATTTGGTAAAGGAATCGGTCATCAATTGTTTTTGAGTTTAGGCCTCTGAAGTCTATTACTAGTCTAAAATTTTGTTTACCGTGGCGTCCTGCTTTTTGGGTACAATCCAAACTGGAGAGTTCCACGGGGGATTGAGAAGGTTGAATAATTCCCTGATTCAGCATATCATCAATTTGTTTGTTAACTTCGTTTTTATAAATTTCTGGATATCTGTAGTTTTTAGAATATACGGGAATTTCGTCTGTGGTTCGAATTATATGTTTTATTTGATTAGTGAAGGTCAAGTTATTTCCGTCAACATGAAAAATATCTGCGTACTGTTGTACTAATTTAGTAATGGCAATTTTTTCTTCCGAATTCATGTGTTCTACTCTAATTTTTGACAAATCAAAAATATTTTTTCGACTTTTGTATCAGTCATATTAAAATTAATTCTATTGTCCAATGTTTTTGGTTCATAAATATTGTAATCACTAAGGGGTTCTAATTTAAATCTTTCATTTATAGTCAATTTAATATTTCTTGTTGTGTTGTTAGTAATGGGACAAAGAGCTTCGCCGTTACGTACTGTTACTAAACATTGAGGAATTTCTAACCCATTTATTTGTTTATATGCTAACACTCCTTCACTATTATTTATATTATTTACCAAAATTTTTCATAATTTGACTGGTTCTAGCTTGTACTATGTAACTTGAAATTTGTTGTTTAACAGAGTCTGTTCTTTTTTGTGATACGTCTTCTTCCGTGTTAAAATAATGAATAGGAATCTTCTTACCACACAAGATTAGCTTATTATTTATAAAATCTAAATGTATTCCCAAATCTTTAATGTTATCTAAACCTAGCAATAGATCAAATTGTTTATGGAAGTCAAACAGGTAAAATTTCATTGCTTTTTTAAATAACAAAGGTAGTTTACAACTAAAGTTTTCTCTTGAAACGCCATGTGCAGTGGTTACTTCAAAGGGTTCTTTAATTATACTTGTTTTAAAACATTCTATGCCTAATGATTTTCTTATAAAAGATCGTGTACTACCTGTGTCGATTAATATTTTAAAGTTAGTATTCGGATCGTATATAAAAGGTAAGTGGAATGTTATCACTCCTCAGATTCATTATCGAAAATCGGTTCCTGAGTTGGTCATCTCTAAAAAATTATTCTCTTCGGATTGTGAGATTAAGTGGTTATCTTCATAGTCTTCGTCAGTGAGGTTGTAGTCAAAACATTGTTCTTCCGAATTCTCGTCTGTTACATCCTGGTCTGATAAGGAAATATTAGGTATTTGCCTCGTCAGTTCGTACATCGCGTGGTCATCGCTTTCTTGGTCAACCTGCTTGCCGGTCATCTGGTATAACTTATTTTGTCTAATCGCGGTGCCCGTTTGTCTAGTCGAAATGCTCATTGGCGTGGGACGATAACTTTGATCTGTTTTTGGAGTATAATTAGTTACGAAATGTTTTTGTGTCTGATTGTAAGGTTGTCTGTGTCCATAGTTAGAATTGGGTTGTGGTGGTTGATGCAATTGTTTGTAAGGGTTTTGTTGAAACTGATGGTTAGGTATTGGTTTACGGATTGGCATATATTGGTTTTTTGGTGGAATGTTGGAACGGTTTGTTTGGAATAATCTGTTTTTTTTTAACTCGAAATCGTTTGTAAGCATGTTAAGTGCCTCTCCCAAAGTTGTGGGATTTTTCGTTCTCATAAGAGAACCTAATGGTTCCTGTAGCCCTCTTAATAAAACTCGTAAAGCTAATTTTTGAACGTACTCGCATAGTACCAAATGGTTACCTACTTCTTTATTTACAAAATATGCTATTTGCAGGTTTAACAATTTTTGTATTCTGTCATAGAATTTAAATGGTGATTCATTGACTTCTTGTTTTAGTTCAGCCATTTCGAGATTTAATGTAAAGCAATCTCTTTTGTCTGAATAACAAGATAAAAGTGTTTTCCTTACATCTAACCAAGCATAGCTATTAGAACTTACAACTAATTCTAAAGCAGATCCTTTTAACTTAGCTAAAATCGTTGATATCAAATATTCATTTTGAAAGTCTTTGGGATTACTAGCTACATAAAATTTAGCAACTATTTTGTCACAAATTGATATGAATCTACTTAACATTGTAGGTTCTCCAGAATATTCCGGAATCATATCTAGATATTCCTTCTTTAAAACAGGAGTTGCCATTGTAAAAAATTTAATTTAATTATTACTTAAAGTTAAAATGTTATAAATAACTAAGGATAATGTATACAGATTCACAAAGTTTATTCTTCTTTGTATTACTTACAAAATCCAAAACTCTATGCTCATTGCGTGATGCACTGAACTTTTACACAATTATTTCACTTCACTTCGGTTCGGATGTAGATGTTCACTCTACGGTTGCAAATATTCACTTTGCCGGTTGGTTGTGTTCAATTTAGTAATATACACTTATTAAATTAAACGGTTGGTCTTTTGTTCGACACTTCGGTTAACAGTTGAAACTGAAAAAAAAATTAGGCCTATATGCACTAATTTTCCCGAAGTGTCCTACCGACTGCGCCAGTTATGGTATGATTTCGGGGACGTCGCTTTTTAAAAAAACAACTTTTTTTAATAATTAAAATAAGACTTTAATATTCACTTAAAACTTATTATAATTATTTAAGTTCGTCTCATATGTATTGAGATGCGAACTGAGTGAAACCTCGATTCACACTGAGCTTCTGCTCTTCTCTTCTCTAGGTACATGAAAATGCTTACTGTGTTAAAAGCTAAATTGTCAGCATTAAATATAGCTAAGTCTAACACTAAATCTAGCAAAGTTTACAATAATTGTCTATATAACTTATATATATATATATATATATATATATATATATATATATATATATATATATATATATAATTTGTTTTATCAAAGTTGACAGCTATGTTATTTTCTGTAAAATACTGACTTGTGACATTTAACTTAATAAAAGCTTTTGTACTAAAACTGAAGCAGCATAATGCTAATAGTTGTATCACTTGCATACTGAACTAAATTATCAGTATTGACAGATGAACTGAAATCATTCACATACAAGAGAAATAAAACAGGCCTCAAGACTGATCCCTGGGGGACTCCATAGTTTAACCTGCAATTCAGCTAAAAATGATGATGTGAAGTTGGAAGTGGCAGTGGTTGTAGTGTGGGAGATGTAATTCTTTGTGCGTTCTGTCACTTACCGCTCAACAGGCCACTGCACAGTAGATACGGACGATGAAAAAAGTAACCCTTCGTATAGTTTATATGGAGCAATATTTTGAATGTGAGACATTTTCTGCAGTATTTTAGTTTGTACATGTACTTAAACTTCAAGTACTTTGTAAAACAGATTTTAGAATTCTTTTTTCTAACTGCAGGTGACTCGTGCAGTCTTAGACTCTGTATGCAACGCTCTAACAGCTCCAGTAGATCGCCCAGTAACTGGTCATGCAATGAGACTTATCACATTACTAGCTTGCCTTGTCAACCACGCCTCTATCAAAGCAGCTGTCATCCATTTAACAATGCGCAACAGCCAGGCTGCAAAAATAGATGAACGATACCCTAACCTAATTGTATCAATGTGTCACATTCTCCGAGCTGCTTTTGATTCACCTATCCACATCCAGGCACAAGAGTGTATAGTGTCGATAGTTCAGTCACTCTGCCTTACAGATCTGACTTTGTTGCCACCACCGGGAATGTTATTGGTTGGAGGAGGATCAACGACCCCGCCTGAGATTTACCTCGCAAACACGTTGCCTCCAAGAGATTTGTTGGGAACACTGATTTTGGTGATGTTGGAACATGTATCCAATAATCAACACAGTCTGACCACATTGCAGCCTACTGTTAGGACATTCCTAATGCTTACGGAACATGACTATGGTTTTTTCCACCTTAAAAAGTGAGTATAATTAACAAAAATAATGATTAAACATTGTTTATGTTTAAAGTAAATTAATGCATTTTTCACATTTGTTGTTTTGCTTATATAGTACGTAAAGTAATATAGTTGAACCTCGATAAACCAAAATAATTTGTGAAAAATCACTTTCAAATTGTTTTATATTATTAAGCCTATTCTATAAACATAATATGTTTTTTAAAAAAAATTTATAGAGATTAATTAGTTGGAAAGTGAATAAAACCTTAACACTATTGAACGTAGACAGTAACTTCCAAAGTAGAATTTATAGTGTTCTTCTGCTCCGTCAAAACAATGTTTTTTATCAATGAAACAGTGAGAAAAAATAAAGTTTTTTCTTAAATAAATGAAAATAAACATTTATCAGGTTTTTTTAGTTTACTCTTAATTGTAAGTTTCTTTTATTTCTAATTTGTTACTCTGAGTAGTTGTGAATTTATAACAACTAATGCATTTTACATTAATCTACGTTTGCACTTCAAAGAATATTTTTTTAGAAAACTGTGTTGCTGTTTTTAATGTTTTAAGACTATTTTAATTTAGTAAAATGTACATAATTTTATTTCTAGTTGTTTGGAAAAGAAAACAGATGCTCTGTGGAACTTACTGGCAAAGATGTGCTCTTCTTGGAGTAAAGAACGAGCCGAGAGTCTGTCTACGCTGTCTGTAATGCTGGAGCTCGTGCGAGCATGTGTATCACCTGATGAGGCTGACGAATCCTTAGGCCTACCTGCAAGGACACTCGTCATGACTACACCTGAATTGGCTGCTATACTCGCTTGGGAAAAAGTGGCCGATGATAGTAAACATCCGTTGTACAATATAGACACATTGCTTCAGGTTAGATATTTATTGCTTTATAGAAAATGTGAAATACACCTCAGGGGCTCATACATTGTGATTATGAATTTGACAAAGCCAAGGTGCTGCTGGATCAAATCTTTCTTGGTCTATCTGATTTTGAGTTAGATCTCTCCAAGGTGAAACAGTGTACCGATATGGCTAAAGCACCGGTCAGTCTGCTGTGTCTCTGAACTATACACCTTAAGGTTCTTAGTTCTAGCCACAGTTACTTCCGTTGCTTTTCGCTTACTGTTAACGCTGATCCCTCATCCTCATTAGTCTAACTGGCATAAAGTAAGGATATTAAGCAAAAAAAAAAAAAAAAAAAAAAAAAAAAAAAAAAACAGGCAGACTTAGTAGAGTGTCTGTACCAGGCAACCTCATAATCTATGCATGCAGGGCTACTTGTGGGATTGTGAGAACTAGCTACCCTGGGGAACTAGTAAAAGTAGTCCTGGAGAGTTAAAATAGTGTGAAGGTGGAAAATAGCATAAAGGTAACTAGGGCTGTATTTAGATAGAGCCCCCCCCCCCATGAAATCTACAAGCAGTGAATTTCAGCATACTATGGGGACACTAAGCAGACCTACCCAATATGTTGTGTGGGCTGGATGGACGCTATGTGGAAGTAGTCCCAAATAGGTTAAATATTTCAAATCAGTAAGACCATCTACAAATATCTATTGGGAGTGGGAAATCACAAATAAGAGAAAAGATCAATAGGAAAGAGGTTTCTTATTAAACTTAGACATAGATCTTTCAGGGATCAAACCTTGGGAGAGAAGTACACTACTATGTAAAACTGAGATGACAAGGCTGATGGGAACCATATTCCAAGGCTGAAGAGCTGTCCGCCAGGAACTTAGAAACCATGTATAGGTTGGATAAGGGAACTGGGAATATTGGCAGAAGGCAACAGGTGTTTGGGTTTTCAAGACCCTGAAGACTTATAGCTAGTCAGTAGACAGATAAAACTCATTAAGGGCCAAAATCTAAAACCAATCTATTGAACCAAAATCCAAGAGGTAAGCCTCTTGATAGTAGATTCTTTGATTTATTTAGTAATAGGATCCTCCAAGACACATAACCTATTACAGAAACATTTAAGTGTGCATTAAATTATCTTACTGGTTTTATTTTCCAGACTAAAAACTTAAACATCATTAGTCTTGTCATAACATAAATAACAAATTCTACAGCAAAGTACACTAATTTTCTTGCAAATCCAAACTGCAGTAGTTTACAGTTCAATTTTGTTGTATTCTTATTTTAACATGTATTATATTTTAGGGCTGGTTGTGATGTTAGATTTTGTGGAATGAGTGATGCGATTTACATGTTTATATAGATAAACGAGGTGTGACTATTAAATAACGAGACTAACGCTGCGGCGGAACAAGTACACATGCACCAACCGCCATTGACCGACAGCTGTTTAGTGTGAAGCTTTCTCTTCAGAATGCAGTTAGTATCATTTGTGTAACCAACACCATTTAGTGTTGGTTCCGTTATTTCATTTCCATTAGTGTTGTTTTTTTTCCGGAAAAAATGATTAGTGTAATAATAGAGCAACGAATTGTTGTTAAATTTCACTTCAAACTTGGAAAAACTGCTCCTGAAACTTATAATTTACTAAAAGAAGTGTATGACAGTGAATTTTTATCGCAGGCACGTGTTTTTGAACGTTTTAAGTGTTTTCAAGATGGCCGACAAGACGTTTAAGATGATTCGCGGCCAGGTCACCCTTCAACATCAAAAACTGATGACAATGTCGAAAAAGTTGCTAATTTTATTCGGTCTGACCTTCGATTAAATATTTGTGCAATTGGTGAAACTGTAGGCATTGATAAAGTATGTTTATGGCAAATTTTACGTGACAATTTGAACGTGCGAAAAATGTGTGCCAAAATGGTGCCAAAAATTCTCAAATTTTATGTGGCATTGAACAACAAGCAACTCGCAAAAATTTTTGTACTGACACTGCCATTGAAAATGACCCAAATTTATTGAAAAGGATAATAACATGTGATGAATCATGGTTTTTTACGTATGATCCGGAAACAAAGAGCCAATCCATGCATTGGAAGATCCCAACTTCACCGAGTGCCAAAAAAGCAAAAATCAGCAAGTCAAAATTTAAAGCAATGATGATTGTTTTTTCATTATTCATGGGATTGTGTACCTTTACTGGGTTCCTGAAGGTCAAACAATTAATCAATATTACTACCTTGAGGTACTTAGTAAACTACGTGAAAGAGTAAGGAAAAAACGAGCCGAAATGAGGAAAGACAAATCATGGGTTTTCCACCAAGACAATGTGTCAGCTCATTCCGCGTTATCTGTCAAGAGGTTCCTGGCCAAGTACAGCATCCCAGTGTTAGAACATCCACCTTACTCACCAGACCTTGCACCATATGACTTCTATCTGTTCCCTAAGGTGAAATCTGCATTAAAAGGGACGAGATTTGAGTCCGTGGAAGCTGTAAAAGTTAAAGCGGCAAGAGTCCTAAAGGAGTTGACAGAAGATGACTTCCAGCACTGTTTCCCACAATGGAAAATTCACATGGAACGTTGTAGGGATAGAGAAGGGGTGTATATTGAAGGTGATAATAAGTAATTATGTATAAAATGAAAATAAATTTTTTTACTACATCTCGTTATTTAATAGCCACACCTCTTATAATGGTATATTTTGCATGTCACAAGTCTCATATTAAATTAATTATGATTAAAAATTACTGTTTCCGTCCGGGATAGAACCAGAGACTTTGTGCATGATAACCACTACACTATGGAAACTTTGAAGCATTTTGACCAATTTAAATATATGAAATGAATTGTTAATTTAATTTTGGTAATTATCACTTGCTTTATATTAATTCATAACAATCAGCTGATTTTATTGACCAGCTTATCAGCTGTAATAACTTTCAGGTTATGTTGTTAAAAATTAGCTATGTTAATTGGTCGTGTTTTCGAACAAATTATCATAATTAAAATAAAAAAGGAAGAGAAAACTTAGTACGATTTTTATTTTTGGTTCAATATCAGAAATGTTTTAGTTCTGCGATTTTTTTGTTAGGAAAGCAGAGCAGAAGATGAAACTTTGGAAAGTCTGTGTGAAAATGTCAGTGAACTGATACACCTGTTGGAAGAGGATGGAGGGAAGCCTATTGAGCCTAAAGGTAAAGGTGAGATGCAACAGCCAGTTTGGTTTACTTGTTTTGTACCTAACAAATATATCATATAATAACTTACCAGTAAGTCAATTACATTATCTATCATTAAGGTGTTCTGAATGTCACTTTTGAAAATACCAAATTAAACCCATATACTGTACATTAAACCCAGATGGCATTTTGCTGTGTGCGCGATCTTGCTCTGGCCTAAGTTGTACTAGTCACACACAAAACATCAGTCTGTGTAATCATAATCATTATAGTGGCTTTGAAAAGGCAAATTTTCCAACTAATAATGAAATAACTTTTTTTATAACCAATTGCTTACTTTAAATGAAATTCCTTGCAGTAGCAATAAAAAAGAGGTAATGTTTTTGGAAGAGCGTGCTTTGCCTTGTCCTCATCCTCCCTGAGCAAGGTCACACTCTTAGCTGCAAAATGTGTGCTATAGAATATTGATTGTCATTATTAAATGTTATTAATTACTAAGCAAAGAAAGGCTTTGGAACTGAAAAATGTAAACATTTATTTTTACTTTATAAACCATTGCGCTTGGAGAGCCACTATGCTGCACTCAATGATCTTTTTCCAGATTGGATAATTATTAACTGCAGCATATCCAGGACTGTGGTAAGTCACTATATGTGGCACTGTTTTCCAGCTAGGATCTGCATGCATCAGTTCTTGTTAATCATTCAAAATTAAATCTTTAATAGTATTAATATTATTTATGTAAAAACAGATTATGAGTTGTTTCCTCATCCAAGTTGTTGCCTCGCATTGTTTTGTATCAGAATGTCTGAAGTCTATTCAGAAATGTTAACTTTTTCCATGTTTTTTTATAATTTTAAGCTAAATTAAAAAAAAACTTTTTTTAAGTCGTAAAAGATTATCTATTTGTATACTGAAATGCATTTACCACTTATTTCCTGGTTGAATTTTTGGTATGTAGGGGTTAAATTTGAGAAAATCTGATATTTGATCTTTTTTTATTAATTGTTTTACAACATGACTTAAAAATTAAAACTTTAAAAAGTTAAAAATTTATTGTTGGTAATAAATTAAATATTACCATGAACAGTTATTTCAGTCCAACACTATAAATACACTCACTTTTGTTAGGAATTAAAGTTATAATTTTAATTATTAGTTTTAAAGATTGTAAAGAGGGTACAGCCAAAGAGTAAACACTATTGTCGAAGATGCAGGAAAATTATGAAACTGTTGGCATACTTATAAACCACAAGGTATGTACAACAGCAGTTTAGGTAAAAGCTTGGGAAAGAAATAGATCATGGTCAGTCGATTCTAGGGAGACCAGAGGGCTGTATGTCAGGAAGTGATTGGTGCTAGAGAAATACATTCCAGCCAGTGATTGCTGGATAGCTACAGGGTAAGTATACAGTTTTAAATATGCTTCTTCCCCTTTTATTTTTGGGCTATATAAATTGGGGTACAAATTTCTGGAAAGGATTTTGGAATGTTATTTCAGGGAAACCTTTAGAATCGGGTAATACAATAGTGTTTATTTTTTGGGTTGTTATTAAGTGTAGAAGTAGCCAAAAGATTATAAGAAAATTGCTAAAATAGTTGTGTGTATTAAGAGTCATTCTTTAACCACAGATAGTTGATTTTTTAAAGAATCCCAGTTAGAAGAGATTGGAAAAACTTCCTAACGCTTTTAAGGTTCAAACACTTTTTAAGGTCAAGAAAAAGATATGTTTACAAAGTATAATTTTTTGCCACAATCACAATATCTTATACACTGTACAACCGGTTATCCACAGATAGTTGATTTTTTAAAGAATCCCAGTTAGAAAAGATTGGAAAAACTTCTTAACACTTTTAAGTTCCAAACACTTTTTAAGGTCAGAAAAAAGATATGTTTACAAAGTATAATTTTTTACCACAATCACAATATCTTATACACTGTACAACCGATTATCCGCAAACAGGTTAATCATGATGCGCAAAATGAAAAAAGACACAGAAAGGAGTTTGCACTATGCAACAGTTGCAGTCTAGGGTCACTTGACTGTTTTTGAAGTGGATTTTTTTTAAACTCTATTTACTGTAAGTTTGAGCTCCAAAAATAAACAAAGAGAGTGGTACATTGTACATTTCTATACTGGCTGAACTTTTTAAGTGTATAACACTAATATAAAATACATTAGGGAAGCAGACTGTTGTCCCTTGTTGCTTAAAATAATAACTGAACTGTGTTTATAAATAAAAAGAGACTTGGTCACTTTGTAGAACATTATCGAATTTCTCATTAACAAGTTAGGATGAAGTACAGACACAGGTGTTTGTTTACATCTGGTTCTGGCTGTATTTAGCTACAGTAGTAAAATGCAGGTGTTTCAGTAGAACCTTGAATGTTTGAATCTAATGTAAGCAAAAATAATTTTTGTTACAGTAGCAGAAAATTTTGCACTAAGCTTTTTGTTGTATCAGGATTTTATCTAAAATTTTTAAAAAGTGTTAGTGATACTCTCAAATCAAGGTTAAATATCAAATCCCACTGTACATTCATAACATTCAAGTGTAGTATTTGTTTATCTGCTATAACAACATCTTATTTGTAACTTCCTGGTCTGGACATCACAAAGGAAGTGCGTGTGATCTTAGGCACAGTGAGTGTTGCTTGGTGCTGCTTTGTACTGATAAGGGCAGTTACCTTCCTTCAGTGATTTATAATGCAAAACAAAGATTTGCTTAATCAGCTGTAATTTAAAATCTATGTAGTGTCTTCATGCAAATATTGAAAGAATGACATTGTGTGAATACTGCCATCTGTATTAAGCTGTCTAATCAAACCTTACTTCAGACTCACTCTTCTCAGAACTGAAAACTTTGCTAGTCATATATTTCTGCCAGGAATGATGTCAAAATAATGTTCTTATGTATGAAATAAGAGGATTTTCTGTCGTTCTGTAGGCCCAATATTATGTCTAAACCCCATTTAAGTAGACTACTATAAAATTAACCTGTTAGTACCAACATTTATATCTCTGTTTATAAATCCTAACCATCTCCGGTTGCAGTTAGTTTGGATTATCAAGGTTCCACTGTGTTTTGAATTTATTGTCAATACACATTTTCAGAGTATGTTTAAAAAAACCATATCCAAGAAACATAAACTTACTATGCAACAAAAGTACAGTGTACTGTGTTTATATTAACGCATAGCTGTGCACTTGAGGCTTAACATGAAGATATAGATGAAAAGAGGGTTGTGGTAGCAATTTCTGTCATTGCTAAAAACATCGACTTAGGATGTGACACTGTGCGGCCACCAATACTCACTGACGTTAGCTGATCTTATCAGATAGTTACATTATATTATCTAAAATCAAATGCTGGTGTTGACAGTAAACTCGAGTAGTGATGTTTTTAGACTCGTATAATACAGTGACATCATAACTGTATGCAAGAGCACAGTTATATACCGGCATCTTTGACTGTATTATTTTTAATTTTGAAGATTTACAATATTCACTAAATTAACAATTTAAACAACATGTTGGTCAAATGCGATTTTGTTTTATCTGTGATAGTAGTACGCATCATTATCACAGATAATTTGGAGCACAGTATAATAATGACAAAATAAAAAAAATTGTTGCATTTATCTGTTCACAGAAGTCACTGAGCCTGTTTTACCTGCACCAGAATCACTGCTAGCCCAGTTCACAGCGCGTCCTGTGTTTATTGTTGGTGAAATAGAGGATGAACGACTGAGCGCAGCTTATTGGTTGTCTACAATGCCTCCTGATGATCAGGACACTGATATGGAACATGTAAGACACTCTGCAGAAGTGTTTAATACAATAGAGAAATACAGTGTAATTTGTACGATCAAATAGTATTGAATTTATCAGGAATCCTGTAGCTAGAATCCTTGTTTTTTCCACTAGAGGGCCAAGTGTTCCATGATCCTGGTTTTGCCACTCAGCTATGTAGCTTATTGTGTACCCTCGTCCACACATTCAACTTTTCCAATCCAACCTCAGATCTTTTGAGAACCATGAGATATTTTGGATGTTGCCTGTTCAAAGCTGGATAGTCAAAAATTATGTGCTGAGTTGTTTCCTCAACTTTACCACATTTCCTACACAAAATATTTGTCATATGAAAACCCATTTTTTATAGATGAATGCGGAATGTTGATTGACCTGTCAAAAACCCTGTCACTCTCCACACATCCATCCTGTTCAGTCAAAGGCCTTGCCTATGAGTGACCTAGTTGGACCTGCAAGCGTCCTCTTTGATTGTACAAGACTGTCCATTCTCTCTCAAGAACTTTGGTGTTCCTTAGATACCCATTGGAAGACATGCTTGTGTGCTAGAGTACAGGATACGCCATATGCAGGCTCTGGGCCAATGAAAGGACTGTCGGCTCCTATTCTGGCACACCATTCTGCCTTTTCATTCCCCATTACACCCTTATGTCCTGCAACCGACAACAACTGGAGTTTATTAGTTTTTATTGGCAAGATGACAGTCTCACACTATCTTGGAATTATAGTTATTTAGGATTCTTATGCTATAATAAATGTTTTCCTAAAACATTAGCTAATTTTGAATCACTCCAACAATTGGGCAGCAATTGACACTGTAGTTTTTTTTTTATTTTATTTTTTTACTTTTTTTAATATCACTTCAAAATTGGTTGACAAATTGAGTCAGGATGATAGTTAAAAAACACTTTTTTGTTACAGGTAGTCATAAATAATGTATTGTTTTTTTCTGCTATATCAGTGTTTTCTATGGTCAACCTGAAGAGTTGACACACGATCAGCTAAATTTTATCGTCAACACTAATTTTGAATAATATTTGTGGCTAATTGATGTATTATTTCAAATCAAATTGTAAAATTCTCTTTCTGTTTCTCAGATGTGTTTGTATATACATATGTTTCTCAGATATTTTGTATATATATATATGTATATATATATATATATATATATATATATATATATATATATATATATATATATTGTATTTGAAGGCAAAAGGCACATTGAGGCTATTATCATCTAAGGTAGATGTGATGTGCAATTTCATTCACAATAAATGAAGGTACAAACAAAATAGTGTCACGTTATCTTCAACTCTTTCAGTACCATAGTCAACTCACATGCATAAGCTGGCCGATTTTACCTCAGTCTTAAAGTATTTGGGCAAAAACAGGTAAAATAGTTATTAAACCAGTTTTTATAATTTTTTGTTTTGTCAATTGAGCAATGAAAAAACATAATGCATATAAAGAAATGTTTTGTGAAAAAATTTCACGCAAAAAAGAGCATTGTAAAGAATTTTTTTAGTACTGAAACCAAGTTTGAACTGAATTTTGATTCATAAAATATTTTGGGAGGTTTTTTTTCAGTTATTCCATATGAATGAGTGAATGAATATTTAAGGGTTACAAACACACTTCATAGATCTATTGCGCCCCCCTCCCCTTCACATGATCTCCAGAGACTCAATTACAGTATCCTCCCCAGACCTAGTCTCTTAATGAAGTCCAGGATTAGGAGAGGATCAAAGTAGGTAAACAAATTCTTACTTCTAATTGGTAACTTCCCAGAGTTTTAGCTCCTGTAGTGATTGCCTCACTGTGTACCAGCAGGTGATAGGGAGTTTCCTCTTCCCTCTTGCAATATTTGCAAATTGGATCTTCTGCTAAGCCAACCGAAGGTATCCCTTAAGAGTGTCATGCCCCATAAGAAAACCCGTCAGCAGTCTTAGCTTATTTTTGCTATGCCAATACATATATTTGCTCTGCTTCTGTCGAAATTCCTGAGGAGCTCCTTAGCCTCTTCTTCCTCTAAGCTTCATCTTGAAGTAGCTGTTTTCATGTTTGCAAAACTTTTCTGGTCCAGATTGATGCCCCTTTCCTTGCCAGCTCATTTGCTTTCACATTTCGCCCTATCCCAGTGTGTCATAGCCCTATCCTAGTGTGACTATAGTGTCATAGTATAAGTTATACATATAAAAAAACATGAAAAACTAAAAAGAAGTTATATACAACATCTTTTTATACCGTATCTGTAAAGATAATATAGTAACAGTCAATTTGACAACAGCTGCTGTTGTGGACATCATAGAAGAGGTCAGTGTTCTCATTAAAAAGAAATAAGTTTAATAAGAATAAAGAGAACAAAACTGATAACAATCAATAGTTCAAAACTTCAGGACTGCCATAGATAAGTTTTTCAGTTGGTAAAACTACCATCATAGTAATAGATAAAATATTAGCAATATACAAACAATCACAAATTACGATGCCAACATTTTATGCCCTCTTCATAACATCGCAAATAACGACTTTGTGGTACTGAAGGAGCTAATATTTACTGATTTACTTATAAATACCTTTTTTTAAATTCCTGTGCACTTTTTCAGGTTGCTTGTGATTTAATGGAAATCGCTCACTCAGACTTGCCGGAATTGTCTTTGGCTGAAAAAGTGGCTCAGTTATGTCGGCACAAAGCTGCTCCTGGGGATCTGGAGCACGCAACCCCTTGCAAGAAGAGAGCTAACAGCATGGTGGCAGACCACAACAACAGAAGACCTTTTGGTTAGTAAGTGGATACTAAACGACAAAATATGCATGTTATTATTAATATTATTATTTATTCAGGCTTTTATTTGCCACATTTGTGTATACATACCCATTCAGAGCGTATGGCTCAACTTAAGTGTCTGATAACTTACTTGACCACAGGTTGCTTACCTTTGACCAACTTGTATCCCTTTTTTGAACAGTATTTGTCAGCTGTTGTGTAGTTTCTTTGTGAGTTGCGCTTCCTTTGAGTTCTCAAAACGTATTGGTTTTATATACACAAATGTTGAAAAATGTTGAGATAAACAATAATGATAACTGACATTATTGAAAATAATTGCATAAACACCCATTTTAGTATGTGATTTCAGCAGATTTTATTAGAAATATAAAAATTAATCCTCATCACATTTTCAATAAAATTTTGAAAATTATAAGTGTTAATTTTTACTGATTACGATAATGACAGATTCTTTTAAAATAATTTGTATTGCCATTTACTAGAACTTTTGTTTATTTCAGTTGCCCCGATGCGAGGAAGAGGTTTCAGGGGTTCGGTCCAAAGAGGCGACATGTTTAGATCACGACCTCCGAACACATCTCGTCCTCCGTCACTTCATGTAGATGATTTTGTGGCTTTGGAGACTTGTGGGCAACAACCTACAGGTCCTACCGGGTACAACAAGATATCGATGCGAGTGGCACAGGTAAAACACAAATACAGTAAAGTCCCTGTTGGGTAATCGTTTTAAAAGATATCTTTACCTACTGCTCTTTCTTCCTCTTCTCGATGAAGGTTACAAACTCACTACTACAAGAAAAATTCATCTAAGGTGACATCCCTTCTCTTTTCTTTCTTGCTGCTGCATTGTATCTTTCATTGAGTCTTTACACCCACTACCTCTTTCTGTATTTACATGGCTTTTATAAACAGCCTCACTATCCAAAATTTATTTATTTATTTACCAAAACAGGATATTTAAAATGATAGGTATGTAACCATAGAGGGAAACAAAATCCCTGAATGCGGACTGGTACCTTAAAACTGCATACAAAACTAAACAAAATTCAAATAAAGTTATCCTACAACATGCTTCAAATATTCTATATTCAACAACCACAACCATGATAATCAATAACCGCAAATATCAGCTTTATGCAACATCCATTTTTTTCATTCTTATTTTTAAAATGCTCTTATTTAATAACATTTTCATATCCTGAGGTTGTAAATTGTATACATGTATTGATCTCATATAACTGTTCTCACTTTTTACAATTTTTGGGTTATATCGCGCTTTTATTCCTTGTCTTACTGCTTGAATTTATGTATCACCTTTTAAAGACTCCAATTGATGAAGTTGCACTAATGTTAAAGGTTTCTTCTCTTTTAAAAATTTATTTGGTTATATTTCGTAACATTTAAATGTTTCAGTTTGTAACAATGAATATATTTTACTTTTGGGCAATTCAAATCTACTTTTTTAGTAACCTATCAAATTGTTGGGACACTGGAAGTTGTATGAACATCAGCTTTATAGTGACTACCCATCGATGAAGGTTACTAACTCATTACTTCAAGAAGAATTCACCTGAAGTGAGCATCACACCTCTCCTTTCCTGCTGCTTCATCCTATTTGCATTGAGTCTTTACACCAGCTATCTCTTTCTTTATGGGTTTCCATGGCTTTTATAAACAGTCTCATTATCTGAAATTCTGTTTTAACATTAAACCTTGAAACAGAGAAATAAATGGAGCTTTTAATAGAGCACAGTTTTGTTGAAATGAATGTATATTGGAGCATGACATTACTGATCCACATTCACAATGTCATGTTGCTTTTATTGTGACATAGTCATTGACAACAGGCAGTAATGTAATGGTGGACATTGATGTTCTAAGCTCTAGAGTAGTTATTGCCATAGTGTACTGTAGACATGATGTTAAAACCTTGTAGTTCTGAATTAACGTTAATTCAGTTACTTCAATCAAACACCACTCCTTATGAAATGCTGTAGTATTTTGGTTAATAATGCACAATAATGTATGTGTAGGAAGTACATTTGTGTGCACTAAAAGTGCTTTGTTTATTATATTTCCTTATCTGATATTTTCACTGATCCAATGTCATCATGACATGTATGAAGATCATTATTATAAGAAGGTCATTGTTTGCCTAAACCTAAAATTTTACTTTGTTACCAGGACATGATAGCTACTCGAGCACGAGGCAGAGGTCGAGCATTTGGTCTTGATAGAGGAGGCAGGTTCTTTTCAGGACCTTCACCCTACCAAAGGAGAGAAGGTGATATGTGTTTTGTTTAAATGTTTATACTGTACCTAGAGTGAATTGAAACTTTAATTTGTTTAACATGGCATCTTTTCGCTGCATAAATTGAGTACAGTGAATTAGGCAGGTTTTACTGCATAGATCGTTTTCAATCCACAACTCTAGGAAAACTTTTCCATTAGCTGTGTAGGTTGACTATAGTCCCAAATGATTAGAAATAATGTTATTTCTGTCTTACGTATTTGCTGCTATCTTTTGTAAGCCATTGGAACTTTGATTTGTCACACATGTTTTTGATTGATAATCCAGAATGTATAAAGAAAAATTTAACATAATTTCATTATTAAAGTGATTTACTATAGGCATACGTTTCTGTCTGTATTATTACGTATATTGTAAGTGCTCTGCAGGTGATAATTCTAGCATCTATTTATCGACAATACAGACTACTTTATAATGTTCTGATATTACAAAATAATAATAAAAACATTATCGTAGAAATATAATTATTTACAATAACAGCATTCCAATTACAGTGTGTGTGTGTGTGTGTGTGTGTGTGTGTGTGTTTACACACCCTCAAGGGGTGCAGACTAGCTGCACCTATTGAGAGGATTTAGACATCCCTTGCAGTACCCGAGTCAAACACACACTTACACTTACGACTTTAACACTTTACTACTCTCACACTTACATTTAGGGATGCAATAATAGCCTCAATGTGCTTTTCGCCTTAAAATAACACAAAAAAACACAATTTTTTACTGAATATTATTATGTAACACAATTGCTGTTATTCATTAACAGCAAAAGTTTACTGCATCTTATAAAGTTTATGAATTATAATGTAATAATAAATGTACGAGGTGTGGCAATTATATTACAAAGTTTATTACCTTCAGTGTACTCTCCTTTCTGATCTCTACAGCACTCCATACTTATTTTCCAGTGTTGAAAGCAGTGCTGGAAGTCTAATTCTTGAGGAACTCAGTCACTCTTGCTTTCAAAACTGTGAAATTTTGCCTCTTGAGCTGTCAGAACCATAACATAATAATGTTAATTGACTGTCTGACCTTCAGGAACTCAGTGAACAGACAATTCCATGCTTGTCAAAAAAAAGAACATTGTAGCCTTGAATTTTGATTTCCTCATTTTTGCTTTTTTTGCCTGGTGAGAAGGGGCTCTTTAAATGCATCGATTGATTGTTTTTTTTAGGATAGTAGATAAAATACCACGATTCTTTAAAATTCACAACATAAGTTTTCACATTATTTTTAGTTTTTTTCCAACCAACTGTACCAAATGAGGAACCATTTTTCTTAGCTTCAAAGAGCCTTCTATAACTCCACAACATGCACAACAACTCCACAACATGCATTCAGTAATACACTGTTCTTTTTTTAATATTAATGGTTGGCAGTCATCTTAAATTATTCATAAAGTTAGAGTGATTCTGTTATGTATTTCATAATAAAAAAAAGTTAACAGGTAAACTTTTAAAAAACAGTTTGAATGAATTAAAAAAACTAATTTAAATGTTTTTTAAAAGTGATTTCTAATAACAATGTCCATATTTTAAGGTAACAGCAATAAAGCTTCCTTAATATTTTTAAATTTTTTTTTCGCGATATATTTACAAATAGCATCTGGAAAAGTGAAGTACAAAAGTATGTTTTAACAATCACACTGCTGTGGTGCTGCATTCAATTTTCCTCATGGGTTAAGAGGAGCTTTAAACATTTTGATTAAACAACAGTTTCATAATTATTGGGTTTTAATTTATTTAAATGTTGGCCATTTTGCGATATTTGAACAAGTAACTTTGGAAAAAATAGACCACATGAATCTTGAGATATTAATTATTGTGTAAAAAACAAGACATACAAGAAAGCAAAATATGTTATATTTCAAAGGAACTTTTTGTATGTTTTGACATATGTTTGTTGTTTTTATTTCTTAAATTTTCTTCAAAGAATTTTTGAGCACCTTTAGTAGTAGTTTTTAGTTGAACCCAGTTTAAAACACTAATAACAAATTATGCATATTTTGTCCAGCCAATGGCCGAGGTGGATCTCCAGTGTGGCATCCCGAAGGTCCAAGCGGAAGTGTAACTAGCAGCGTTGCTCCAGGAGCATCACATAATTTCAGGCCTCCGCCACCAGATATGCGAAGTATCCGACCAGACGCACCGCATCACTTTGGAGCAAGGCCTATACGAGCTCCCCCACCATTACATCCGCCATGGGGTGTAAAGGACAGCAGGGACAGATTTCCTGTGCCTAACATGAGGGGCGGACCTCCTCATAGAGACTCGCAGAGGCATATGCGGTTCTTTTCCAGATAAAATGAAATGATAATGAGCATTTTAGTAAATTGTGTGTTATGTCTATCAGTAAATGTGTTGTTCTACTTGTAATAATTCCCCAAAAGTTTTAATATATAATCCAATTTTGTCTTTTTGAAATTAATCAAAAAGTTCTTTGCAAATCTTTTTAGTTTTGATAATTTATTAATTTAAATAAATTCCCCTTTTTATGTTAGGTTAATGTATGTTATACTCTCATACTTCTGGGTCCTAAGTAAGAGATACCATGTTTTCCAGTTGATACGGTAAAATTATACAACCACAAATAAATTTATTAATCATATGTTGTGAGGCATGTAATCATTTGGGTTTAAAATCAGGACCTGTTTCCCTGTTTAGTATATGTTGTACTGTTTTGGTTTGGATTTTAAAGTAAAATGTATTAAGTGTTTTTAGTGATACAATCGCCACTCAATATTTTACACTTGAAGGAATCAGGGGAAAAAATTTGTATTATTGAAGGTGGCGAAATTTTTGAAAATCTGTAGGGTGTGTAAGAAGAAAGACTTAAATGTGCCTCTCTTGCAGTTGAAGGCACATTTGTTGCGAAGAATTAGAAGCATATATAAGAAGAAACTGCCAGTGGAGATTATTTTGATGATCCAACGACTCTGGGTACATTTAAGTGTTTCAGCTCGAAATTTGTTACCAAGAAAAAACGACTTTAGAAAACTGGAAAGCTTATATTAAATATTGAACTACAGACACAAGTTTTCTAAAATTAAATTATTTCTTTTTCTCTTACAACTTGTTTTGTAATGTTAACAAACATTTTTATGCCATATTTTTTTTATTTTAGGTTGTCAATAATTTTACTTTTACTGCCATTATATTTTACAATGCTAGCATAATATAGAAACAGAAAGTGAATTGTACATAAAGAATTATTGTTTTGTATTATAATATCAACATAATGTAAATATAATTGTTTTTAGGTTACTTTTTGTGGAGTTATTTCTACCTTTGATTATGGGAACTAGAAATATAATTTCATAATTAATGCAGACCATTTTTTCAATCAAGTTCCAAAAGAGTGAGCACAAGTGATGTATGAGGTGTGTTCAGAAAGTAATGAGAATTTTAATTTTTTGAATAAAAGATTTATTTATTCTTCTACATTGATGTTATCGCCTTCAAAATAGTAACCAATGGAGATTATGCATTTGTGCCAGCGCTTCTTCCAATCCTCAAAACACTTCTCAAACTCGATCTTTGTGATATCCTTTAGTTCTTTCAGCGATGTGCTTTTAATGTCATCTACAGCTGTGAAACGATTGTCTTTTAAGTTCTCTTTATTTTTGGAAATAGGAAAAAGTCTCACGGAGCCATGTCTGGCGAATATGGAGGCTGGAGCATCTTTACAGTACTGTTTTTGTTCAAAATTCAACAATTTTGGAACGAATTTTGCTGTCACATGTTCCATACACAAAACATTGGAAACAATGTCATGACATGATCCAATCGATATGCCAACATCATCAGCAACCTCTCTAATTGTGATTCAGCGATTGTTCCTAACCATTTCCTTCACTTTTTCCAAGTTTTCATCGATTGTTGATGTGCTGGGACTTCCAGGGCGTTCGTCATCTTCAACGTCTTCACGGCCTTTGTGGAAATGCTTATACTACTCGTAAACTCTTGCTTTACTCATAGCAGACTCACCATAGGCCTTTGTTAACATTTCACACACTTTGTTACACTTTATTTCATTTTTTACGCAAAATTTGATACAAATTCTTTGATCCATTTCTTTTAACAAATGAAAATAGCTGAGCTCATAAAAACATGTCTAATCTTAGTGGCTGTCACAGACAAAGTCAACAATGAAAACAGCTGAAAGTTTTATCATACTTCAAGGGTATGTATACTAACATAATAAAAAAAAAAGTTTGACAATAGGCTGCAAAATTTAAAAATTATCGTTACTTTCTGAACACACCTCGTATGCCTCTATAGAAGTAATATGGTAATACATATGGCTTTTTTGACATAACTTTAGACTTAACAGTAGAACGCTTTTTATCGTTTATTTCTCAAGATTATAGGTTAGATAATAAAAGAACCAAGAAAATTTATTGAAACAAAAATATAGTGCTAACTTATATTGAAGTCCATCATAACTGTTTTAACTTTAATCAATAAATTAAAGTTAAACATTGTTGTTAAACTTTAAATGTTTTAAAAATATAGTGCAGTAATTGTAATTTACCAATCACTAATTCTGACACTTAAGAAGTAGAGGTGAGATTGTGAATGCTATCACAGCTACTCGGAACACTGTCCTTAGCAGTTAGCAGTTATGATTGCTCTTCAACTATCCTGCTCTCTGCTCACTGCTCAAGGTTGTCTTCTCTTTTACAAGGAATTTACAAACGCAAAGTAATAATAAAAGAATATTGAAAATTATTTGAAATAAAAGTTAACCTATTATCAGTGTTTATTAATTAATAACATATTGTTCATTTTACTATAACTAATAATGAAGGCCTGTTTGTTTTCTTTTGTTTTAATTAAGTAGATGAATGGCATATTTTTACATTTATTAATGGATCATAGATTCAGGTGATTAACTAATGATTAAAAAAAATCATACAAATTATTGTTTATATTCCTTATTTTAGTGATTCAAAGGTTTATAATTGTTAAATTGATTACACTATTACTTTATTAACTTTTTTAAATTATAATATTTGTTTTGAACAAAATAATTTCTAGTCAGTTTATTTTATTTATTAGTTTTTTTATACATAATTATTGTGTTAGGTACAGTAGCTTATAATTTTAAATATATTTTTGTAGAACAATAAATTGTCTACATTTATTTTACTAATTTGGTATTTTTCATTGCTAGCATAATAAACAGTAGTGAGCAGTTAGCGCAAGACAGCACATTCTCTTATTAGTAAATTGTGATTAAATCATTGCTACTGTGATTAAATCACCGCTAACATTAAACTGCTCTTTAGTCCACCACTACCAAGAAGCAACAACATACGAAAACAGAAACAATGAACTGCATATGCATACGCAAGCTGTCATACAGGTACCAACTTAAAGGAAGCCAGTGATTTTGTTATCAGTCATAATTATTTATTTGTTGACATTAACATATTATCATACCCTGTTCATCAAGTGGAAAGGGGTAACAAAAACAAAACTGTTTAATGTCTGTACTTTATCAGCACCAGCACACAAGAAAGACTATCAGACTGCTTTATCTTGAGATACATAAGAAATTAGAGATGTTAAGCAAATCACAGAACTACTACCTAAAGTAACATTTATACCAGCTACTGTATTTCCTAACTAAATGTGATTTTTGTTATTAGTGAATTGTCAACACTAATGCTATCTTATTGCTAAAAATGTAAGCATAATTGTGCTTGTGTAATTTTATCTTCCTCTTCATTCTTGTATATGGCTAGTAATTGTGATTTTGTAACATATCAACAGAGTTATAATAGGTTACTCGACAAATTAGCTACCAGTTGCAAATCACAGTTAAATTAAATCCACAAGTTAAAGTAACAGGTAATCTTCAGTAGCAATAATAGTTAAAACTGTTAGTGTGAAATCATAACTAATAACATCTCTATTAGAAGTACACTCACCACATTTTGTAAGCTACATATGCATTTCATAAAAGTAGTGACTCACCAGGCAGATATCAGTTATTCCAAAGAGTTAATATATGCTTGTGTTTACTACTGTATAACGGAAATTGACAATAGACATGTTTCCCAATGAAGCATATCTGAGGGGCTTATAACTGATTGGTTTTTTAAACAATGTAGAAGCACTAGTTAAAGAAGAGTGTTTTTTTTTTTATTTATTCCAGGTTTTACAAAGAGGAAAATGGGTGAGAAACTGATGTTAATCTGTTTTAATTAACCCTTTGAAAATATTTAGTAAACCAAGACTAACATAACCTTAAAGAATAAGAAAGAAATATTTGCAAAGAAAACAAGCTTTCTTGACCTGACATAACCTTAGGCTACTAGATTTTCTTGAAATTATTACTGTTACGAAAAGAAGATTTGAGCCTAAAAAGGATAGTTTTATAAGTTAAAATCTTTAAAAATTAACAGCAAGAGAAAAATCATTCATAAACAATTAAAAAATCTTCCTTTTTTTAAGTTAAAGATTTAGCAGATAAATTTGTTTTCGCAATCCTTCATTACTAACTTTATCAGATTCTATTGGTTTTGTCAAAACAAGAATAAATATTTTAAACATGGATGGCAAAATAATAAATTACTATAATCACAATTAATAAAAATGTCAAGTCAAGTAGCTATGTCAATAGAATATAAGCTGTGAGAAAGTATTTATATTGTTGAGTTAACCATCACTATCATTATGATATATATGGTAAATTTATCTGATCTGATATTAAACAAAATCAAGAAAGTTTGAATTATACTTTGTTGCAGACAATTTTGGTGGTAATTTTTTTATTAAATAAAAATTAATTTTTGCTTGTTCATAATTTACGCAATGGATTATTATTGAATGGATTGAAATAGTTTATGTAAAGTTTAAATAACTGTTTAATCACTTGTTGTTTGATTTGTTTCCTGTTTAGCAAGTCGTAATTTTTAAGCTATCTTTTGTAACTTCTCAGCGCCTGGAGATCAAACTTATATGATTATAAGTTTGGAGCATTTTTGAAATGAAGCTTTTAAGGTTAGCTTTAGCAAGAGGAGTGAATAGAAAAAAATCTGCTGAACAGAAATATGGAACGAATGAGCAAATGAATTTTGTCTGTCTTTCTTTTTCTTTCTTCCTTTCGATAAAAGTACATGTGTATTATACGTTGCTTTGGTTTCGGTATTTTGCCTTAGTTGAAAAAACTTATAGCCCATAAGTTGTTCAATGAAATCAGTTGATCATTACGAATTAATATTAAACAACTAGTCTTTTACTATAACTACAGTAAATAATAGCTAAGTTAGGTTCACCTATTTATTTATTTAAACAAAACAAGATATTTGTAAACATATTTTCAAAATAATATATTCAGCAAAGATATCATTAACGAAAGCTTCACATCTGTCAGTGACTCCATGAGTTCCACATGTGTATTTAGTATTATTTATTTATATTAAAACATTTTTTTACTATGTTTACAGTTGTTTATTAACTAGACAAACTTTACTTTGGAAACAAGGAAGGTGGGTTATCTCAAAATATATACATAGAAAAAAGTGTTTCGGTGTATAGAAGTATTTTTTAAATGACTAGGTATAGGTTCTAAATAAATCAATATATACATAAATAAGACAATTGCCATATAAAACCTTTATTGTGATAAATTGCTTAAAATCCATCTTTGTGACAATTTAAAAATTTAATTATCCTAATTTTTAAATATATTTCCTAACAAGAAATGTTACAGGATATCTAATTACTAAACAAGTACCCTTGACTTGAATGGCTAATTAGGCTAAAAGGATGTTAGTTAATGAGCCAATGTTTATTTTAAATTATCTTGTGTCTAATTTTATTTTTATTTTAAATACATAAAGTAGAACTCTGAAGACAAATTTCCTGGTTTCATCACTGCCTCTTTAATTAGCAAAGTACTTCTAATTACTATCCAAAATAACATATTTAGTTGCCATTTAATATTACAGACACCTTCTTTGACAATGTTTGTAATATGTAAGGAAATGAAACCTGCTCTTAAATATGTGTTGTGCAATACCGAAATAATCATGCAGCCTGGTAATATGATTGAAGAAAATCTGAAACACTAGCAATATTCAATATCATCACATAAATAAGCATTTATTCAGCAGGCAGCTGTCCAGATAAAAGCATATTTCCAAAAGTGTTTTTCTTTATCTTACCTTTTTTGAAATTCTGGTTTCTCCATTAAAATCAGCACTTGTTAGTATTTTAAACTATTAAATAGCATTGAAAGTATGAAAATGTACCCTAACCGCAATCAAAACATGTCTTAGTTTCAATGGATTTCAAAAAATCAAAATGTAAGATGCAAACATTTCACCATGAATGATGTCAGGTGTAATTTTCAGCTAAAATTTAATTTTTAAAAAATTCAGCTAAAATGTAATTTAATTAGATGTAATTAAATTACATCTAATTAGTAATTTTAAAATCCAGCTATTTTTTCCACCTACATTAAAAATTTCTGATCTCTGTAAGCTGTTCATTGTGCACGCACACACACATACACAGACGGTTATTAATATAAATATGGTATTTATATATGTGTATATATAATTTTTAAACAACTCAAAATATGTTTTAGAGGTTATGATCATTGTCATGTCTCAATTTAACTCATTAAAATGTGCACCATTTCGTTGGCTTCTTACACTAAGAAACATAATTTTACAAAATGTGTGTTTAATGATCATTAATAGTCTTGAGTCAAGGTTTAGTGATCTGTACACTAGTTTAATAAAAAACACTATTTTGTACTTGATATTGTATAATTTATTTTCTTACACTAATCGTTGTGTTTCTATGTACAATATTTATTAATTATTTTACAACATTTTTACATGTTTAAGTGCCTCCAGTATCTGAAAAGAAATAAGTATTTCAGAAATTTTATAACATGAAATTTTTAGAAAGAATATTGTTACATATTTAATCGTAGTTACGTAGTTCCTACAATATCTTTAATGTGAAATTCGATAATGGGTATTCTGTTTGAGCAAATTGACAGACATATCTGATTGGTACAATAAATCGATTTACTAATCATTAAATAAAAGAAATTCGTGATTCATGCGGAAAAATATGAAAATAAAACCCAATTTCCAAAATAGCAGTTATGTTCCCAAACCATAAACTTATTCAATCATTATTTTGAAATGGATTTCGCTGGGTAATAAACTTATCCAAGCTATTGCCAAACTTGATTTTTGTGCTGAAATGCAAAAAATAATTCTAACTTATATTCAGACTGTATTATTAACCAATTATCATTTGAAAATAAGATTTTAGAGCTACCATCATAGTAAGATCCTAGACCTGACACCTAGATCACTTTTTAAGGGGTTGTTAAACAATTTTTTTTAAGAGCTTAGACAAGTAAGTTCATTACCCAGTAAAATCTGTTCAACAATTTTAAAATGGCAAGCATTTAAAATCAAAAAAAAAGTTGTAATTTTTTTTTTTAATCTGATTTTACCATCATAACCAGAGTTGAAATCTACATAAATTAGCATTTTGAATTTTCAGAATCAATTTAAATTTAAAAAATTAATTTTTGATATTGATCAGGGTTCATTTTTATATCTTTAATGTAACTTTAAAATGCTGATTATGTTTGTGAAATCAGAAGTTTTAAAAAACCTTAGTAAAAAATATCTTATGAAATTTATTTTCATCATATCATCAAGACAGCTGCGTGCTAAATTACAAATATTTATTATAATTAGCATTGTTCTTCAGCGCCTTACCTTTTTAAAAATCTTATAGTCCATATTCTGTTGCTGGTGTTGGTACAGGAGCTGGGTAGTGGGGTACAGGAGCTGGGTAATGGGGTACAGGAGCTGGGTAATGGGGTACAGGAGCTGGATAGTGAGGTACAGGAGCTGGATAGTGAGGTACAGGGGCTGGGTAATGGGCTACAGGGGCTGAACAGGTGGGTATAGGAGCTGGGTAATGTGGTACAGGGGCTGGGTAATGTGATACTTCAGTCGGAATAAGTGGAATGATCGGCAAAGAATCAAGACGATTAGAAACGTCTGGCACAACAATTGGAACATCCGGTATAAAATCTTGTAGACCATATGTAGTGTGGAATTTTTTTGGCTGTTCAGATTCTTTTCCCTCAGGAGAGTCCTCCGGTGCAAAATCTTCCAATCCATATTCGTTTGGAGGTGGGGGAGGGGTTGGGTAACGATGGGTACCCGGTTTTGCTGCTGCCATGACTAACAGACATGCCACCATGATTATCTGCAATCAGTCCTGTGTTGTTAGTTAACATAATAGAATAAAAGTTAAAGATCTATTTAACCTACAAGGAAAATTGAAGGTAGTGCCATACGTGTTATACGATCGTTGAAACATATTTCTGCACTACTCTGTTTCAGGTGCTATTTATAAATGCATAGCGGAGAAAATAATTTTTATAAATTAAGTAAGGGTTATTGCTATTACCTGTTATTTAAAATGTAAAAACTGTCAATGTAATTATTGAACAATTACAATAATTCACTTTTTTTCAAAATTCAAGCTGTTTTTTAAGGATTTACTGTAACTGTTTTTCCTATCACGAGGAACACAACGAATAATTTAAAATTACTTCCTTCCTGTATATTACAAACTACATCATTTCATTCTGATTAATGGGAGATGTAGTTAGAAGTCTTTTAAGAGCAACTTTTTAAAACTTATTTAATGCTGAGAACGTTTCTTCATTGAATAAAGTTAGTTGAAAAATAACTGGGTATGAGTGTGATATTAAAGATATGTTGTGCAAACTATGTATTTTTTCAAATTCAGGAGACCAGGAAACACAAAATCTGTTTCAATTTTTTTTTCGTTTATGGAGATTTTGACTGTGATTATGATGGTGAAATCAGATGTCAATGTTACAAAATGATATAACAAAAAACGTTATGCATTTCTTTAAGATTTTGAATCTGTTCAACGAATTTCACTGGGTAACGAATTTGTTCAAGCTATTACTAGTCATTTTTTTATGCCAAGTTTTGAATCAGATCTAATTATAATTGTGAATGCTACAGTACTATCACATATAACTCCGCAAAAAGTGTTCTAGAGATCAGGAATGGTTCCAGGTTTAATTTTTCAATGGAACGTGTTAATTATAATTATTGCTTTTTTAAGGGCGGGTTCAACATACAGTTATTTTATGATTCAAAAATGGATTTTTACATGACACTATTTTTTTTCACAACAAACTACAATTTTTTCCTATTCATGCAAATAAAAATAACCATGGCGTGCAGTTGTCTCGCTGACATAGTAGAAGCGAATTTCGAAAAGTATTTTTTACCTTAACTTTTTTAAATTCTGATTTCACTATCATAATCAGCATTTTAAATTTTTCAAAAACTGAAAATGCGGAAATGAACTCTGAACGCCATCAATTATTTTTTTTAATTTCAACGTATTTTGAAAATTCCCAAAATACTAATTTATGCAATTTTTTAAAGCTGAATACAATAGTGAAATCAAAATTTTAAAAACAATTTAAGAAAGAAAAGATATGAATTTTCAAAGTTTTGAAACGACCGCCATTTTGAAACTGTTGAACGAATTTTGCTGGTTAACGAACTGGTCCATGTTATTACCATAATCGATTTTTGTGCCAAGTTTGAATCAAATTGAACCAAAATTGCGAACGTGATGGTGCTAAAACACACACACACACACACACTTATTTAACCCCTCTAAAAGTGATAACAAAGGTCAGGATCGGTAGGCCGAGCCTGGGTCTTACCTTGATGGTTTTCAAATAACCCATTTTTCCAATTGAAATTCACAAATGTGATTTTTTAAATAATTTATCAATTTTGACGCCAAATATAACCCCAAAACGTGCTTTCCTATATTATATGGCTTTCTCAAAAATTACTTTGTAGGAATTATCGACAAACAAAATCTATTCTGAAAAACGGATTTCTATCGTAATACTGTATATAAAAACCTATAACGAACTGAAGCCTGACTATCAAATTTCTAATTAAACAATTTGTAGTTCGGAACTAAATCTGTAAATCGATAAAAAAAACAAAAATACACCCGACTGTCTGTTAGTTTTTTCGATTTTTTCTGAAACCTTAATTTTCTTTAACCAGCTTTTAAATTAAGTTTACTGACTCAAATTTTAATTTTATACGTTAGGCCTAAGTTAAATCCATTGAGCCGTTTTTAACAACTCTTAGAGTTTCCTCTTTGCCGGTAAATCCTGAACTAGAATCTTTCTACATTGTACTTACTCGATACATTGTCCCAGGTTATCCTTACCAAGTGAAAGAAATATACGATTAGTTGAGCCTAGGCTATAGGACAAGGCTTTATAGTTTCTTGGTAATTGACCTTCGTTTTGGCAATAACTTGTTACTTAATGACTGTAACATGTAAATAAAATTAAAAATAATTTGTAGTAAACAATGGGCTGGTAGTTAATTACTTGAGTTTGCTTCAGTTTACACAATTATTTGTCTGTTTTTGTAGTGTAAACAGATCTACAACCTACTTATTTATAGATTTGAGGTTAGGGCTATCCTAGGTCATTATTTCACCTGTAGTAGCGGTGTTAGTGAATTATATTTGACTTACTTAATAAATGGTTCGAAAAGCTTTGGTTAGTTCGTTCTCTCAATACCCTCTAAAGATCATTATCGGCTGTTTAGTAGTTTATCTATGGCAGCGATTGAACGCTTATAGAATCTCCAGCATGTCGACTATCTCATGTAACCAGCATTTTTCCCATGAACGTTTACATTATATTACAGTGCAGTTGGCTTTGCCAGTCTGTGGTGAAAACCACACAGCTTCTTTAGTGACTGTTCGCTAACCACGAGATGGTCCTGCGCAGTAAAGCTACGCACTACTAAGGAGCATCACATAATGTTACAGGCAGAAACGATCTCATGCTATTTGACATTGAAGCTAATAGCTGCATTCTCGAAATAAACTAAATTATACTTACGACACTAAATTCCATTTACATTACAAAGTGTATTAGATAATTAAAGTTATTACAAAATGCATGTATCTAGGTATATGCGCATGTGTATCTTATTTAAAACATTATTTGTGGGTGTGTTTTTTTTTTATTTTATTTTATTTCTTTATTACACATATTCTAAGTAAGGGCTTTGCGTATAGTAGTGCCAACCCGAAGGCATGACTAATCATCTTTTATTAGTTTGACTAATACTACAAATTAAACATTCTTAACCTTTATCTCTATTGCACTGGCTTTTATTGGAACGTTTCAAAAATAATTTTGAAAAAATAAGGAATAATTTTGAAGGAATGTTTCACATTTTTAACGTTTAATCTCTTGACTTTAAAAACTCCCGGGCTTGAACCATCGTCCTCGTGTTTTAGGCTACACCAACACCAAAAAAAATGTTTTGTCAGGTAGGCCTAATTTATCTGCAATCTACGACAGTTATTGTGTTGGAAAAGCATCATAACATTCAGGGTCAAATAAAATATACTTTCTTCAATTAGCTGGAACTTCACTTTCAGTAGAAAGTTTTGTTTTGCGTTAACTAACTTCGCGCAGCTGTTTTGACGTTTATAACCAAGGGTTTCTACTAACTAAGAGGCAGTCGAGTTGGCAGCAGTGTACTCGACATTAGTCCACAGTTCGGCATTACAAAAAACATTTCCGGGGCATTAAACGACTTTATTGAAATTACCCGCCATTTTATAACATTGTTCAGTTTACTGTATTTATTTAAATAACCTAAAACGATTTAGGATGACAAATACTGAAGCGTTCAAAATCGGTTTTTTTCCTGTGTGGCTAAATTGTTTTAAGGGCTATGTTTAATATCGTTATCTTTAAAATTTTTAAGATTTTAGGATAAATATGTGTTCAGTATCCTTATTGCTCTTGTTTCGTTCTTTTATCGCTGTGTTTAAGAGGCCATCAATAGTAATTGTCATTCCCAAATACTTGTAGGTTTTACACACTTTGATTTGTGTATCGTGTTCCAATAGAAGATTTCTGTTCTGCCCTCTAAATCACATTTACTCCGTTTTGTTTAGGTTTTCCTCAAGTCCCCAAATATCGTAATCCTCTATTAATTTTCTAGTTATATATTCCAGATCCTCATAATCATACGCTATAACTATTTGGTCAGTGATTGAAACTACTTTCCAAAAAGTAATATACCGATTAATAAAATCACACATTTCAGTATACAAGCAATGTTTATATTTTACAATAAATATTCAGAAATGAACGCTGACCACCGAAAAACCACGTTAGTGGTTGTCTTCACGATCGTAATCAGCGTTGAAATATCAGCATAATTTGGATTTTCAGTGGTCAAATTTCATTGACAATACGATCGTAATCAGTGTTGAAATATCAGCATAGTTTGGATTTTCAGTGGTCAAATTTCATTGACAATACGATCGTAATCAGTGTTGAAATATCAGCATAGTTTGGATTTTCATTGGTCAAATTTCATTGACAATACGATCGTAATCAGCGTTAAAATATCAGCAGAGTTTAGATTTTGAGTGGTCAGATTTAATTGACAATACAAACCTTAATATCAACCAATATCAACCTTAACTATTTTCTATTTAAATTTCCTATTTTTAACGTATTTAGAAAAATGCTTATACGAGTTGTGTTCAGAAAGTTACGAGAATTTTAATTTTTTTAACAAAATATTTATTTATTCTTTTACATTGATGTTGTCGCCTTCAAAATAGTCCCCATTGGAGATTATGCACTTGTGCCAGCGCTTCTTCTAATCCTCGAAACACTTCTCAAACTCGATCTTTGTGATATCCTTTAGTTCTTTCAGCGATGTGCTTTTAATGTCATCTACAGCTGTGAAACGATGGTCTTTTAAGTTCTCTTTATTTTTGGAAATAGGAAAAAGTCTCACGGAGCCATGTCTGGCGAATATGGAGGCTGAGGCATCGTTATAGTACTGTTTTGGCCAAAAATTCACGAACAAGCAATGAAGTGTGAGCTGGTGCATTATCGTGGTGCAAAAGCCATGAATTGTTTTTCCACAGATCCGGGCGTTTTTTCGGATTTCTTCACGCAAACGGCGTTGAACTTGTAGGTAGTACTCCTTATTGACCGTTTCACCTGGTGGCAGGAATTCATGATGCACTATACCATTAATATCGAAGAACACTGTGAGCATAACCTTCACGTTCGACCGCACTTGTCGAGCCTTTTTTGGTTTTGGCGAGCCAGAATGCCTCCACTGGGATGATTGAGCCTTAGTTTCGACGTTATATACGTAAACCCATGTTTTGTCACCTGCTGCAATACATTTTGGTAATTCTGCATCGTCGTTGTCTTCATTTAGTAACTCCTGAGCAACTTCCAATCGCCGCTGTTTTTGTTCAAATTCAACAATTTTGGAACGAATTTTGCTGTCACGCGTTTCATACACAAAACACTGGAAACAATGTCATTACATGATCCAATCGACATGCCAACATCATCAGCGACCTCTCTAATTGTGATTTGGCGGTTGTTCATAACCATTTCCTTAACTTTTTCCACGTTTTCATCGGTTGTTGATGTGTTGCGGCGTCCAGGGCATTCGTCATCTTCAACGTCTTCACGGCCTTCTTGGAAACGCTTATACCACTCGTAAACTCTTACTTTACTCATAGCAGACTCACCATAGGCCTTTGTTAACATTTCACACACTTTGTTACACGTTATTCCATTTTTTACGCAAAATTTGATACAAATTCTTTGATCCATTTCTTTTAACAAACGAAAATCGCCGAGCTCATAAAAACACCTCTAACCCTAGTGGCTGTCACAGACAAAGAAAACAGCTGAAAATTTTAGCATACTTCAAGGGCATGTATACTAACATAATAAAAAAAATGTTTGACAATCGGACTCTCCAAGCCCGCGAAATTTAAAAATTCTCGTTACTTTCTGAACGTACCTCGTATATTCAAATTCTAACGCTCAACACATTGATAAGACTAGTGTTAATACTTTTCACAAAAGTACAATAAAAGCTATTTACAAGCCAAACAATCAAACTCGGAAAGGTAAAGTAAGATTTTCTTCTAATCTTTAGGCATAGGCCTAATAATAGTATGAAAACCTATTTTTTATACTATCGTGTTACTTTCTGTAACATAGTAAGTAGGCCCTCGTGGTACAGATTAGTAGGCCTAGATGATAAATTGAAAGTAACAAAAAAAAACCATGACTGCATAACAGTTTTTCAATTTACTCTAGAAACCTAAATTTCTTTTATTTTAAATTTGGATATCGTCTGCATTAGCCCAAGTGTGCACAATAGTCGGACGTTAAACACACAAAAAAAAGTTTTAATTTGGTACAATGATTTGAGTTATAAATTTTCATATGTGACCAAATTTCGAACAAAATCCGTTGAATCTCTTAGAAATTAGGCCAGTTTTCCAAGGTTTTGTAGTTGCAATTCAGAATTATTTGGGAAATAATTGAAAGCTTGTGTAATGTTTTGCATTATTTATTATATAGCATGGTTAATATACATTAATTTAATACGTATGTTGGTTAATTAACTAATTAATATTTAACTACAATAAAATCTATGTTTAGGTCGTTAAAAGTAGTGATGTTGGGAAGATGATGTCTGCAATATCTGAAACATACAAATTATAATTATATTTTGTAGGATAAATAATGTTTTGCCAATGAATAATAAACTACAGAGCGATAAAAAAACAGACTATAGAAAAGCTTTCACTTTATCAATTGGAAGAACAGCTAAACAGAGAACATTGTCATTTAAAATATAATAAGTATTGTAATGATCATAAAATGAAAATCATACAATCTGTAAAGTGCTACTACCTGGAAGAGTTTTAAAGAACTCTTTGGTGTTATATTAAATTTTGAAATTATTTCAAACCGATTAGTGCTGCTACCTTATGCGAAAAAATAAAACTAATCGTGTTACACAAGAGTCAGTAAGTGATGAATAATTTGAAAAACAGTAACGGTTTTATTTTAACTGACGAAGGAGTAAACTGTCATTTCATCTGTCTGTTGATAGTCGAATATACTACTCTTCTTGGCCAATATAATGTTTTGTCCTAACCTAAAAATAAAAAAACTCGTTTACAAATAAAAATATTTTTTTAACATGAAGAACAAGTTTTGGTTTCCTAAATCCAAAAAAGCGGGTTTTACTTGTATGGTCCATCCATCCCGTGTACATTACTGGAAACAAACCAATTGACAGACTTAAGTAATTGTTAAAAATTGTATTTTAAAAAAATCGGTTTCAACGATTTGGTCAAATTTTGACCATAATGTAAACGTACAAACAACAAAACAAGTACAAAAAGTACAATAAACAAAAAACAACTTGTGGGTTGCTCTATCATCTTCAAAAAATGCAGTTTATGAGCTGTAAACATCTATCAAATTTTTCAAATGAATTCATAGACTTTTCTCAAATGTTGGTCGTATATGAAAATACACAGGCCCCCTAACTAATTTAAGTGTTGCAAATTTGAAATAAAATAAAGTTACTGTCCTTGATTAAATTTTAAAAAATTCAAAAATAGACCTGGCAGCCATTATTTTTGACACTTTCTGAACCGGTTTTTTGAATAATTGAATGTAAGAAATACGTATTTGTACGATTTATTTTCACTACTGATCACGATTCTGACATGACTACTCTCTTGGTCAAATCTTTTAACATTTAAACTCAAAATAACCTCAAATCTCTATCACGAATATTTTATTTAGTTTGAGGTTATTCTTTCAATCTTTATTACTGTTAATTTTTATATGTTATTTTTATACAAAACAATTCATTTACTGAACTATTTGTACAAAATCAGTTCTAATAAGCTGGATTTTAATTTCGCGATAGTTAAGAAAAATCTGTAAATAACTAAAAAGATTTAATACAAAGAAGATCAAATCACCACTGTTATTACAACTGTGTTTAGCAATAAGTAGCCGCAAGTTATCAAGTTACCTGGGCTTGTTCGTTAAACGTTTAGAATCGTTTTGTTGTTGCGTTAATATAATTTAATTATGTGAATTGTTAGTGAGTGTAATATTTTATCTTGATAATAATTTGCGCACTAGCGATTAATAATTCGAGTGAATTTGTTTTTACAAATGAGTGCCTTGGTTTGTGTTGAACTGGAATCGGGTAACTTTGCAGAACAGAGGTTATGTAAGTTCATGATTTTATTTTAATAAACTTTATAGTTTAACATATAAAAATGTTATTGTTAGTTTTTTAAAATTGATTTTTAAGTATTGTTATACGTTATCTGTACTATACATTTTATTAGTGAGCTTAATTGAAGACTTTCCTGAATACTTTGCCCACTATAGGGGTAAAAAATTATGTTAGCCTAGGCTCACCTACTTACATGTAAGTTCGTTGTAGGCCTAACTTACATGATCATTAATTTTGTTGTTTCCCGTGCTATATTCTTATCACAGAGTCTTGTAAAATAATCGTTAGAATTTTATAAAATGTTTGTTTCATGAAAAATTGTATAATCTTTATAATTTTATAGATCTTACATAACCATAAAATTACCTTACTGCATTACAAATATTTTCTCCAATTTTCTATGTTATTAATGTTTCGAGGTTATGTAAAAGACAAGGGTTGCAAAAGGTAATGCCGGATAAAGTGTAGATATGAATTGTTGAATATTTTATTTGTTTAAAGAAATAATAAGCAATCCACTGTTTAATAATTTTAAGAAATAATAAGTGCATTATTAAGAAATAATTAATTTACACGAGCTTCACTGTATCTTACAGGCTAAATCTAGCCTGTTTCAACATATTTTCAGAATATATCCTAAAAAAAATCATTTTTTTTTAGGCTTGTAAGAATTATTTACTTTTATTAAGCAAGGAATGAAAATATTTTGCTGTGTTTTAAAATTTAGAAATTAATTACATTAAATTAAGTAATTTTAAGCAGAAAGTTAGAAAATAAACGAAAATTTAACTACTAATCATGTCCTAATATAGAAAAAAATATTTTTTTGCAGATTTATAGTAGCTTAAAAGTTTATGGATTCTTTTGATTTATTAAATAAAAACCGTTACTTTTAATATTTTTGCATCTCTTAAATTGGTCTTGAGTAAACAGACCCTAACATTACATCATATTTCCTTACCATATTATTTGCCTACTTTTAATTAATTAATTGTTGATGATGCATTAGTGGCCTACCCCTTTTTCCGGAAAAGACTGATTCTGGAGCTGTCTACATATATACAATAAATGGAGGTTTTTTCAATATAGATCCGTTAGGTTTTGTTTACAATTTTCGTTATATTTAAACCATTTATGGATTATTCAGAACTCAAGGTAGTGTAGATCTAGTAAATATAAAAATGAAAGAAACTTACCTCTCGGGAGCAAATTAAAAAAAACAATTTGGATTTGTGTGAATCATAAGTAAAATCTTATTTTTGAGAAATAAGGATTCTCCATTTCTTTTGTAAATTTTAAAGAAAAGTTTAATGTTATAGGCTTTTATCTTTTGTTATAGGATAATAGAAACTTTAATATTTTGTAATTATAACATGGAGGTTATGTTTACATAAAGCACATTATGACTTACCTATTCAGAGTCGCTGTCAGAACTGGGAGCGTCCTGAGGGGCTGGCGAAGGGACTGCACCAGCTGCAGGGGCCATGGCAGGAGCTTGTGGAACGGGAGGGGGAGGATAGTACGGAGAATAGTACGGGGGTGGATAATACATCATAGGAGGAGGCGTTTGGTAATGGGAAACGGGATACGGGTAGGCTACCTCGCCAGAAGTTGTAGAGGCGTAAGGGTAAGGTGGAGGTAAGCCGGGACTTTCCGGTCTGGCAGGCTCTGGAGGGTCGACGGCCATCGTGGTGACGAAGAGAAGACAAGCGACGAACACCGGCTGCAAAGAATTAAAGAAAATAGTTGAAGTAATAAAGAGTTTTTTGCTAACCTGAAAACATCGGCTAGTTTTATAGTTTACTGATTAAGTTATAAATTCAGTTATACTGGCTCAGATGTTGACCCCGAACATCCGAAAACAAACTTAGAGTGCGCTATTGTCCCATTAAATTCAGGTTCAACTGTTACAGACAAGAAATGTAACTGAAAAATTCTGAGGTTTGGATTATAAAAATGTTTTACACAGATTATGATGTTTAAAACTTGTTTGGGCGGGCCTAGCTCACCAACAATATCACGAATAATTTTTAAAAAAGCATACGTAAATAATGCAATTTAAATTTTAATAATTAACGCCATTATAGACATACCAAGCCCATTCTAGGAAATTATAAGGTGGGTTATATTTAAATATATCTTACATTATTAGTACATATTACGTTTCTAATATTACGTTTACAAAACAAAACAACGTATATCATGCTTGCCGTAAACACACAATTAGTATCCTCGAAATGAATTCAAGTCTACCAGTGAGCTGAATGCTCCCCCTTACATTAAATTTAATTTATGAAACTAGAGGCGTGACTTTAAAACTCACTGCTAACATTAATACAATTTTTTTGTTTAAAATTATGTATATAAATAACTGCTGTAATAAATATTTAAATTATAATCAACGCCATCATACTACTTACCCGATCTCCCTGGCACAAAATTGTTTATAGCGTTTACAGTTAAATATATCTTGCCCATTGTTTATAAATAAGTTAATTAATAGATATTTTAATTAATAACGAACAGTAATTGCAGTACACGCCCAGCCCAGTCATCACAATTATTGAAGCATTAACAGTTGGGTATATTATACAAGACTGATGGTTTATATTTGTATATAATATTAGATAAGTGTCTATTTTCTTTAATATCAGTTGTGTATAGTTTTAATTTAGCAATAACGTAAGTAATACAGTTGGACCAATTAACACTAGTTACCGGTCACTCTCCGACTGCCACAGTTATTTTAACGAATTTCCATGAGATATTGGAGAGGCCGTCATAATAAGTCCCAGACCCGAGAATTTGAAAAGAGCGACGACTCTGACCTCTAGATCATTTTTGAGGGTCATTAAAAATTATAACCTATAGCCCACTATCGTGTTAACGTTAAAATCTGCATTTTAATTTTCTAAATTTATTGAAATTTAAGAAAATTAATTTAGCAGTGTTCAGGGTTCATTTTCGTTTTTCGATATACTTTTTAAAGTTTGAAATGTTAATTTATGCAGTTTTTATAAAACATGATTGTGAATTCAGATTTTCAGATTTATAAGAATAAAAAATAACGTTAAAAATTCGCTTCAATCACGTCAGCGAGACAGCTGCGTGCTGCGATAATTTTGTTTTTGTTTCAACAAACGTTTCCAATATCATTACGTCTAAAATACTCACGATGTACATGTTGATGAATACACTGTATCAAGACGCTAAGATGATTAATACAAGATTCTGGACCCTGGACTCCGTATTTATAGTCGGTCAGCTTTACCCGGCGTTAGATGGATGACCTTTAGAAAGCAATCACAGGCTTTCAGAGTTGCCAAAATATTGCCGCTTGGAAAGAAAAACAAATATTCAGTTGACAGTAAAATGCTGACTTGATTGAATTATTGTCAATCGGGCAAGGTGACTTCTTACTGAATAGGTTGGCAAAATAGGTGCTGATGCGAGTCTTCACATAGTTGAATACCCGTGTTTCGTTATAAACATATTTTGTATAAAATTTAAGTAAATTAATGCGAACCGCAGCTGTCTATCTATCGTGATGGAAGCGAATTTCCGAAAAAAGTCACTAAATAAACATTTTAAAATAAATTTTACAAAAAAATGAACCCTGACGGTCGTGAAATTCATACTTTTTTTTATTTTACGCTTTAATGGAAATTTGATTTCACCTATATAAACAGGTAAAACATGGCGAAATCAGATTTTCAAATAGTGTGAGGATGCAAATTTATGATTTTTTAAAAAGATTTTGGATGGACACCATTTTGAAACGGTTGGGTGTCCAACCGTTTGAAATGGTATGAAGTTTGAATAAAATCGGAGTAAAATTGCAAACTTACACAAAACATTTCTAATACTTGTTTAAAGCGTGTTATATAGATTACGATAGGCGTGAATTTCATGTACATATTCAGAATTTTGTAAATTGTGTTATAAAGTTGTACTACCTCTCAAACAGTGTTCCGGAGCTCATTTTGTGGGCCTTACTATGATGTTCCCAATAGAAATTCTCTAACATTCAACGGCTGTGTAGGTCCAAGACCGTGTTTCTATCATAATGTGTGCAAAAAATTAAAGTTATCACGGCACATTTGCAAAAATAAATACACCGGACAATGTCTTGAATTTTGTTTCGCAATTCGATTCCATAAAGCCAGCGAGACAGCTGCGTGCAACGATTAAATACTAAAACAGGTAAAACACGTTACAATGGCTAAACCAATGATATTTTGTATTTCTGTTGTTTAAGCGAGTTAATGATGTTATAAGCAATTTAGTTTTCGATTCCTTCTATTCTTTCATCGTAATAACTCACAAATTCGCTTTTCAAAAATACTGAACAAACCACTGGGTATTAAATAAGTTTTGCAAATAACACAACGTTTTTTTTTACTAAAGGCTTAAGTATTTATTTAATCTATTTTCTGTAATTACAAACTTTGGCTGTCTGTCGTTCTCTGTTGCGCAGTCACGAGTCTGAAACACAAAGTAATCAGAATGTACTTTAGGCAACAAAAATAAACATATCCTTAATGGAAATAAGAGGTATATAAGGATATTAATGAAAGTTATGGTGTAATAGGATATTAATGGGAATAAGAGGTGTATAGATTATTGATGGAAATAAGAGGTGTATAGGATATTAATGGAAATAAGAGGTGTATAGGATATTAATGGAAATAAGAGATGTATAGGATATTAATGGAAATAAGAGGTGTATAGGATATTAATGGAAATAAGAGGTGTATAGGTTATTGATGGAAATAAGAGGTGTATAGGATATTAATTAAATTATTGAAACAGGTTTTAAATATAATGGTCAAGTACACACTGAGAAACTTAGGCGTCTTATTTCAATTATAAACTACATAATAACAAAAATTAAAAATGGATCAGCTGTTGTCTACGCGGACTGTAATGCTAGTAACGTACGAATTAAGTACTCTTTTTGAAACGTATTTGATGCCCAAACATCTTTCATATATATATATATATATATATATATATATATATATATATATATATATATATATATATATATTATCACGCTAAGCATTCCGATCGTTTCTGTACCAAAAATAAGGACCTGCGTTATTGAAACTACATACACGGGGTGCCTACAGGTTCGTCAGAACACCAGGGTACTCTCACGCCTCATACTGTACCATTTTAAGGCTTTACAATAAAATAAAGCCAATAGAAGATCTGTAAACAAAATTCCAGGAGCAGGATGAAGAACCTCCTACAGATGAAGAACTTGTGAGAGTGCAGCACAATGCAAGCTTGTGTACCAAAACAGCTGAATGCTAAAAAACATCATTGAAAGTAATATTTGAATTATTACTGTATCCAAGACTTAAATAATTATTAACCGAATCAGTTTTGAAAGTAGAATCTGTAAGACAATCTAGGCCAGTTCTGATACGTAAATGTTATTAAATAAAAGACTCTGGTTTAATAAACAGTAAATACTGTAGGTTTCATTTGTAAATATTTCAGTATAGTAAAATGTTAGAATTCAGTCATTAATTTTAAAGGTTATAATTGTAAATACAAAAGTAGAACAAAGTAAAGCCTATTGTAACAATATAATAAATGACATTATTTTATTAACAGGTCATACAAGTATTAAACATAACGATAACGTATATTTTAAGAGAAAGAGGTGATATAACACTGTTTAACTTCTTGTTGTGCATTGTTGTACATTATACGTTTCTTTTTTCCATTAACCGCGAAAGGTTGCACGGGTCCACTAGTAAAAATTATTTTTACATCATATTTTACTTCCTTGTAATTACAATGCAAAAGGGCGAGCAGCGTAAAAAGCCCTTTTTAAAGTTGTTGGTGAATTTATCAAAAACACGCTTTTGTCGAGGTTTATAAATACAAAAATGTTTCGATCCAAAACTGGATTTGTAAATTGTTCGAGATTTTTCTTAACCTATAATATCGAAAGTAGAGGATGGGAGGCAAGAAACTTGAACTTTTCAAAAGTGCTGCGGCTCTATATAAACTCTAAGTGTGCAAAAACTATTTAGGATCAGTATCATTTCTAGTTTCAAAAGAAACGCCACACTAAACTAGAGCTATATATTTCTCCTGAGTCGTCGCAAAGAATTTTGTCTCCAAATTTTAATGTGATCGGTCACTCCGTGTACGAGTGTGTAATAAGCGTTACTGCTTGTGTTTACGGACCCTAAACATTCAGTGCATGAGTAATTAAATAAAATCAAAATCGTTAGAACCGATTTATAAATAATCAGGTTTTGTTAATTTTTAACTTATTTACCAAAACATTTTCCTGAAAACATATACGGTAAATATACGCGTGCAGAATTGCATTGAAAACCGGTCGATTTTATTTATGTCTTGTAATTTTAAGGCAAACCTTTATTTTCAATGTATTTTCATTACAAGAAAAAAAATGCAAAGTATACGCGTTTATAAAAAACGCTACAAGATCGACCACTAAAATAGAAAAATAATATTGAACAGCTACCAAGTAAATACCAAGACACTGTACTAATCATGTTGTGGTAAAAGAGTGATGCAGGAACTCTTCAATGGCTAAAAATGTCCTTGAACAGGACCGATTTTTCTCTCGGGAAGCTTCTTCATTAATTTCTTTCCGACTTGTGAAGGCCGGTTGTTAAATTTTATTTTTATTTATTATTAAATTCGTTCAGTCTCCAGCGACTTGTTGAGACATTCAGACATTAAAGTAAAACAACGTTTTTGCTCTTCCCATCCCGAGAAAGGTTCTTACAATATGGCATGCTTTTTATAGTTTATTGACGCAATAGTAAGATTCAACTTACCCTTTGTTTTTCAAAACTCTGGAACTCCGTACACTGTATGAGGGCGCGGCGGATGGTGATGGTGCGGTTCATGATGATGATGATGTTCCTCATGTTCAGGGTAGTGATAGTGTTCAACGTGGACCGGGTAGTGGTGCTCCTCAGGGACTGAGTAGTGATGGTGCCCTTCAGGAGCCGGGTAGTGGTGCTCCTCAGGGGCTGGGTAGTGGTGTTCCTCAGGGGCTGGGTAGTGGTGTTCCTCAGGGGCCGGGTAGTGGTGTTCTTCAGGTGCCGGGTAGTGGTGTTCTTCAGGTTCCGGGTAGTGGTGCTCTTCAGGGGCAGGATAGTGGTGGTGCTCCAAATGGTGTTCCAAATGGTGTAAGGGGGCCGGGTAGTGGTGTACCTCATGGGAAGGGTAGTGGTGATACTCTAAAGGGGCGGGGTAGTGATGCTCGTGTTCGAAATGCAAGGGAGCTTCTGGTTTGGCCATTGTGGCAGTGAAAGCCAAACAAGCGGTAAATATAACCTGAAATGAAAGAATACTCTAGTAAGTAAGAAAACTTAGTAAATAGGAAAACTGTAGTAAGTAAGAAAACTTTATTAGAGCTCAGCTCAAGAAAGTTGACCGGAAAATGTTACACAAATTTTTTTAATAATAAATTTGTGTGTGCTTAATGAACTCAAAACAGACAGTACACTAATTATAGAACATTTTGTACAATGTTGTAAAAAGTGGAAAATAACAATATGTGAGAATAATATGAAAAATAACAATATGAGGAAATAACAAAGTGGAAAATAACAATATATGACGTTAATAACAATAACATAAAAAACAGAAAAATATAAAAATGACAACATAGAAAATAACAAAATGTATTGAGTGAAAAATAACAATATGCGGAAAGTTTGTGTATGATTTATTTAATGAAAACACAACTGATAATTATTAAAACTACTGTATTTCTTTTTTATTTTAAGAATATTTGTGTAGAGTACTTACGGAGAACATTTCAGTGTCGGCTTGTCGCACAGTCCAGACAGACGAATGTGCCACACAAGACCCCGGCCGCCTTATTATATTGTTCTCTATTTTACTTTAATCTGCTTACTTTTAGTTTACCCGTAATCTTATTTGTTACGTGCTTAGCAATTGGCAAAATAAATTATATAAGAATTAACGTCAAAATTTTCTGGAACATAAGCGCTTGTGATTTATTGGTGAGAAACAAATTTTATAAATACGTCCAGAATGTCCTAATGCCACAGATCAAGGCGTATTAACAAACCTTAACGTAACGAAAATAATATGTACTTTATATTTTTACGTAAATATAACTGAGGCATAAATATTTCAACATTTCAATATATACATTCCAGCTTTTTAGATTAGCAATTCCATTCCAATTAGCCCGAGTCATTATATTGAATCAGTGCATCCAGTAAATTTCATTTCAATATTCCAGACAGTATATTCAGTAGTAGCTCTCAAAAAAGGGATCAGTGGTAGATGTGGCTAAGACACCGGACAGCCTGCTGTGCACCTCAAGGTCGTAGGTTTGAGACTTGCATTTACTGTTGTAAGCTTTACCCTTTCGTTACCACCGATAACGTCCTCATTAGTCTACTGATATATAATGTATGACCCTTCAGCGAAGCATATTTCAAAATTTCTATAAATATATCTGGTACTTTCCCTTTAACGGGAAGGGGCACATACTAGGTAATGTTAGCTGATTTTTTTCACTGAAACTCTTTATTGCATGCCCAAAAGTAATAATCGAAAATATGAAAAGGCGGAAAGCACGGGAAGTACGATAAAAATCGAAAATAACCCCCCCAACCCTGCATAATCTCAAAATTTCTACCGCGTGAAAGTAGGTAACGTATTTTTGATCGATAAAACTATAAAAACCTTTTCTTCTTATTTTTTTTTAGTACTCAATAATCTAACACGGTGGTTGTTGGGTGATAAATCACCTTTATTAAAAAAAAAAGGATACCTACTAACCTAACTGACACGGTTGTTGGATGGTGAATCTAACTGACACGGTGGTTGTTGGGTGATAAAAACACCTTTATTTTTAAAAAAAGAATAACCTAATTGACACGGTTTTGGGGTAGTGAACTTAACTGACACGGCGTTGGTTGAAATTGCTATTTATTAAACTAGTTATTCCGTAGATAACGTGTTTTTTATCGCTAAAACGATAACAAGCCTTTGTTTTAAAAAAATATTTAATGGTGACACAGTTTTTGGGTGGTTAATATAACACAAAAAGAGACAAATAATGGGTGCCATTAACAATGTATTCATTACGAGAGCGAACCAACGAAAAATTCCTTTTCGGAATTAAAGAATGCTGACCTCCAGAAGTCAAGTTATTGCAAACCAGACCAATGTTAATATTGCTATTAGTTCGTAATGTAACACCACCTGATATGTGAAAGGACAAGTGCTCCCCGTTAAAGGGAAAATACCGCATATTTATATGATTCACAGGTACGTGTTAACACTATTAACTTCTCAGCACCCAAGCTCCGGCGCTCATTCAGGGGCTCACACATTGTGGGTGCCCTAGCTGGATCTAACCTTTCTTCATCTATCCGCTCTTGGATTAGAGTCCATCCCGAGCCAATGTGGAACAGCTTACACTGAAGACTGCGTGGCTAAGGGAAGCGGACTCTGGATAACGGACGATCTATGCGTGGGGGAGGATCTGTGTAGGTGGACGTTTTATTTTCCTAACTACTTGTGTGATTTGGATGGTGGGAAATAAACTTCCAAAACTCAGATAACCTTGGGGAAAGTGCAAAAGTGGACGTGAGGCGTGAAAATAGCGTGTAGGGTAGGAAAAGTGGGGCTGCATTTAATGTCGTTAAACCCACACTGTAAGGACGCTAGGCGGCCCCAGTGTCTGATCTATATACTTGTTATATGAAGTCTAATGCAATGTCGATACAAATGTTTGAGTGTATTTTTTTACAGAGAACTTATTCGGACGCCATACTATTTAAATCGATCTTCCATTCAATATTCAACTGCAGATTAATAATTAAATACTTATCATTTTCTCTACCCACTCGTCATATATAATTTAAATAATAATAACATAGGTTATCTAGTAACATTTTTTCAATTTTTTTTTAATTGAAAATGTTGTTTACGCGGTGGGGGCCTATAGGCAGCGCCGCACAGGGTGGACTTGCCGAAGCTTCAGTGTAAGAAGTGAGAGATGTGGTTTAAGATCTCAGATCTACTGAAATGGCCTATCTCAAATCAGTCATATCTTTGTAGATATCTAGCCAACTTGATAAGGAGCTGTAGTAAAGGGGCTTCTTCCTAGAAACAGAAGTCCTCCCAGGGATAAGGAATGCGATAACAGGACTGACGGGAACTGTACTTCAAGACTGGAAGGATATCAGCCAGGAACGTTAAGATCGTGGACAAAGGGCAACTCAGGAAAACCATGGGACTCATTATATGGCACTGAGTGTGCACATGTACAGGAAATAAATGTATTACGGAGAAACCGTGTGTATGCTATGGAAAAAGTAATGAAGAAACTGCAGGCACATTGTGAGGCTTTGCCAGCAAGAGGCAAAAGGTATTCGGCTTCCAGGACTTTGAGGACCTCTAGCAAAATTATCAAATCAGGCGACTTACTAGTTGAGGGGACCAGTCTACTAAAATAGAATCCCCAAGAAGCTTAGTTATGCAATAGGTCCTTTGATGGCGGTGCCTGTGGACCTATTCCACTCCAAAATTTCACTCCAAACTCCAAAATTTCAAAACAAAATTATCTAATATAACGCACTCTCGAGGGTTGTATCGCCTCCAGCGGCACCGATTCGTTGTATCTCTTCTAGATTCTAAAAACCTCTTAGTGCCGATTTTGAGCTGATTAGATTGCCAGTTTCTTCTATCAAAAATTGGTTTTAATGTTTTTGGCAAAATTAATAAAAAAATATCGTATTTGTAGACGAACCATACGTGCCCCACAAGCCAAAACGTTTCATTGAAATCGGTGAATTAATTATTCTGGCCGACGTGGTGGAAGCAAGTTTCAAAAAAAGTGCTTTTGTATCTTACCCTCTTTTTGAAATTCTAATTTCACAGATATAAACAGCATTACAATCTGTACATACATGTTAGCGTTTTGTGTAAAACGCATTGCATTGAAAATATAAAAATTAACCTGGCCGCCGCCTTATTAAATTTCTTAATCTCATCGGATTTTAAAAATTCAAAAACGCTAATTTACAATCAGTTTTTAAAGGTGATTACGGTAGTGCAATCAGATTTTCACAAAATATACAAGTAAAAAAGCTATGAGTTTTTAAATTTGAAAAGACCGCCATTTTGAAACTGTAAACGAATTACATTGGTTTTAACAAACTTGTCCGAACTACTACGAAATCGATTTTTTTGGCAAGTTTTCTATCGAAATAAGAATAAATTTGCAAACGTAAGCGTGCTAAAACACACACACACACACACACACACACACACACACACACACACACGCTCACAATTTTAACGACCACTCCAAAAGAGGTGTAGAGGTCAGGATCAACATTTCAAAGTACATGTTCTGGGTCATACCATGATGGCCCCTCCAGTAGGTAATTTTTCAATGGAAATCCATTAAAAATCTAACCCAATATATAAAGTGTATGGCAATCTAGGCAGTAGTTGCCAAATTTCTACTCCAGATAATTTCTTTCTCAACGCAAAATTATGCGTTCAGTTTCAAAATGGCCGTTTCATATTTTTAATAGTTCATTATGTTTAACTATGAAAGCATAAAAATAAAAATAATGTTTTAGAATTTAATGTTTTAAGTCATGGGGTTTAAAAAACAACCTTTAAAAAACACATAAATAAAAATTTATTTTTCTATTTTATAAAAATTACAATAAATTAAAAATTACATAAAAACAACACAAATGACGAAGCAAAGTATCTGAAACAAAAAACAAAATTTAATTTGTAGACGACAAAGTATAACATTTTTAAATTTCGTGCAGATTCACGCTATAGCTGAAGGCGTAATGGCGGACATTCTTCAAGGCTAAAATTTTGTACATGTATCAACAAATGTAGATTTTAAAGGAAAAATTCCAAAGCTACCAATACATTTTTAGTATTTCGATTTGAATATCATCGATCCCTGCATAAACTTGCTTCTGATAACTAAACAAAATCATAACAGAGTAAAATTCGTACTTCCGTTTAAATTTTTGTTGTTGTTAAAAATTTTACAAAAATTATATTTTTTACCTTACTTATTTTGAAGATCTGCTTTCAGTGTCGTAATAGCGTTAAAAATTGCATCAATTATTTTAATTATTAACAACAAACGGTATTTTAGTATATCTTACAGCTGACGTTGGTAAAATCAAATTTTCAAAATCGTGTGTCAAGCATATTTGTAAGAGTTTGAAGGACCGCCATTTTGAAACTGTATTTGAGTTAAGTTTGATCTCTGCATAACTAAATATTCGTTAGCGTGATATTATTAAAGAATGCAAAATTTCTTTGAAATTTGGATTCAATTACGTCAGCGAGTGAGCTACGTATTATATTACTATGAAAACTGTATAACACATTGTGGCTATATTGTATACGTTGCTTCTTCCTTCGTGCCAAGATTAGTTGGCAGAACTGGCACTCGTGTCGCTAGTTGTGGGATAAATAAAATTTTAAGTATATTAAAGATTCTAGACTTGATTACAGTACTTGTCTATTAGAAATATTTCATCTTAAAAAGTGATATAACTTTCTAACAAAAAGTTTTACTATTACATTTACTACAGTACTTATTTTGTATGCGTTATCAAATAAAATTTTAAAATCATGCTTTTTCTTTGTGGTTATAAGCCAAATAATTTTGAAACCGTCGAAATTTACACACAAATTAAAAGAAACACATTGTTTCCCTTCCACGAGATCAGATGAATAAAGTCGCTTGATTACAAGGGATATTAAAGTGATCACGACACGCAACTGTCTTGCTGACGTGATAGAAACCAATTTTTAAAAAAATATTATTTTTATATTGTTTTCTTGAAATACTGTTTTACAAACACAATGCAGCATACAAATCTGCATATATTAGCATTTTAAACTTCCACATTATATTGAAAATACGAAAGTGAACCATGACCTTCGTTAAATAAAATTTATTTTGCAATGCTGGTTACAATGGTAATATTAGATTATTAAAAAATCCTAAAAATTATGAATTTTTAAAAATTTGAAATAGCCGCCATTTTGAAGTGTTGAACGGATTTTGTTCAGCTATAACCAAAATCGATTTTTAACCAAATTTTGAACTAAATCTTAACAAAAATTATGAACATCAAAGTGTTAATATATTACGTACATTAAAGAACCAATTCAAATTGCTGATGTATGCAGTTCTTAACGCTGATTATGATGGTGAAATCGGATTTTCAAAAACATTCAAGACAAAAACGTTAAGAATTTAAAGTGACCGCCATTATGAGACTGTCGAACGAGTTTTGCTGGTAACGTTAGTGTCCAAACTATTATCATAATCGATTTTTGTGCCAAGTGTGAATCAAATCGGACCAAAATTGCGATCGTCAGCGTGCTAAAACACACACACACACACACACACACACACACACACAAATATTTTAAGGAACCCCTTTTGAGGGCAAAAGTGATCTTCAGGTCAGGATCGGCGCTCATTAAAGGTCCCGGGTTTGTTCTGGTCGTGTATTTAGGTTTTAAGTGTATTTAGGTATTTATCTTGGAATGATCCATACTCTCAAAACATATTGTATTGTTTTATATACAGACACAAATAATAGCAATGTCCATTACATAAATATTTAAACCACTTAAACTTTTCCTGTCATAAAATAGCCGGGTTTTACTTAAAATTTTTAATACTGATATTCTTTCTTAATTGTTATCGTTATTAAGAATTTCAACAGGAAAAATCTATTGTAGTGGTCATCGTGGTATGACCCAGCCCAGAATCGAATATGGCAATAGCTTGGATTAGCTGATGAATCAGCAAAATTCGTTCAACAATTTCAAAATGGCAGTTTCAAATTTCAATTTGTTTTAAATTCGTAACTTCTGTCTTGAATTAGTCAGCGTTAAACACCGCATAAAGTAGGGTCTGAATTTTCAAAACCCGTTAAAATTAAGAAAAATTGTTTGACTGCGGTCAGGATTCACTTTCATATTTTCAGTGCGATTGGAAGTTTTAAATGCTAATGCAGATCAAAATGCTTGTTGTGATGGTGAAATCAGGATTTCAAAGAAAAATACTTTTGGAAATTCGCTCCTATCACGTCAGCGAGACAGCTGTGTGCCGCTATTTTACCATCGAGTAAATAACAATTTGCAATAACAGTGAGCCATTTCTAAACTGAACAATAATTGTTTAAGTTCTACTAACCATCAACTCTTCAAGCTATGAGCTCCGTGTAGTGTCCTTGAAATCGGTCCGCTTTCCGTCAGAGGGGTAACAAACCCAGAGAACACACGCTCCGTCCTTGGGGCTGGGTTGTAAGCGGGCGCGTGTGCATGTACCTGTCCACCAGCGATGACCGGGTAGGAGGTGATAGGCGAAGACGACTGGCGGGCAAGTACCGGGACGTGGAACCGCGGTGTATATGCGAAGAACGATGAGGGTGCGAAACTATATTGGGAGGGGGAGTAACGGGGTAAGGTTTGGTGAGTAGCCGGTGCAGAGTAGTGGGTAGCTACGGGAGTTGGCGGTGGGTAAGGAGCGTCTGCGTGGTAAGAATGCGGAGGAGGTTCTGTAGGGTAGGAGTGTGGAGGGGATTCTGGAGGGTAGAAAAATTGAGGGGATTCTGGAGTGTAGAAATACTGAGGCGTATCAGCAGAGTAGAAATGTGGAGGGGATTCTGCAGCGTATGAGTTTAGTAGAAGGGTTTCTGGAGTAGCCATAGTTGTTGCTGTCAGCAGGCTGAAGATAACCAAAATCTGAAACGTAAATTGTTTTACATAATCATATTGTAATGTTAATAATTACAGCACCTAGTTGTTCCCTTACCGTGATATAAGCCTTTTCCCTTAAAGTAATAAATTTAGAAACATATTAATATGCGAAAAATTTTGTATTGATAATAATAATAATACAGACATGAACCTTGACTGCCGTAAAGTTCATAACTTTTGTCATTGAACGTAAACATACTAGAAGTACAGCCACCATTATATAAAAAATTGTCGATATTAGCTGCTAAAGTCCAAGTAATTGAACTATATGCCGCTACAAACGCTGCAAACTGCAAGAACGGGGTGGAGACATTTGAGAAAATAGACTGTACTGTTATCTATTTAACTTTAGTTGAACAATTCGTCACAAGATTCCGCCAGCAGCGACTCACATATCTCTCAAGAAGGTTATCATTCTAATACGTATATTCAATCCTTTTGTTCCGTAAACGTTTTTTTAGAAAAATCTTGTTTCACCGTTACGAAATTCAAATCTGCATAAATTATTTTAACGCCAATTAAGGTGGTGAAATTAAATTTAAAAAATATATCAAAAGATTTTGATCGTATGTGAAGTTTTATAATTAATGGCATTGGAATCATTTGGAAAAAATTACAGATCGATACAACTGGGAAAAAAAGAAAACGACGACTGTCTCAAGGTTTGTATTTCTATTAAATCGAAATTAGCATCGCAGGTTTTGATAAATTAGGCTAATTTTCAATATAACATGTAGGCCTACAATGTTTTAGGACTGGTTGTGATGGATTTTGCGGACGCGTGATGCGAGGCACATGTTTACATTGATATATAACGGTATATTTTGCGCGTCGCAAGTCTGCTATTAAATTAATTAAAATTAAAATTATTGTTTTTCCGCCCGTGATCGAACCGGGGATCTTGCGCGTGTGAGGCGCGCGATAACCACTACACTACGGAAACTACGAAGAAGTTTGACAGATTTAAGTATTTGAAATGAATCGTTAATTTAATTTTGGTATTTACATTAAAAGATTTGGTATTTTATATTAATACCTAAATTTTAGGTGATTTAATTGAACGGCTGACAGGCTATAATAAGTTTTAGGTTATGTTCTTAAAAAGTAACTGTGTTAATTTGTCATTTATATTAATTCGTAACAATCGGCTGATTTCATTGAACAGCTGAAATTTTTTTTCGGTAGATGCCGAACAGCATTTGTTTGGAAATGTAGCCACCCTTACATTTTCTTTAGTATTTTACGTTTGTGTAAATTAGTTAAAGTCTATTTTTAAAAGATTTTGCACCAAAATACTTCTTAAAAACTTTTGAGAAGTTAAAATGTGATACCGAGGTCCATACATCGGTTGCCCATGCAAACCATGAGTAAATGGCAAACCTGATTAGTCCCTAGCCCAAAGACATACAGTCATACTTTCAAATAAGAAAAATTTACTTAGACCCAGGAGAACTGTTAAATCTATCGAATTCTTAAAGTCGATTTTTCACGGTTACAATGCTTTCTTTCGACTTCGTATAGTAAGAGTGAGAGCAAATTAAGTTTAATGAAACAATTGTTACTTTTTTTTAGAATATCATTAAACTTAAATACAAATTGGTAACTGTTTAATATTTAAGCCACAAGCAAATTTGCCGTATTAAGATACGTTGATTATTTTTGCTTGTTAACGATAGACAGACATATTTGAAAAATTGGGAAAACAAGACAATCGCGGCACGCAACTGTCTCGCTGACGTGACAGAAGCGAATTTCCAAAAAAGTATTTCTCTTCATCTTATTCTTTTGAAATTCTCACTACACCGTCATAATCAGCGTTAAAGTCTGAATATATTAGCATTTAAAATTTCCAAACTACATTGGAAATACGAAAATGAACCCTCACCGCTGTCACGTTAAATTTCTTAATTTCAACGGTTTTGAAAATTCAAATTTCTAGTTGAAGCAGTTTTTATCGCTGATTATGGTGACGAAATCAGATGTTCAAAAATATTCAGCACGAAAACGTTATGAATTTTTAAAGATTTGAAGTAACCGCCATTTTGAAACTGTTAAACGAATTTTGCTGGTACTTGAGTAGCTTTATTATCAGAAACGATTTGTGTGCCAAATCTGACTAAAATTGCAAACGTAATCGTGTTATCACATCATACACTCATATAGCTATACAAATTTTAACTACCCGTCAAAAAGTGATAGGTCAAGATCGGCGCTCATTTCAAGGTCCCGGGTCTGGGTCTCACCATGATGGATGCTCAAATAGCTTATTTTTCAATGGATATACGTTTTTAAAAAGAAAAACTTACTTTATAAATAAACTAGCATGTTTTGAGTGCAAATACATATATTTGTATCAGTCATTTTTGCTTCCTGACAACAGATAAACACTTGTAAAGTGATGCAAAATAATTGTGTCAACGTTCTTGTTTTCCCGACTGTTTAAATATTTCAAATCCATCGTTAGCGAAGAAAAATAAACAAAACATTTTAATACGGAAAAACCTGCTTGTGATTGCTTGGATATTAAACAATTATCAAACATTTAAACGTTACGTTAAGCTTACCTGAGCCATTGCTGGGCTATCCGGATGAAGACTGGGGTGCGCGGCTGCGGTAGATAGGTCGGGGACACGTGAACTGTTGAAGGACACTGCCGTAACCTGAAAGCTGACTTTCTTCTTGAAATTTCCCAACTTCTTGCAACACGTCAGCCTGGAACGAAAATAAACATAGGTAAAAGGCTTCGCACTGCCTCGGGGGCGGGGCGGGGGCGGGGTATCGATGAGAGCTTAAGCGTTCAAAATCCTCTGAAACGTGCCTAAATAAGATTTAGATAAGTGGGGAACGACCACCGGATATAAAATTATTTTTATGGTTCTTTTAAAAGAGCTGTCAAAAATAATCGATAGCTCTGAAACCAGATTTTAGTGAATTACCGTTGGAGCGGCCATTATGATAAGGTCCGGGACCATGGAATGACATTTCTAGGACACACACACACACACACACACACACACACACACACACACACACACACACACACACACACACACACACACACACACACACACACACACACATATATATATATATATATATATATATATATATATATATATATATATTTATCTAAGAAAAACATGTTTTCACTTTTTCATTGATGAAAATCGAATTATTGACAAGAAATTGAAAACCTAACATAAGCTTACATTTACCGTTTTTTTAAAATAACTAATATACTTTGATCTGCAGATAAAATACAATCGGTTTTGTTTTGGTCAATAAAATCGAAACTTTTTTGTCTCTTGTAAAATGTCTGTAAAAATCAACGGCTCTAGTGATATTATATATGAAATATTTTTAAAGGCTGACACTTTGAAAATAAACAAAATAAAGTTTTTATATTATTTACACACACTGAATTTTTACACACATGTTCTATTTCCAAAGTTGTAATGTTTTTGTAATACAAAATGGCGGATACATGAGAATCTAAGCGTTTTTTGGGAGAACATTTCTCCTTAATTTGTTTTCTTTATCTTAACGTAAAGAGGCACATGTAAAAAGTTTTAGAAAGTAGTTTAGGGACATTCCGTGAAATATTTGTGGTATAATATTGTGGCGGGTGTCTGGAACTTTAAAAAAACGTAACTTAATAAAAAAACACACATTCAAATTTCCGTTGAAAATACGAAATGAAATCGTACGGCGGACAGGGTTTATTTTCAATATATTTTGTAATAATAAATGCTGACTTACGCATATTTTAATGCTGGTTATTATGGAAACACCGTATTTTTTTAAAGTGTGAAATAAAAAAGTGTATATTGTTGGAGATCCGCTTCCCTCAAATTCCTTCAAGTTCCTACAAAATTTCTTGTGTTTGGTCAAAGAATTTTTTCACCAAACGCACAATTTTGTTCGGAAATATATAAGAGTTACGTAAGGTATAAACCAGTTTATGTAAAAATGTAAAAATATTTTTAATTAAAAAAATAAAACGCAATGATTTTTCTTTTCCGTTCACGAGTGAATAGTTAGGTACAATAACAGTAGGCTCTAACTGAATCACTTACTTCTGGTAACGCGGCTGGCCTCTGTAGACGTTGGAAGCGTAGATTCACTGCCACTAAGTCCTTGTCGAATAAATCAAGAAGGCTATTGTTAGTTCTACTTAATGACTAGATCTGGTCTGTGGTATGCGAGGCCGTGCTAAGGGCTAAACTTGGACATAATCCGGAGGGATTTCCCTTTGTTCGAACACACTGAGGGAATTTTATTGTTTCTTTTTTTTATACAAACAAAAGGATTTATTGTTAATTTGTAATTATTACAAGGTTAAAAAGCTGTGTTTAACGAAAGTATAGTTTTATGTATAGGCTTACTTTATACTTTATAAAACTGTTTCGTGTGTATTTCCTGAGTACTACAGCGTTTAAACGATCAGTTAAGTTTGAAACACCAGTAAACGTTGCAAACGACTGAAATTTTGACCACGTTTCTTTCAAATGCAATGTCTTGCTTGTTTGTTATTATATTTTTGTTATTATAGTCCATGGATATCAACGGGCAAGTGCTTTACAATAAATGGTGCATAAACGTCACAAAACCGTTTGTCTGTCTGTCATATTTATGTTCATATATGACGAAAGTTGGAGCAAAATCTGATGAATGGATGCGGAGAGATTGCACAGATTTTCCGTTTTTTGTTGAGGGAGGTAATGACTGAATGTGAGAAAGTTTGTGTAATGTTATTGCGCAATTTACTTAGGTATAGTGTTTATATCGCGAAAAATGACAATAGACGTTAAAGTAGGACTAAGGGTAACATTGCGGAAATCAAAATTAATTGTTATACAGTCGCATTATGTGTTGAAATTTTCAGGGCAGATTGGGAGGGGAGAGGAGGGGAGGGGTAACGGCGAGCTACTACATCCTAGCTAAGTACATTAATGCAGAGTAAATGTGTGTGTGTGTTGCTTAACCTTTATACCAGTTAGACTAATGAGGACTAGGAATGAGCGTTAACGATAAGGGTAAAGTAACCGCAGTAACTGCTGCTCGAACTAAGAATTTGAGGTGCGCAGTTCCGAGACGCAGCATGCTGACCGGTGCTGTAGTCACTTTGATCATAGAGCCCCAGTAAATATATGTATAATTCCTCAGGAATATTACATTTTTTTAAATATAAAAATATGAATTACAAATCTAATGAATCAGGATCTAACGAAAATATGACAAAGTTTTGTTGCTGTTTTGAAATTATTATTACGGCATATATGTTTCTGTAAAAGTCCCACGTTGATGCATTATTATTAGACCTATGACAAGTCGTAGGGCTCGGTAATAGATGTGGCTAAGGCACCGGTCAGTTTGCTGCGTCTCTGAACTGCGGTTGTTGGTTCGAGACACGGTTACTGCCGTTAACGCTGATCCCTCATTAATCTAACTGACATAAAGTATGGACGTTAAGAAAAAAATGTTTTATAATATTTTTATATCACTCTTCTTCGGCTTTGGAAAGTTTGTGTTACGAAACATGTTTTTTTTGAAATGTAGATACGATCTGGCAGCACGGATGACGTATCGGACTGCGAGGCAGAAATTACTAACCAAAGGCAGCGCATGCGCACATTTAAATTTTTCTTCTGCTCAACTTATCCAACGGTTTTCATCACGTAGTAATTCAACTTTAGGTACAACATTCAACGAGTTCAAATTCACTAATTTAGCAAACGATTTTCTCTTAGCGTTATTGTTTGCGAAAATGTTTAGGTCCATATAAAAGCGCTTTTTAAAATGAAAAATTTTATTGTTGCTGTACCACTATTATTCACTGTTCATTATGCAAATGAACCTGAAGAAAAATCTTGTAAACAAAGACTAATTTATTCTACATCCTTATACACACTTTCACAACAATTAACCGAGAACAAAACAAGTTGATCAAGTGAAAACCTATACAATCAGGGAAAATTCCTTTCATTGGGCTTCTTTTAAATAGTTGAGGGGAAAGTTCAGCAATGAAGAAAAATTCAGTTTTTGGATAGCATTAAATTATAAAAGGTGATTCCATATTGTGAGTGGCTTTGAGAGATTAATGCAAATTCTCACATTTAGAGTGCTTTTAAAGAATGAAAGAAAACATTCATATTTAGAAAGACTCTAAGGGATGAAGCAAATTATCGCATTTAGAGTGACTTAAAGGAAAGAAGGAAAAATGTCATTTAGAGCGACTTTAAGGGATGAAAAGAAACTTCCTCATTTAGAGGGACTCTAAGGAATGAAAAGAAACTTTCTCGTTTAGAGGGGCTATAAGGAATGAAAAGAAACTTTCTCATTTAGAGGGACTCTAAGAAAATGAAAAGAAACTTCTCATTTAGAGGAACACTAAGGAATGAAAAGAAACTTTCTCATTTATAGGAATTCTAAGGGATGAAGGGGAATTTTCTCATTTTATAGGGACTCTAAGGAATGAAAAGAAACTTTCTCATTTAGAGGGACTCAAAGGAATGAAAAGAAACTTTCTTATTTAGAGGGACTCTAAGGAATGAAAAGAAACTTTCTCATTTAGAGGGACTCTAAGGAATGAAAAGACACTTTCTCATTTAGAGGGACTCTAAGGAATGAAAAGAAACTTTCTCGTTTAGAAGGAAACTAAGGAATGAAAAGAAACCTTCTAATTTAGAGGGACTCAAAGGAATGAAAAGAAACTTTCTCATTTAGAGGGACTCTAAGGAATGAAAAGAAACTTTCTCATTTAGAGGGACTCTAAGGAATGAAAAAAAAATTTCTCGTTTAGAAGGACACTAAGGAATGAAAAGAAACTTTCTAATTTAGAGGGACTCTAAGGAATGAAAAGAAACTTTCTCATTTAGAGGGACTCTAAGGAATGAAAAGAAACTTTCTCATTTAGAGGGCCTCTAAGTAATGAAAAGAAACTTTCTCATTTAGAGGGACTCTAAGGAATAAAAAGAAACTTTCTCATTTAGAGGGACTCTAAAGAATGAAAAGAAACTTTCTCGTTTAGAAGGACACTAAGGAATGAAAAGAAACTTTCTAATTTAGAGGGACTCTAAGGAATGAAAAGAAACTTTCTCATTTAGAGGGACTCTAAGGAATGAAAAGAAACTTTCTCATTTATAGGAATTATAAGGGATGAAGGGGAACTTTCTCATCTATAGAGACACTAAGGAATGAAAAGAAATTTTCTCATTTAGAGGGACTCTAAGGAATGAAAAGAAACTGTCTCGTTTAGAGGGACACTAAGGTATGAAAAGAAACTTTCTAATTTAGAGGGACTCTAAGGAATGAAAAGAAACTTTCTCATTTATAGGTACTCTAAGGGATGAAGGCAAACTCTCTCATTTAGTGTGGTTTTTTTAAAAAACGATTGAAAAGTATCGTATTTAGAGTTAAGGAACGATGGAAAATTCACATATTCAAAGTGGTCTTATGAGGCTTTTATTTGCAAATATGTAGAACCAGGATTGATCCACTTTAGAGTGACGGCCAAGTAGAATGTAAAGGAGTTCGGACGTTGTGTATGAAGGCGTTCACGTTTTGAGTGAATGAAGGCGAGCTTTGGAAGAGGCCAGGAGTGTAGATAAAGTGCGTTTTGTAGCGTCGTTGATGACGCAAAAGACGTCACATACTGCTTCCTTCTAAAGAAGAACTTAAAATTACATTATGATGCCAAGGACTTAGTGACCACTCTGTATACCGGTGAAAGTACAGAAGAGAGTGAAATATTTCAAGGTGACTATGGCACCCTTCTCCTGAATGGATGGGTTATTGCAGTGAAAGTGTTAATGGAAACGACCTTGAATAATGCATCAATAACAGTCAACGTTGCTTTGTCTGTAGACGAATATACAGAATGGGCGAAAACGTCGATTCCTTGTGTGACCAAGTGAAGTCGTTTCTGTTACGTCAAACATCTGATCTGCCCCCTGAGGCCTACCGTCCCCTTAGCAGCTCGATACACTGTCTAAGCTTATATAATAATACACTCAGTACAAAACATGTTAATTATAAATACACTTAATTACCATATAGCTTTGTTGCATCTTTCGTAGTCAAACATATAATTATTCCAGTGTTAACAATTAACAATAATTTATTTTGATTCATAATAATAATAATAATAATTTTATAATTTATTTTATTAGATTCACAGTAAAAAATGACAATAAACAATCACCACAGTACTATCGAATTAACAGTTGTGATGCAAAATCAGCTGTTTAGGTAATTATACAGTAGCATCTCTATTGACTAACAATTTTTACATTGCATATTAGGCGTTTTTATGTAGATTTTTTGTGTAAATATATCGAATTTATAAATATTTACTATTGATACATAGGTAAAATAAGATATAAATATTAAAAAAATTGCACACGTCATTTTCTTGTGCAACAATTTTAGTACGATATCTAGCGGAGTTAGTTCGAAGCTAACATTGCAGTTAAGACGAGGCTAATGTAACGCCAATAGCGCTATCAGTAGTATAAAAATGCCCAACTAAAAAACCTAGCGGAATTGTTTTGAACTACTGCACGCTAGATCTAATAAAACACACTGTTTATCTTTATTGATCTGTGGTGAATAAATAAATGACAATTTTTCTGGTTTAACTGTGTTACCCCTTTTGTAATCCTCGATGGTATTTTACTTGATAATCGGACAATGTTATTTCTGGACATGCTGTATACAGTGCCTTCCTTATTTACGATAAAGGAAATTGGCAAATATCTTGGAAGAGTTATTAAACCCTTTCTAAGTAGACGAGATAACCTTGTCATGATAAACACAATAGGCTACAGCGAAAACACATTGCACTGTTTTAAAGCGTTTGTTTACATTTCGTACAAGGTCGCAGCCGTGCATTGTCATCATTCCTACGCCGGGCTGTTCAACGTTATTAGGGTTGTGTCGTGGCTATTTGATTTCCTTTGACCATTGAATATAGATATAAATGTACTAAGTAAATTTAATCTCTATAAATTTATGAGAGAAATATGAGCGCTCGCTGCTGGTATCTTCTTGTGGCAGATTATTCAACTGCAATTAAACAGATAATATTACTGTCTATTTTCTCAAACGTCTCCCTTGCAGCGTTATAGCGACAGGTAGTGGTAAGTACTTGGACTTTAGCCTCTGATATCGAGCACGCTTTTTTATAATGGCGGCTGTACTTCTAGTCCGTTTATATTCAATGCATCGACTTTTATAAAACCAAGGATTCATTGAAATTGGCGCGTGCAGAAGACAAGGAGTCAGCTGATCCATTCTGGGGTATATTCTTTCCATGCAGGTGCTTGACTACTTTTTTTTAACGTCCGTACTTTATGTCAGTTAGACAAATGAGGACGAGGATTATAGTAAAGGTAAATGAGCTTACGGCAGTAACTACAGTCTTGAACCTACAACCTTTTGGTAGCCTACCTCGCACTCGCCGTCCTTTCACAAAGGACGTTTACCCCATCCATCAGTATTGTTGAGTTGGCAGGTAAATACTAACTTTCAAAACGTACATTATTAAAACATATAAGTCTCTCAAGAAATTCATTTCGGCTGTTAATGAGAAAACATCGGTTGTTTTGTTTGTTTTTTTAATCAGTTAATCGGATTTCGTTCGATCGAATACGTTCTGTTTGGTTGCTTCATTCTCAAGCTCCTTTTAAAAAAATTAATTAAAAATCGCAGCACGCAGCCGTCTCACCGACCTGATGGAAGCGAATTTTCAAAAATAATTTTTTACCTTAACCCCTTTTTCAAACTCCTATTCCCCCGTCAAATCTGCATGTAGTAGCATTTTAAACTTGCAAATAGCATTGAAAATATACGAAAATGAACCTTGGCCGTCGTCAAATTAAATTCCTTAATGATTTTAGAAATTCAGAAAGGTAATTTTTCCTGTTTTTAACGGTGATTATAACAGTGAATAGGATTCTTTTAAAGTGTCCGAAATAGTTTTACTATTACTGGAGTATGCGGACTTCAGTTACTTGTACGTCAACCTAGGCTTATTGTATACCCAAAGTGGACTACCTAATGACAAGCTTTCAGCACTACATTCGTCACCTGGTTGTTGAGATCGGAAGTGGCTCTATTCTTAGCCTCAAGCCTCCTGCCGTCATACTTCTTTTGTGTATTTTTATTTTAAAGTATTACAATCTTCCTTTGATGTTATAAATTGTTACTTTTTAAACATTGGTGCGCGCGTGCGTGTAATGTGTTTCAGGACTCTCGCGTTTGCCATTTTGTTCAGATTTTTTTCAAATTTAACAAAAACCTTTTATCGAGATATGGGCAAGATTAAGATTAGAAACTAGAGGTTGGCATTATAAAAACCCAGGCACTGCGATTGACTTATCAATTGTGCACCTAAACCTCTTCAATACTAGTTCAGCAGATTGGTGCCCTTAGTAAGTTCCAACAATCCTGATGAAGGTCCCTTAGGGTCCTGGAAACCATAAACTCTTAACCTCCGACTAGTAAGAGCCTCACAATCATAGATTTTCTTTACTGCACAACCTATATACGGTTTCTGAGCGGTACATACCTATCCTCTTCATGCACACCCTCAGACCACAGTGCCCTGTAACGAGCCATTTTGTTGCTCTAAGTCCTCCTAGGAAGTTTAAGAGGAGCTTGCTATGTTAATGTCCATGAAGGTTATCCCATCTTACCTGGTGTTGTTTTTTAATCCACCTTTTGATAGCAGACCCGGCTAACGATACAGAGATCCCTAAAGCCGGCTAGGGTTCGATAGGAGTCCAGCCAGTGACCTTCAACTTCTTCATGACCTGAAACTCAGTGAAGAGTGACCCGGTTACCCAGGGATCGAATTATAGTGCCACAAGTGCTTTGATTGCTTTGATTTGACTGTCGTTGCAAATACGAATATGAGTCTTCTTAAAGGCTCTTTTAAAATTCTCCCGAACGCAGTCATTAATGGTCATTACTTAAGCCTGGAATACTGTTGCATACTGTCTCAGGGTAATAACTTTCTTCAATCCCGGTCTCAGGCAGTACACCCCAGCACCAGTGCCTGTCTTTGTCTTGGCGCCATCTCTGTGCCATAGTAGGTCTCCAGAGTTTCCAAACATATGATCTTCCTTCTCAATTGTAAACTTGACATTAAAGGTCTAGACACCACGTGTCTTTTGCAACCAGCCTTAAACACAACTTTTCACCAAAACCAGTCAATTAGTTTAGTCTTCAGTGATATGCAGTCATCAAAGATTACACTAGATCAACAAAAGTGTATCTTAACAAAAAAAACTATTTCTGTTATTGAACCAAAAATAAAAATCATGTATCATGTTTTCACTTCCTTTTTATATATATTACAATAATTTGTTCGAAAACACGACAAATTAACACAGCTAGTTTTTAACAACTTAACCTAAAACTTATTATAGCCTATCAGCTGTTCAATGAAATCAGCTGATCGTTACGAATTAATATAGGCTATAACAATTCACCTTTTAATGTCACTACCAAAATTAAATTAACGATTCATTTCATATACTTAAATCGGTCAAACTTCTTCATAGTTTCCGTTAGTGTAGTGGTTGCTTCACACGCGCAAGGTCCCCGGTTCGACCCCGGGCGGAAACACAGTAATTTTTAATTATAATTAATTTAGTATGAGACTTGCGACGCGTAAAATATACTGTCATATATCAATATAAACATGTTCCTCGCATCACGCGTCCCGCAAAATCATGTATCATGTTTTCTCTACATTTTTATTTTAATTACGATAATTTGTTCGAAAACACGACCAATTAACATAGCTAGTTTTTAACAGCATAACCTAAAACATATTATGTCCTATCAGCTGTTTAAGAAAATCAGCTGATGGTTACTACTTAATATAAAACAATTGATCTTTTACTATAACATAACTAGTTTTTAACAACATAACCTAAAACTTACTATAACCTATCAGCTGTTGAATGAAATCAGCTTATTGTTACGAATTATCATAAAATAACTGATTTTTTACTATGACTACCAATATAAATTTGTGCACTCGCATCACGCGACGCACAAAATTCATCACAACCAGACCTAAAACATGATACACATTAAAAGGGTACATTTCCTGTGCACCCAGTGCAGATAGACAGACAGACAGACAAATAAATGAGTAGAAACCGTTTTCTCGGATCAGGGCGTTACAGAACGGGATTACAGATCGAAATCTGGAAATCACTTTACTGCGTGTTCTGTATACAACTTTGACAATATGACGCGTCCATCAGCTGTAGAGCTAAGCGTGACGTCATGACCTTGGAACACTAACAAGCAAAGCTTACAAAACAAGTGTGACGGCTAGCGACACTTTGATGACAGTGTACAAATTTGACACCTGACATTCAGCATTTCTGGAAATAACCTTTGCGAGTGTTTGCACCAAAATTTCACCTTACAAAACCAATACTCAGAAATAATTGTGTATATTGTCTTTCTTGTACACACTTTCGAAATCGGTACAGACACTTTTCCGCATACAATCGTTTCTCCGGAAAAATCGGTTCTGAGGAAAATTGGCCCAATTTTTAAAAATCGGTTAATCATATTTTGCACCAAAGAAAATGTATTACTAACGTGTAGCAGTTAGTTTAATACAATTAAAAATATGTCCCTTGCGCCTGCGCAAACACTTCTGCAAGGGGTCTTTTGAAATGGCGCGCATCTCTAATGTCTTTTGTACGAACAAACTTTGAGTAGAACATTAAGGAGCTGTTGCTGAAATCAATTTTTGTGCCAAGTTTCAAACAAATCGGGCCGAAATAGCGAACTTTTAAGCCCCCTCCCAAATACAGTTAAAATTACTTCCTCAGAATGCTATTTAGAGGTTTGGATCGGTGCACATTATACCGGAGCCAATAAGTTATTAGTGCTCAGACGTAAACAACGCTCCTGGTGGATTTATGTAATACCATAACAGATGTAAGAAATTCTTGTAATAGTACTTAGTAGGGAATCATCTCAGGACTGTAAAACCTTTAGCAAGGTTTTTTTGCTTATCATTCATACTTTGTGCAAGTTAGACTAATAATGATGAGGGAGCGTCGTTAACGGAACGGGTAAAGCAACAGCAGTAACTGCGCCTCGAACCCACGGCCATGAGGTGCATAGACCGGTGGTGTTAGCCACGTCGACCACCTAGCCCCAATTTACATTGGAAAAAGAACTACTGGGGCCTCCATCATGGTAAGACGCAGACCTTGAAATGAGCGCCGATCCTGACCCTTTAGATCAATTTTTTTAAATTTTGTGTGTGCTTGAGTTTTAGCACGAAAACTTCCCCATTTTCAGTCCGATTTGATTCAAACTAGGCTTTGGCACAAAAATCGATTTTTGAATTTTTTTGAACATTCTTGTTATCCGGCAGCAGTTTCATAATGGCGCCTATTTCAAAAATTTAAATAATTCATAACTGGTTTGTCTAACACTTTAAAATCTGGTTTCACTTTGTAATCAGCGTTAAACACTGCATAAATTAACATTTTTAATTTTCAAAATCCGTTGAAATTAAGAAATGTAATTTCACTGCGGTAAGGGTTCATTTTCAATATAATTTGAAAGTTAAATTGCTAATATATACTGATTATAACGGTAAAATGGTGATTCAAAAAAAAGGTGAAGTAAAGAAGTATTTAGTTTTTGTAAATTCGCGGTTATATTTATTTCTAAAGGAACACGGCGAGTGTTCAGTCTGTTTGTGCGTGGACATATCTTTTGTCTTTGTATAATATGTTTATTGTAATAAGAGGGATTATTATGGCGATAGTTTTACGCTGTGGTCCGTAATGATGTGAGTTCGACAAATAGTTAGTTAATATGTTCATTTGAGTGAAACGTAGCCTGAAGATGGGATTAAGGTTCCGAAACCTCCCGAAGCAAAGAAAAATACAAGTTGCACTAGATCAATGAGGTAATATTTATGTACTTTAAATTCTAGTTTATTTATATTTGTAGTTGTTTTTGGTTTTTTAAGAAAATCCTATTTTTAATGTTGATGCTTCAAAAAGCGTTGAAAATTATGAATAAAAAATAATAAAAAAATAATAAAAAATAAAAAAATATAGTAGGTATCGACTAACTATATCTAAATATCACATTTTATCAAAATCGTTCGGTCCGTTTTAATCTTTATCGATGTGTTACAACAAACAGACAGACACGAGGAAACAAGTGAAAAATTAAGGGAATCAGAAAAACGAAATTATCATCTCAAAATTGGACTTACATATTTAAAGAAAACAAGCGAGTTTGTTCTGCGGGTCAGCTTAAATTATGGTAAAAAAAATCCGAAATCTGCAGGAAATCTCAAAAGCGGTACAGCGAATTTTGGTGACACGTACAGATTTACGTCAGTATAACAAAGCAGATTTGTGGTTTGAAAGAAATCTAAAAACATATCACGACAGCAGTTTATTCCGTGTTTTTTGGTTATATCAAAACAAGAAATTTCAAATTTGATACACTGGTTTGAGTTATTAATGAATTTTTTTATTGGAAAATCAGTTTATTTTAGCGGCAATTATGATAAGATCCAGTCATGTGACCTTGAAATGAACGCAGATCCTGACCTCTAGATCACTTTTTGAAGGGTCTCATATATATATATATATATATATATATATATATATATATATATATATATATATATATATATATATATATATATATATATATATAGTGTAAGTGTGTGTGGTGTGTGTGTGTTTGATTTGATTCACAATTTGGCACACAAATCAATTTTGGTAACAGCTTGAACGAATTCGTTGCGAAATTCGTTTAATAGTTTCAAAATGGCAGTCATTTCAATTTTTTTTAAATTCGTAACTTTTTCGTCATAGGTATTTTTGAAAATCTGATTTTACCATCGTAATCAGCGTTAAAAACTGCATAAAACTGCGTTTTGAACTTCCAATGTCCGTTAAAATTAATGAATTCGGTTTGACAACGGTCAGGATTCGTGTTTATATTTTCAGTGCAATAAATCAGATTTTCAAAAAAAGTATGATACAACAAAATATTTAAGGAAATTAGTTTCCATCGCGCCGGCGAGACAGCTGCGTGCAGCGATTATTTCTGTTCGGGTGACCTGTAGAGCCTGAATATCAAATTCTCTACGATCACCATACACTACACCTGACTTGGCAGTGTATATATCCCTGTCTCTCTCGCACCTACTGCGCGGACCTAACCTCACTTACCTGGCCAGAGGCTGGTCAATGTCCTTCCACAGTATTTTTTATGTTTATTTACCCACGCCGGGGTACTTGCGACACGCCACAGATGTAAATACATTTTGTTTGTATTGATCCGTGCTCGAGATACTCGTGTTTTCCTACTATTTCTGTATTTAGGTTATGTTGTAAGGAAAGTATAAAAACTTTAGGCGCGGTTCGGAGGGGAACAGTCAACGATAGGCCAGTGGGCAGCCGACACCATGTATTTGGTAAGTGTAGCTTAGCGAGCACGGGAAAATTACAGATATCGAGGCGCGTAGCTGTGTCGCTCACTTAATGGAAACGGATTTCTAATATTGTTTTTTTTTTTAATCTGAAAATCATCTGAAAATCTGTTAACAATCAGCGTTAAAACCTGCGCATTTGAACTTTTAAATTATATTGAAAATACGAAAATGATCCCTGACCGCCGTAAAATTCATTTACTTAATTTCAACCGCTTCTGGAAACTTAAAACGCTAATTTCGCTGCTGATTGCGATTGTACAGTAAGAAAAAGTTATTTTTTTAATTCGAAATTTTGCCATTTTGAAACTGTTAAACTGATTCGATTGTTTAACGAACGTGTCGAAGTTATTTACCGAAAATCGATTTTTATGCCGAGTTTGAATCGAATCCGACCAAAATTATGGATTAAGAGCTAAAACACACATGCGCGCGCGTGCACTCTCTCTCTCTCTCTCACACACACACACACACACACACACACACACACACACACACACACACACACACACACACACACACACACACACACACACACACACACAATTATATAAATATAAGTTTAGTTTAATTTATCAAATGGGTTTGTCAGAATATACATTAATTTAGAGAGCAAAAAGATTTTTAACGTAAAAATATCGGTGTACAAAATTTAAAATACAAGTAACTTATAGTGGAACAGTAAAATGAGCCGCTTTAAATCGCGGCACGCAGCTGTCTCGCAGACGTGATGGAAGCGAATTTCTAACATTATTATTCTTACCGTCAATGATTTTGAAATCTGATTTATTGCACTCATCGTCAAAATCATCATAAATTAACATTTTAAAGTTAAAATTTCATTACAAATATGAAAATGAACCCTGGAATTCGTCAAATTTACTGTAATTGAAAGTGAAGGCTAGTAATTGAAAGTGCTAATTTATGTACATTTTAACGCTGATTACAATAGTAAAATCGTGTTTTAAAAGATTGTTAACATAAAAAATTGATAATATTTTTCACGGTTATAAATGGCCTCCATTTTGAAACTGTTGAATGAATTTTGCTGGCAAACGAACTAGTCCGAACTGAACACACACACACACACACACACACACACACACACACACACACACACACACACACACACACACACACACACACACACACACACACACACACACACACACACACACACACACCAAACCACACCACACCACAATGAAAATTTTTAAATTTTAATTTTATTTTATTTTATTTTATTGTAATTTTATTTTATTGTTATTTTATTTTTATTATTTTTTATTTTAAATTTAAAATGTTATTTTATGTTGATTTTAAAATGGTGAAATCGTATTTTAAAATAATTAAAGATATGAATAATAATTTTAGAAATTCGCTTCCATCACGTCTGCGAGACAGTTGCGTGCCGTGATTTATAGATCATGTTGTAGGCTCATATTACTATTCCACTATAAATTACTCTTTTATTTTAAATTTTGTACACCGACATTTTAAATTAAGAATCTTTATGCGCTCTAAATTAATGTTAATTTTAACAAACCAATTTGATAAATTAAAATAAACTTATATTTATATAACTTTGTGTGTGTGTGTGTGTGTGTGTGTGTGTATGTATGCGCGTGCGCGCGTGTATATAATTTCAAAAGTCCAAATTTTGGGGAAACAATTAAATTTTCGAAAGTTTGAGTAATGTTTTCGAGCCACAGAATCCTCCATTTATTTTAAAATCGTGCATAATCACGTCTTGCTGGTTTGATAGAAGCGAATTTCCCAAAATATATTTTTTATTTTAAATTCTGATCTTACAACCGTAATCAGCATTAAAACTCGCATATATTAGTATTTTAATTTTTCACAAATTACACTGGAAACACGAAAATGAATCCTGACCGCTGTGACATTCGATTTCTTTTTCAACTGATTTTGAAAATTCTCGAAGTAATTTGTGCCGTTATTTACCCCTGATTAAGGTGGTGTAATCGGATTTTCAAAAAATATTTAAGTCAAAAGTAATAACTTTTTTTAAATATTTGAAATGACCGCCATTTTGAAACGGTTGAACGAATTTCGCTGGTTAACGAACTTGTTGAAAGTATTACAAAAATCGATTTTGTGCCAAGTTTGATCATATCGGACTAAAATTGCAAAAATGAAAGTGCTACTACACACGCGCGCGCGCGAACGCACGCACACACATTTTTTACACAACAGTTTTAACTTACCTTAAACGTATCTAGAAGTCTGGATCGGGTCTCGGTTCTGGATCTTACTTTGATGGCAACTCCAATGAAAGTTCGTCAATTATGAAAGTAACTGATTCTCTCAGTATTTAAGTAAATGTGGTTGGGTAAATGAATTAAAACACACCATTCATTTAAAAAGAAGGGTCACTCAGTACGTATGAGTGCCTTAAATTATCGTTGGGTAGAAGTTTTACAATTTAAATTCGTTTGACCTTATAAGCACACAGTATATTCCGATCAGTGTTTACAGGTTTCCTCTTTCCTTAGGTCGCAAATACTTCAGCTCTTATCCTAGTTTGTACAGGGTGTTTCAATACACAGCTGCAGTTTTCAGGCATGATTTAACTATGCTATCTGTTACAGGTTTTTCTTATAAGTTCACTATGTTTTGTGAACGCTTTTGGAGCGCACACCCCTTCGGTACAGGACATCATCACATTCCCTGAATCACCGCCAGCTGACACTCCGCATTCTTCCAAAGAAACGCCTGATGACGGACATGAGAAACCGATGAAACTGACGTCGCCTGGAAAGGGAATTCCCGAACCGTTGGACCAGACATTAAAGCAAGACATGCAGTTGGAAGAGTTAGTACGTGACGTGAGACGAACAGGCTTTGGTAAGAAAATAATCAAACGGAAGAGAGTGGTTCGTCCAAAAGTGGGAGACACTAAAGAAGAACAAGCGGCGGAACAAGAAGGCGGAACAAAACAATTGAATTCTGGTTCTTTTAAGAATGAAGATAGTTTGGACATTGTACAATCTGCAACAAAACCGCAATTACCAGAAGATCATTTTTTCACACATGCTCGTGAATTTAAATCTGAACTGGATCATTTCCTAAACCACCAACCTTCAGACTCTAAGAACACTGAAGACGTTCTTCATATAGAAAAGCATAAAGCTAAAGTCAAGGGTAAGTTTGAAGAAGAACATTTCTTGGAGTACGCAAACGAATTTAAGTCCGAACTGGAACGCTATTTGAAGGAAAAACAACTCAGGAAATCCCGGACTTCCAAATCGGAAGAAAAAAATGTCAACGACGCTGGTGAGTTCGACAAGAACACAGCGATAATTTCTGAACTGCAAGAAGACAGCTCGCAGGATTTTAAAACTGAAGTAGAAAAGTATTTCGAAAAAGCGCGTGTATTGCCTCAGTATCAGTTACCGCGTTCTGGTAAACATAACGCCCGTGAATCTGCAACAAAACAGGATAAGGAAGCTAAGGTTGAAAACATTCAAGAAAGATCCGAAAGCGGGGAATTTAACCAGGACGCTCAGAATTTCAAAGCGGAAGTGGACAAATATTTTGAAAAAGCCCGTTTGTCTGCGCAATACGCGCCTGCCGATAAAGAAGTAAGCAAGCAAGAAAGTAGTTCCTTCGAGGATAACTCTTTCGTTGCATCATCGCGCATGGACAAATCTGACATAACTGATCAAGTTCCTTCGTTAAAATTGATCCAACCTAAGATAGACCGAGCAGATTTCTTTGAAGATAACGGTGACTTTGTAACCGTTCCTCAAAAAAACGGAATCCACTTCACGCATATTCCAATACGCAAGAGGACTCGTCTGTTTCCGGTTGACTCAAAGAAAGTGAAAGAGTCGCAGCAGGTTTTCAACGATTTGAGCTCAAGTGAAGTGAACCGAAGAGGAGACTTTGCCGCATCAGGACCTTATCCTCCACGGTTTGAAGAAGGACACACTTTTACACTTATAGAAACAGGACGTTATCCAGAAACAATTACTGAAGGATTAAAACCGTATCCTGAAGCAGTAAAAGAAGGACACAGTTTTGAGCACATTGAAGGACTAAAATCTGAAGAAGGACACAGTTTTCGTCATGTAGATGTATCAAGACGTTATCCAGAATCGATAAAAGAAGAAGGAAATAATTTTGAACATATTGGTGGGTTAAGCCCTTACCCGGGATTAAAATCGGAAGGACATACATTTGGATTTGTAGACTTACCCAAATACTTTCCAGGAACAGAAAAAAAAGAAGGACATAGTATTGAACATATTGAAGAATCAAAACCATACCCAGGATCAAAGACAGAAGAAGGACATACTTTTATACATGTAGACGTCCCAAGACGTTATCATGAATCAGTTAAAGAAGAGCATAGTTTTGAGCATATTGAAGGGTCAAAACCATACCCAGAAGGATTAAAGACGGAAGAAGGGCACAAGTTCGGATATATTGATGTATCAAGACATTACCCAGATTCAGTAGAAGAAGGACATAGTTTTGAGCATATAAAAGAATCAAAACGGTATCCAGGACCAAAGACAGAAGAAGGATATTCATTTGAAAATATAGACATACCAAGACGCTACCCTGGATCAGTAATAGAAGAACATAATTTTGAACATATTGAAGGATCAAAACTATACCCAGGGAAAACTGGACAAGGTCATACTTTTGGATATGTAGACATACCAAGACGTTTTCCAGGATCAATAAAAGAAGAACAAAGTTTTGAGCATATTAAAGAATCTAAACCATACCCAGAATCAAAATTTGAAGAAGGAAAAGCAGAAGTACCAAAACATCATCAAGGCTCAGTAAAAGAAGTAAACCATGGTTTTGAAATTTTAAAAGTGACAAGACCATATTCGCAAGGATCTAAAAAGAAAGGACGTAACTTTAGACGCGTGAAAGGCTTAAGAACAAATTCACGAACAACCAGTGAAAAGGGCAAACATTTAAATAATGTTGGGTCAAAATCTGAAAAGTTTAAAAACAAAAAAGACCATAAATTAGAAAATGTCGAAGTATTACCTCCAGGACATGTGAAAGTATTTGCTCCTTACCCCTTAGCAAAAGTGGTTGGTAACTCTCCATCCACAATAACAGATAATGTACGTTACTTTAAACAAGTACACAAGCATCAAGGTTGGCCATCTGCTGCAGAGTTTAATGAGGGAAATTCTTTTGAACAAGTCGAAATACCTATAGCAAGTCCACCGTTTAAATTACAAAACGGACAAGAGTCAACGGACTTGCCTCCTTACCCGCCATCCATTTCTGATCACAAACAAAATCATTCAAATCTAAAAAGCCATTCTTTGATTCAAAATAATAAAAATGAAAAGGAACTTGGTACCGTAACCTCTACACTGACAAATGATGCTCCTGAGTCTAATCCAGAGTTAGCCTCATTAGAGCACCTGACCAGTCCGTATCCAAGGCCTTATCCTCCGACAAACACGGACACGTTACCACATGATCAACCATTTGATATACAGTTTTCTGAACCGAATGGAGAATTCAACGTTGAAGATAAACGTTTTGGAGTCCATGTACCAGTTGAAGTCAGTAAATCAAACTTTCAAACTTCACATCAAAGTACTGTCAATGCAACAGGTTTAGTGAGCGAAGTATCTCGTCTTAATGGAGATGTTTTCATTTCGGATTCATTTAGGCCACCTCAGGTATCAAACCAAATTTTCAATGATCACTCACCAATTTATGTTCCTGTTCCAAAATCAGAGTTCTTGAAAAACATCAAAGGGTTTGCACAATCAATCAACGATACCGAAAGTAAAGGTCATGCTTTGAACACACTTGCCATAATAAACTCGGATCTTACCTTAAACAGAGAATCAGACAACGATTTTGTTCCCACTCTTCCACACAGGTTTACTTACATCAACCATGTCTCCGCACTCTCTCCTGAAAACCAGGCAACATTCCCGCCTAAATCAAGTCCAGATAAAGATTACTTACCTTCACTGCCTTTCAGATTACATCAATTATCACGTGAAATAGATTCTGATAAAGTGATAAATGAATCACAGGATCAGAACAATCAATCCGTTACTAAGTCCAATTCATCACAAGATTCCACTGATGAACTGGTTTCAAAAGATTCACTTGACGAATCTGTGACCATATCCGATTTGAAAGGAACAAGCGTTAAACACAAATCGTTATCTGAACCAAAACTACCAGCCTCCGAATACGGACTTCCCGAGTTATGAAGATAATTTAAGTTCAATATCGTTGTGCTAATTGATTATAACCTGAAATTTATTCTACCCTATGATACTAATTTGTTATTACTAATGTTCTTGATGAACAATGGCCACAAGAATCAGCTGATCAGTGTAAATAATTGTATATATGTTATTGTTCTTAGGATTTAGATCATTGTAAATATTCCATCAATCGTAAATAAATTTAATTGCTTGTAAAATGTTGTTTCCTTGTTTTATTTTGATGATGATCATTTCATTTTGATGATGATTTCATGAAAGTTATGATTTTTTTAAGCTTTTTAAACAGTTGAAAGGAATATTGCTGAGTATGGAACTTGACTTGTCCAAGCAAACAACGAGCTACAACAGTTTTTTTTTTGTCATTTGAAACAAATCGTAACAAAATTGAGGGAGAGAATGTTATTTTTATTTTATTTTGCTACACCGACTTATGAATCTTTATGTATAACTAAAGTTTGAACAATATCTGATAAACTGGTTGTTCAAATCAAACAACTTATTATGTGAAATATCAGTTCATGTGTTTCAATACTGGGATATTCAATAAAACTGGATGGATTCAAAAATCTGCTCACTGATGTAAGTGTTGGTCGCCAGGCTGGCAGGGGAGAGTGGGCAATTTCTGAAAACATTAGGCCTTCCTCTCACCAGCCTTGCAATTTAACCTTAGGGCTTGGTGTTCAACGTGCCTAAAGCACAGGTCAGTCTGCTGTGTCTCTGGACTGCGCACCTCAAGATTCTTAGTTCAATCCACAGTTATCCCTGTTGCTTTACTGTTTAGTTATTTAAGGACTAAAATTTTAGCAAAATTTTATCAAAATAGTTTATTTTAAATATATCTGATGTTTATTTATTTTAAGGCAGTTTTAAATTTAAAAAAATCTTAAAACAACATTTTTAAGTGAGTATGTACGCAAACTATCACCCATAAATATGTGTCAAATTTTATGAAAATTGGTTATCTCAAGCAATATGGACAGAGACTTATACATAGATATTCGTCATAACAACTTTTTTTTAATTAATTTATGGATCCATTCACTAATTGTAGTAACAAGTATAAAGATTTTCAGTTTCATAATTATTGTCTAATATTTTATTATTATTTGTAACTATGTTCCACCATCAGAATAAAAACACCATCTTGTGATGTTGTAAAACACGAAGAACTTTAACACACACTATATACACAAAACTGTACAAACACACTGAACATAAGAAAAAATATGATTAGGCTAGAAGTGGCTACTTAGAAAACATCTAGAAATGGCTACCTTTTATAAGGTATTTTTTTATAACAAATTTGTCCAAGACTTTACCAAAATTGAATTTGTGTGCTGTTTAAATCAAATTGTACCAACATTTTGTACTCAAAAGTGTTAAAACACACACACACACACACACACACACACACACACACACACACACACACACACACACACACACGTGCTAGAGAACAGAATTGTAGTGCTCATTTCGAGGTCCTGGGAGTCTTACCAAGATGGCCACTCCGTTCGCTCATTTTCCAGTGAATTTTTATGTACTGGGATATTCAATAAAACTGGATGGATTCAAAAATCTGCTCACTGATGTAAGTGTTGGTCGCCAGGCTGGCAGGGGAGAGTGGGCAATTTCTGAAAACATTAGGCCTTCCTCTCACCAGCCTTGCAATTTAACCTTAGGGCTTGGTGTTCAACGTGCCTAAACCACAGGTCAGTCTGCTGTGTCTCTGGACTGCGCACCTCAAGATTCTTAGTTCAATCCACAGTTATTCCTGTTGCTTTACCCTTACTGTTATTGCTGATCGCTCATCCTTATTAGTCTAACTGGCATAAAGTAAAATGTTAAAAAAAAAAGAAAAATGCAATTCATACCAGCTTTGTGACTGAGCATGTTTTTGGTGCAGTATGGAAAGAAATAAAACAAGATTTGGTTACGAAAGACTTGGTATATTGTTTTTCGGGTAAAACTAACTACAAAATTGTTCGCATTTATATTATACATACTGTTATTAAAGGTTATATCATACACTTTTTTGTAAAAAATAAGATTACATCAGATTGTGTTGCTTAAGAATATTTAATAAATGTATTGTTATTGTATGCAAATTATACACTTCATGTATTTGTAAATATATTGCTTTAATGTTCTGATAGTCACTCGGTACTGAAAGCCTTATTCCTTCTAAACACTCAAGACAAGAAATTACTAAAAAGTTAGTACTACAATACTTTTGAAATATATAAAACTTTATAAATACAGCATAATTGTAAAGATATTTCTAAAAACATCGAAATACAAAATTACGACACACAATTTATGTTGTTTTACATTTAAACACCGATTATTGGAGAACATAATACTTACGTATAAAAAAGATTATGTATTTTGTCTTCTTGTTACGCTTAATTTTTAGAATGTTTTGGGTCTCGGAGGACCTTTAATACAAAAATAAATATAGGTTTGATTTCATGCTTTTAAATTGCTTTTCATAAAAATAAATTTAATCCGAAAAAATATTTCTATAAAAAATTTAGATCAAAAATAATTTTAACATCCAGTGAAAGCATTTTTTTATAAAATACAAACTTACCTTTAACAAGACCACAATAAAAACTCCTAACATTTAAAAAATATAAGTTTTTTAACAGCGTAGATTTTTGCATTCGTAAGAAAGTAACAGCAATAAATAAACAATTTGTTACAAATACAATTTTGTGAAAAGATCATTTAGTCAAAATATCAACCAAATATTTTTCTTCTGCGATTTTTTAACATAATCGTGCAAAAACCGTCTTTTTGGTATTTCCTTTCAAAACTTAACAATATAAAACAAATGTACAAACATTAGACATTATAAATGTTTTAACACAAATGATCGGAAAAAACAACAATTTTACAAGAACTTACTTCATGTTTTCTAAAGCTCTTTACACTAGACTGATAACAAAAAAGTTAACATACCTAAATATTACACTTAATGAATATAAGAACAATTTATATTGAAAACAGTAATCAAAGATATAACATAACAGAAATTCAATAAAATAAAAATAAACCACAACAAAAGAAGACTATATCGTCTGACTTATTTCCAATAAAGTATACTTTATAATCAAATTAATAATAGGTTTATTAATGTCAGAAAATATTTTTCATTGTTTTTTTACAATATTTAAATATTTAACACAATATTGTACAAAAATATTTAACAGTGTAGGAAACTGTCTAAAACAATTGTTATCTTCAACTAAACAAAAAGTCTTCATTAGTATTTTGATGTTTTAACAATATCATTCTCAGAGATTCAAAAAGTAACTGAAGATGAAAATTTGTTAAAATATTTTAAAAAATGTATTTATCAAACTTTTTAGTGTAATTTACTTTTGTATGTACGTACTTTAAAAATATATCCACATTAAATTTGTACTTTTTTATAAAATAATATTTAACAAGCTATTGTGAAATTCTAAAATAAATAAAAAATTACCCAAATGAAACTATTTATTGTAAAAGAAATATAATGAAATTTTGTAAAAACCATTTAAAAGGAAACTGGAAGACACTTTTGTAATCTCGACAAAACATAATTTATTGGATTTAAAGTAGCCAATTGAAAAACTGACAATATTTCCTGAAATATATCAACAATAATTGTAAATTTAAGTATTGGAAACAAGACTTCAATTTGAATAAAAATCAAAAAGTTTTATTTTGTACAAGAGTTATAACCGCAACCGAAACCAAAAAGAATCAAAGAAGAATAAAACTGAAAAATTCGCAAACGTTGCTACACAAAAGCTATATTCAAAAACTTTATTTTACCACTACATTAAATATATTTTATGTCAAACTACTTTGTTAAAGTTCTATACACCAAACAATTTTATACGTCTTTGAATCTTTTTAGCAGACCCCATAAGTTATATAAGTAATGTCTAATCAAGAAAATATATTTTATTCCCTAAAAAATATAAATACATAATCTATTGTATATATAACTATATTAACTTAACCTATGATTATATATATATTAATAATATAACAAAATAAAATAAAATCTTTATATATATATTTATAATAATTTGTATAATATATTCTTTATCTTAATAATAATTATTTCAAACGAATCAGCATTGATTTATATTTACAATTATTATATAAAATTACAATCAATTATTTAGGCCTTACTTGAACTAATAAAGTATAACAATAAGAATGATACATGTAGGATTTTTAAATTGTTTGACAAAAATTAAAGTGAAGAATCACTGCAGACATTAAAAGTTAATAGGCCTTTTTGAATTCAGTTTTTCATTGTAATGGTTATTTTAACTTAGGATTAAAATAAGATAGATTTTAACTGTATATATTCAAATAACTGTTTACTTTGTGTTTTAAATACCATATTTTATAGTTATTTTGTTTGTTGTTTAATCGTTAGGTTAGGCGTCTAATATTAATAAATATTTTGGACTAAAACCATAATAAATTTCTTTATTGAGAAAATAAGCTATTATTTGTTAGCAAGTGTAAGCACTGCAACATGAAATTTATGGATTTATGAAATCATCTATTGCATAATGGATAAATTGTAGACCTAAAGCAATAACATCTAAATTGCGTTTCTTGTACGAAACCTAATCTCACACTGTTTTCTTGTATCTGTTTCAGATTGTTGTCACAGTATAAAATCCTTAGTAATTACTTTATTGTGGTCATAAAAATAAAATTAAAATCAATGCTGATTGTTTTAAATACAAAGTACAAACTAATTGAGTGGTGTTTTAACGTCACACAAATAATATAAGTGCAAACCATTATAAACTAACACTAACACTACAACAAATACTTTGGGGGGGGGGTCATCATGTCTGAGCCAGTATTTATTTTCTCATTCTTTAGTAATATTTTCCTTTTTAACACAAATTTTAAGAAATCTTATTGATTCTCATTCCAGTCTGAAAATATTTGCAAATATCTGTTTGAAGTGAAGCGGAAAGAAACTTACACAAGTAAGTATATTTAATCATAATATATTTTAGTAGAATTCACTCACAACCATAATTGTGTAATTTGTTTAAACATTTAAATTTTAAAAAACATATATTGCTTATTAAAGGGGAATATTTTCGTTTAATTCGAGAATAAAATAAATAAATAAAGTAAGAATTCAAGATAAACAAAACACAATAAGATGGTGACACTCACTCCAATGTTAGTCTGGATCCAAAAATCAAACACAGCACATAGATCTATACCAGAATCTTATTAATTGAATGAAATCGCTTTAACAGAGATAGAACACAAATAAAAAAATACCATCAAAAATAGAAATGGCAAAATTTCTTTTTTTTAATTGAGAAAATGTGTTTTATAGCTACAGCTATAGAGGAAAAAGGACAATAAGACAACACTAGCAAAAAAACAGGAGTTACCACAGTTTACTGTCAACAACTCTTGTTGCAAGAACTTTAGAACTGCTGAGAAACCTGCTGAAGTATAAAGAGAAGAAACTTGGACTTAAAGAAGAAAAAAGGAAGGAATGATATAAAGGGTGTGGGGCAAAAATCACAAAAAAAATTTATAGAGCAATAAAAAAATTTGTAATATATATTCGAAAACGCAAAAATTGTGACATCAAGTATTATGATAACAGTTTAGAAATCACTTGTTAAGTCGAGAGGATGGAAGTCTCATTTTTCTAGGTACAAATGGTGGCCATGAGTCATGGAAGAGTTATATTCTATTTATATATTTAATAACCCTCAGTTATCTTCACTGATACATATATAAAATTTTGAACTGTGAATCAGATGAAGAGTGGTCCTCTCATTGTACCTCTCCAGAAGAAATAACATTATTTATTTGGAAGCTTTTGTTTTTAACGTCCATACTTTATTCCAGTTAGAATAATGAGAAAGAGAATGTGTTTAGTTATAGAGGAAGGCTTCCAAATGAAATGATTAGATTCCATTTGTTTTTATTCTACTTTGTGAAGGCCTGTAATTAACTGAAAAATATTAATACTTTTATACCTTAACCGGTAAAACACCTATAAAAAATTTGTACTGGTACACTTAATACAAAATTGTGAAAATTGAATTCACCAAACACCAAATGCCATTAGATATGTTTTTTTATCTACATAAAATCTTTATTAAATTATTGCTAGTTTTTAATTATTAAATAAATCACAGTACATAATTCTATAAACCTAACATAGAAGATTGAACATTATTATTTTGTCATTACAATATTGTAAAAAAAATACAGCAGAATTTGCATACAAAATATTTTTAAAACTATCTTAATTTTTTTAATATTTATTCGCTTATTTTATTGTTAAAATACTAAACCTTTTATTCCACAAATACTTATTTTTGTTTTATTTAATCCTCACAATACAGAATTGGAAAGTTCCGCCCACTCCAAACATGTTTTGAAATTGAAACTAACAAAGTTGTTTTCAATCAATAAATACATCTATCTTTAACCTGACTTAACATAGCACGATACCTACAATTACGTATATTCCTGTACAATCGAGATTCACCACTCTCTTTATATCTTTCTGGTAGCTATATAAAAAATCTTTGTAAATTATAATATATAAATATATAAATTTATTTGCAAATATATACATGAAAATAATGTTTGAGATCGTTCACGCCAATCGGATTTGGTATTTTCAATCATGTGGTGCGTAAAATATTAAAAAATATTTAAAACTTACATTTTATTTTTACAAAATACCAAACAAATCTTTTTTTACGTTCAAGCAAAAGTTTTGCAGACCAGATATATACACTTAAATAAAATGAACAACTACAACACTTTTTGAAGCTATATACATATACATATGACATCTTCACTTAACTTTGTTTAAAGTATATCTGCCCTTACATTGTACTTGAGTTTTATAAATGGTAGCTTTAAATTATTGTAAAAACTGGCTCTATCTAAAAATTTAAAGAGATATACAATGTTTGACCTTGAAACGTTGTAATTACAAACCCAGTCAGACACACTAACTCTCGATTTGTATAGGAGTAGAAGGTCTACCCTAATTTTAAAAGTATTTTTTGAAAACACCTGTATATTTACAGGTTTAAAAATGGAAATAAAATATTACCCATTTTGTAAAGTAAAGTGTTGTGTATTTCTAATTAAAAGAAAAAGAAAAGTCAGCTCTTCTTGATACCTTGCAAACAAAAATTCCAAGTAATCAAGGTTACAAATTGTCTTTAATGTTATACAGGGAACTTATCATTTCACAAGCATAAAATGTGCATTTTTTTATTAACTGAAACAAAAATCTTACTTTGACATATATTTTCAAACAGGTTGTGTGTCCACTTGGGTTTATTTTAAAAAGAATAATCAACCATGGATTAATTTATTCACGGTTGACTTGCTAAGACATGATATTATATTAGGCCTGCATAATGAGATCGTCCTAATAAAGGCAGGGTTTTTTTTTTAAAAAAAAGAGTCTGTTAACGCGAGATCATTCGTAATAATTATCTTCCACAAAATTATGGATAAACTGAGATACAATTGGAGTAAAGCACATAACAAATACAGACACAAACATACTTTACATTGTTATTACAGTCGGCTATACTAGGTTATTTTGTTTGTACCATGATAAGACCACTTTAAAGTTAATAAATTTGTTATTTTTAGTTTTATTTTTTGTAATATAGTAGCAGAAAAGTTTATGCTACAAATGATCCTTTAACTTCACTGTTTAGGCCAAACTTCTCTGGAAATTAATAAGTGATATTTAAAAACTTAAAAGTCACGTTTAAAAATGGAATGTTTTATACATAAATAACAAAAAAAAGGATGAAAAATCAAAAAATGAATGTAGCGTGATTTAAGCAATTAATGCATGCTACACTGTAATATAAATACTCTCATAAATTATTGACAGGCTGAAATAGTAAAAAAACGTTTTAATGTTAAACTTTGGGTTAATTTTGTTTAACATAAATCAAAACTCTGCCTTTATCAGTTTTACAACACAAGAAACTCTAAAATTTGTTTTTGTCTTATTTCAAACCAATCTGCAAAGAGAGCGTTAACACTTAATTCACTGTCTTTCATGTTATAAATGTTTGAGATATTGTACTTTCTTTAATTTTAATAATTTTAAATTATGTTGTGATTTATTCATAAAGTGTATAAATTGTAGTTATAAAAATTAATTGGAATGAATAAATGTAACATTAGTTTTTAACTTCTATGAATAATAATGATTACACAAGATGCCCAAAATGTCTTGTGGACTATGGTGTATATTAGATATTATATATAGATATTATAGATAGATAGTATACTATCTATTAGGGTAGTTTTACAATATTTCTAGTTTAGAAACTGAAATTGATAATAACATTTTGTGGAACATGTCAGATTCAAAATTATTAAATTCTTTAGTAGATCCGAAAAGTAGCTACAGAATTGTGGCCCACAGTTAAAGATAAGCGGGTCGTAGCTGATTTGCTAAGATCAGATGTCCTAAAACACTAGGCAATGTTCGTGAAGCAAAATTTTATTACTGCAATGCAAAAATAATGGGGTTACGGTATGGTGTAGAATTTGAAATAGAAAAGTAATTGGACGTTTTTTCTTCAACAATATAGTGTGAATCATACATGGAAATAGGTTATATCCGAATTGTATCTCATCAGCGAATGATTTACATAAAACTGTGGCCACATTATGTTATGTCTGTGTGGCAATGGTTTGATGAAGAATTTCCAAAGGGATCGGTCATAGAAGACACATAAAGTAGGCTTTCTGGGGCCACTGTACGATCGAAAAAGAAATCCAATGATGCAGAACTTTTTGGACACTGTGTATTCTAATGTTAGAAATCAGATACGTTGGTTGGTTTTAATTCGAAGACTCTCTTTGTATGATATCATTATTGTTTTCTAATAATATTTCCCTGATAAAAATTTTGACCTACATTCAGATATAAAGCACACATTTAATAATTAGGATTTAAAAGCATAGACTAGGTTAAGCTGTATAGAAAGAAAACCATTAATCACAGATTTTAACGTTACTATCATATTAAATTCTTGCTAGTCAAACTTAAACACATATTTCAGAAAGAAAAACGGTTACAAGGTACTCAAAGCATATAAAGTCATGAAAATCGAACCTGCAATCTCCATTCTAACTAAAAGACCAGCTTTTTTTACAAATTACTTGATAAATAAATCACAACATTTTACACAAACGTGAACACACATAAATTAACACAGATAATTAACATAAATTTATCGGGTTATTCAACACAAGGCCTAATCTACAATTGTTAAGCTTTTCTACTTAACTTGGATGTGGTAACTATAACGCTTTGTATTTATAGGCTGATTTGCCTTTATTCAATAGCTACAACTAGCTTCTTTAAGGTTTCCTTTAGTTAAACCCTTTTATGAGAGATCGAATATTACAAAATACTTTTCAACGAAATTTAAAGTCTAAATTAACAACAGGAATACTTTCCATTTATTTACGGACTCATCAAAAACATAAAGGAAAATTATGTTCATTCAAAATTTTCCATTTTGACGACTTTAGAAACGTTTAGTTTCAATAAAATTAATTGTTTTAATTTAAACTGAACAAGAGTTCATTTGAAATTTTGAATGTTTTTATATTCAAATCAAAGTAGCCCAGATCATTCAAAATTAAGATGTTAAGAATCAATTAACATAGCTTTTCAAGTCATTCACTACCAGCAGAGAAAATTTGTATTACAGTAATTTTCGTCTTGCTGTTGGACACACAAACTAATTTTGACATTTCGTACAACACAAATTCAAATTACAAAAACTTTTCAAGTGATTTCTTCAAAATAAAACTTTGATGGTCTGAGCTACATAGTGCAACAAAGGTTTCCAGTCCTTTAGAACTTTGGTTAGGTACAAATGAACGACGAATTATTTATAAAACATCAATAAAGAATACAGTTATGATTTCCACTCAATTACAAAATAATTTTAAAAAAGAGTACATATTTAATTAGTATATATTATATATATAAATCAAGGACTAATTAAGATTTACGACTAATCCCTGAAAATATTACAGGCGTTGTTCATTGTACCTGAATGTTGGAATTTATTATCCAATAGCTTTGACGTCGGATGTTGCAGTTTAGAGATTTTTTATTCTGTTAGTCACCAAATCGGCTACAAGCTTTCTTCCATTTGCACTGGGTGCACCATAGTTCACGATGCTCCATTCCATATACTTTGCGACACTTTTTTGTTTCCCCACGTACCTTTCTAGTTGGGCTACCAGGGAGTTTGGGCGCTGGGGCAGATACGGAGAGTTTGAGGTGTTTCTGAGGTGAATTCTACAATCAAAACTACAGTTAGTAATGGCTATTTTATAGTCTTTATTTCACAAACAATTATTATCTCGTCAATACTAATTATTATATGAGTAATGTTTATTTCATGATAACCAAACAAATATATTTATACATGTAGTTACAGCAGTTATATATTATTAATAATAACATATTTTATGTTTTTAATAACAATTCTATTTGAAAGGTTTGATAAAACAAATGTTTTTCAAGGTTATGGATCTTTTTGTTATATTTTTTTAAAGTACTTACTGGTGAAGTAGCTGCTGATAGTGACCACTGAGTAAGATTGGTAGCACTGTTGGGAATATTTATAGGTCCTGCCATCTGGTGTCCAAAAGGAAAAGTATTCAAACTCTTCTGATATTCTGGATCTAGAAAATTAGTTAGTGTTAAGGTAAATTGGCTCATTTTATAATAAACTATACTGTATTTTTTCTTCCTATCTTATGGGCTGTTCTGGATCCACTTAGTAGTATTTAATATAGAAATATATTTTTATAATGTACTTTTTACATGTTTTGATTTTGCAAAGTGATATGAATACATTAGTTATCTAAACATTTACAGTTTGATAACTTAACCTTAAATTTGATAGTAAATACATGTATTGTACAGTTTCAATTCCATTAAATTTCATTAATAGGTTATATTATTTTACCTCGATATTTTTGGTTTAATATTTAACACAGTTTAATTTTAGTTCTAAAACATAACACTATTTAAAAAACCCACATCTTCTCAACAGGTCAACAGGTTAAATAATATCAATAAATATGCTGTAATAAAATGCTCACTACAATCGTTATACTACAATCGTTATACTAATCCGTGTTTCAGTTTTTGTGATAGATACAATGGTATTTTATATAAATCGAACAATACATGCCTTCAAAGTTCAAAATTATTCAGACACAGCCTTTAATATTTTTGAAAGCATTGTAACTCAGTCAATTTGTACACATCTACTGAGATTTAGATGACCCTGATAAGAACTTCGTAATTACTGCTTATTTCTCAATGACCAAACATAATTCAATGTTTTAGTTCAAAATTAGTTCTTATCATTCAGATCGGTTTTGAATTAGTTCTGTCTGTTATATTTGGTGTAGAAAGGTTGTATGTAGTTTAAATTAAATATATTTTTTTTGTATGCTCAAAAATGTGTTGTTATTGTGAAGTATTGAAGTGCAGTTTTGGTTATTTTAAAGAATTTTCCCTGATGTTCCTTTATAAGTTGACATAGCCTAATTCAGGTAACATTAGCCATGATATATGAAAGTTTTGCCAATTTTTATTATAAAATAGATTTTTATAGCACAGATTTAGAATTAAATTGACATACAATATGCTATATCTTCATTAATGTAAATTTGCATATTAACTAGTAATAGGGCCTAATAATTATTGCATGAAAGAGGTTGGCAATTAAATCAACCAAAAATTGGATTTTTTTTTACCTGTATACTTTTTGCATCATAAAATTATATTAACAAAGTATTGTTTGTAGGTTAGACCATTACTTAAGTTATGCTTAATTGGTTTTTAAATAGGTTGTGATCTATAGGCTAATGAGTGTGTTAACAATAGGCCTAGTTAAATCTAGTGTATCCTATATTTTTTTAATGAAAATTGTATCATACTAACAATTATTTAGGTGGTATAAATACATTATTTTTAAAAAATTACCATGAAACATTAAAAATAAGATATAGTCAGCCTATGCTCCTCTGGAGTTTTAATATTTTTTATTATAAGCTTAAATAGGGCAGTTTTTCTTGGCTAAATTTAGAATGAAATTGACTGGCAATCAATGATAACCTAATTATTACATGAAAGAGGTCAGTAGTAAATCATTTTTAATGGATTTTGTCATATGTACTAGTAGGTATAGTTAGTTCACTGTAGGTATAGTTATGGTAGCCTACTTCTTGCTTAATGTAGTTAAATTGATGGTACTGTATGTAGCCTACTATATTTAATTGTTTTTTCAATAGCTGAACCAATTATTACATATTATATTTACCCATAATATGTCAATTAGCATTAAGGGTGTAAGTGTATGTACTACAGGTGCATGTAATATTCTTTTGAAAACTGTAGGATATCTTAAAATATTTTCAACCTATTTCGTAAGTTATGGGTATGTAATATGAATATATTATGGGTATATTTGGAATATAGTTATGGGTATGTTGGGGTTGTATTTTCATATTATTTTAAATAAAAATTAAAGTTAAATATTTAAATTTTATAATTGAATAAGAAAGAATATTTCCTAAATACCAGTACCCTATTTAATTTAACTGGGTTAAAATCTAAAAATGTTTAAAACTAATTAGATGCTAGTGTTTCAACTATAGATTAAGTGGGACGTCAGAGAGACCCAATTAATTTAGTATTAATACCCAATTAGTATTAATACTAAATATTTCATAATGACAAGTTGTGTTCCTTTATTAGGCTATAAGAAAATAAACATATTTTTTAAATATCCAGGTTACTTTATTAAAAATTATGAAATTCTAAAACAATACTGTAATAATTGTAAAATCTGAAGCATAATAGTTTGCAATTAATTAGTATGACAAGTTGGGAAATAAACAAGAATTGTTTTGTATTTGATGATAAAATTTTGTTTTTAGATAGTCTACAAAATATTTCATATCTCCACAAATCATATTAACATACTTGACTTGTGTCTGTTTTATTTATCTTGTTTACATGGTATCATGAATTGGTGTAAATTTATGAACCCTGAGTTAACATCAAAGTTTACTGAAAATATTGTTGTTGCTACTTTCAGTATACAAAATAGTAAGCTTCTTTATTAAGTTAACCTACTTATACATTAGCCTACTTAAAAAAAACTACAATGACCTATATTATGTAGTTGTATTAAACTGATATATAGCAAATAACAGCAGCATCTGCTTTCTAATATCTATATAATAGTAATTTCTGTTCCTAACCTCGAAAAAGTTTACCTTCATGTGGAGGTCGAGCCATGTCTCTATGAGACAAAGTTGGGGGACTTGATGTATGAAGACCCAGTTCAACTTCAGTATAATAAAACTCTTCTTCATGGTCATCGTCCATGTCACTACCTTCCAGGTTCGTCTCTTGCCGTGGTCTGAGAACAGAAATATACATACATATGTTTACTTTTAAATTAGATTACATGTTATGAAATGTACAGTTTACCTAAACAAATTTACTCACATCAAAAATTAACTTCTACTTTTTAAATTTCTTCACTAGGCGTAGGAGTCTTAATAAGCTATCATCTAATGTAGATTTTGTTTATGTTTAGCAGTAAAAATATTTTATTGGTGATAATTATTATCATCACAAATAGAGCTTTTTTCAATATTGTTTTAACCAACAGATTGGATACAACTGTTTGTCACATTTACACTTTGTTATGAAGTAAATTACATAATTTTTTTTACTTTTTCAAGGGGCTGAAGTGAAAATACCAAAAATTATTTTTTTTTATTATTACAAAGTGATTAACTTTAAGTACGTTGTTTGTATAAAAATGAAAATAATTTTAATCCCTTACTGCATATATGCATATATAGTGTATACACCAAGGATTCTATGGTTATTCTTTTGAGCTCCTGTAGCGTGTAAATAGATAATTCTAAGACTGCAGTTAAATGTTCGAGCCCAATTGTAGGGAAAATATAATGATTTTTTTTCTAAATGTTAAAAGGGTTAAAAATACATTTTCTAAGGAAAGGCATATTTGGTTTAGAATTGTGGTTCTAAATTGCTGGTTATGATTTTTTTCAAAATATTCTTAAGTAACTTTGTGATATTAGTTACTTAACTTCTTGGCACAATAAATTATTTATGGAATTCTGATTTTTTTGAAATATTTATGGTTTCTTTTGGGGTATTTAGTAAAAGTTGTTACATGAGAACACAGTTTTTGGGTGTTTAATAAAAGTTGTTACATGAGAACACAGTTTTGGGGTGTTTAATGGAAGTTTTTTACATGAGAACATAGTTTTTGGGTGTTTAATGGAAGTTTTTACATGAGAACACAGTTTTGGGATGTGTTAATAAAAGTTTTTATATGAGAACACAGTTTTTGGGATGTTTAATAAAAGTTTTTATATGAGAACACAGTTTTGGGTGTTTAATGGAAGTTTTTACATGAGAACACAAACAGTTTTGGTGTGTTTAATAAAAGTTTTTAGATGAGAACACAGTTTTGGGATGTTTAATAAACGTTTGTGTTATCAATGGGACCTAAACCTGATTTATTGCTTTTATAGCCAGCCATACACTTAGTTTTAGATAAGTCCTATTCACGGACTACCGGAAAAATTAATCAAAATCTTTAGAGCCGATTTTATGGAAGTCCGATTTTTAAGTGTTTTAATTTTTGCTAAAAAAAGGGCTTAAAAATGTTGATTTACCAAAAATTTTAAAAGACGTGGGCAAATTAGGTGTGCATGATAAATATCATCAAAATCGGTATTAACGTTTAGTAAAAGTTGATTTTTCACCACCATCACTATACATGTACTTGTAACAGTAAGTTTATTGTGTGAGCAAAACTGATCAAAACTTATTACATTTTTTCGGCACTTCTTGGTGTCTTCGTCACAAAATAATCGGATGCTTCGTTCGAAATTACTTCGTAAAAAATACTTGTTAATAATGCGTAGTAGCCTAATTGGGAAACTTAATTGAAGTTGGCTGTTTAATCGTTGTTGAGTGGCATACAGGCCTAACTTAATCAAGGGAATTCCAGTGTGTTCAGTACTGTTGGGAAACTTTGTTTTTGTTCCGAAGTTGGCGGCCCGGACACCGGCTGAAAGAAAGCAGTCCGTAGAGGAAAGGAGAAAGCGCATTAATTCAGTTCACTTTTGCGGCGGCTATTAAATCAAGTCGACTTTTTATAAATGAAATTACCGAAGGAATGTGTGTTGTGACGCCTCTGAACTTTTTATACAAACCCAAGGTCACAGTTCGCAGCTGCAGCGCGCAAGTTTGTTTTGTATTCATTTAAACAGACGGTACAAGAACGTTGCACAAACTTTCACACATGCTCGAAAAAGGGACTTCGTATTAAACTATCGAGAAAAAACAATTCCATTCAGGAATGGTGTTCAGGGTTTTTTCTCGATTTGATCTCGAGTTGTTTTTTTTTTAAATTCGCAAATATTATTTTAAATTTGACTCGAGTCATGAACCTTCATAATTACCAAAATATAATTAAACTATTTTAAGAAATTGTGCCGAGTTTTTAGCTTATTAATAGGTTTCGAACCTGATTTTTCAGGGCTACTTTAACTACATTTGAGTAAAATTTGATTGAAATCGTTAGATCAGATTTTCAGATAATCATATTCTTAACAGTTTTTGACCAAAAAGGGGGCTACAAATGACGGTTTTTATTTTTAAAAAACACACAAATAGTATCGGGGTACAGGATGGACAAAGTAGACTTACACATATATTTTCATCAAAATCGTTCAGTTTAGTCTTTAGCGATGTATACATACATACATACAACCGCCCACCAGCCCCACCATACACACCAACCCACAAAACACACACACACACACACACACACACACACACACACACACACACACACACACACACACACACACACACACACACACACACAGTAAACAAAAATACTTTAACTCAAAAGATCTGATATGGATATATCCATGAAAATCACAGGTTCGATTTTTTCATGATCACCATATGTAGGCTACTTGCTTTAGAGCCTACTTCCTATTAATAACGGTATTCGGTTAATTAATCCTCCCGTCTTTAGATTTTCTTTTTGTTTTTTATTTTTCAATGAGATCTGGAATCAGATTCCTTTATAAGTACCCCTTACGTATTTTTTCAGTTCTTAAGTTCATTTAAATAATGTAATTGAATTAGAGAAAGTTTGTGCAATACTTTTACAATATACTGACGAAAATCTCAGTTCTGCAAACCTAATCAAATAAACGCGTTTGTAATTCACAGAATTCTGTCTAAGAAAACCTAACCTTACGGGGCAGGTTATTAAATCGACATAAACTCGCTGAACACTGACATTGTTACCAACTTAGGAACAATGTTTTCCCCGATTCCTATGCCGAGGCTGGTGTACGTGTAGCCTACATACGCGCATAGAGGATGTACAGGAATGTAGCCTACTGGTAGAATATAACCTTTCACTTGTTTTAAACCACTTTCTAATGCGCCAACAATGCCCGAGTAGCGCTACACATCTTCCGGTAAAAGTATTTGTTAATTACCAGCCGAACCGGTAACTATTTAAATAATGCTCAGTTACGGTAAGGTTAGGTGTCTTTCTACTTGTAACACGTAGGCAACCATCGACGGTGTTTAATGGTTTCGTTTACTTTTATTTATTTATTTTTTTAATTTTGTGAGCAAAAAACCTGAAAGATTATCATAGCCCAAAACAGGATCGGAAAGAGATTATCAGTAATAAAATTACCCAATCAAAATAAGAGAATGTTCCAAAGTTCAAAACAAAATTTGAAATAACTCAAGTTTCAGAAACTAATAATAAATGTTAATAAAACATTATAAAAGTAAAAAGATTAAGGTACTTTGAATAGAAAGTGATAAATTATGACTTTAAGGTCCTGCCTAATCCTCAGAGCCGGTGCAGGTTCCTTAAGCCATTACAATCATGCAGAATACGAGGTGTGTTCAAAAAATAAGGTGACTTTGTAATTTTCACAAAAAAATATTTATTTTGTTTCCTTTAACGTAATCCCCCTCAGATATAATACATTTGTGCTAGCGCTTTTTTAAGTCTTCCAACACTTCTGAAATGCACTTTTTGGTATGTCCTAGAGTTCTTTCTGCTATGCGGTCTTTATTTCCTCAATGGTAATGGTCAAACCTTCGTCCTCTCATGGGTCATTTAAGTTTTGGAAACAGAAAGAAGTCGCAGGGGCCAAGTCCAGTGAATATTGTGTTTGAGGCATGATTACGATTTTGATTTTGGCCAAAAATCTACTAACAAGCAACGATATGTGAGCAGGTGCATTATCGTGATGCAAAAGCCACGAATTGTTTTTTCACAAATTAGGGCTTTTTTCGTATTGCTTCACGCAAACGGCACATAACATCAAGGTAATATTCCTTGTCAACCATACGACCTTGTGGCAAGAACTTGCGATGCACTACGCCGTTGTAATCGAAGAAAACTGTGAGCAAAACTTTCACATTTGACCAAACTTTGCGTGCGTTTTTCGGTCTTGGCTCTTGGTTTCGACGTCATAACCATGCACCCAAGTTTCGTCGCCAGTTATGACCCTTTCGAGCAACTCTGGATCATAATTAAGCATCTCCTGAGAAATGGACCTTTTTGGTTAAAATTCAGCAGTTTTGGAGCAAAATTTGCTGACACACGTTTCATGCCCAAAATATCGGAAAAAACATCTTCAGCAACTTATCTGATAGTGATTCGACGATTATTCACAACATTACTTCTTTAACATTTTCATCTGTTGACGTGCTGGGGCGTCCAGGGCGAGCTGCATCTTCAACATTTTCTCAGCCATCTTGGGAAGTTTGTATCACTTATAAACATTTTTTACTTAAGAGTATGCCATGTGCCACTGTCAACATTTCAAGCGATTTGGAGCACTTAATTCCATTTTTTTACACAGAATTTGATGCAAATTCTTTGATGCAGTTTTTTCCACAACAGATAGCCGACACATGCAAAACAGTTCTAACCTTCTCACATACAAACAAAAAATGCTATATAGCTGAAACTGTGAACATATGTTCGGGACGAGTGTCCCAACATAAGAAAATAAAAAAATTAAAAATCAAATGTACCTAATCCGCGAAATTTGAAAAGTCACCTTATTTTTTTAACACAATTTGTATGTTCGACTGTGATGTGTGCTTAACAAACAGGTTGGTCCCCGCATCCCATAAAATATCCCCAGGAAGGAGGGAACAATACGAAGACGGATAACCACAACCTCTTTCCTCGACTTGCTCGGAAATAAACAAGACGGGCCTCCGCCAGGATCCCACGGGTTGCACGGATTTTCTCACGTTCAAGTACAAGAAGGAAACGCTTTCGCTGTAAAAAGAAAACTAATTTGATATGAAAAGAAACTATGACCTGATTTTCGTTATTTTTAGGCGTTTTTCGAATTCAAAACATTCGTAGAAAATGGCCACTAGATATGCGTGAACTATTACCTACAAAAAATTCATTAAAATCGTAAAATGTCTTCAAAATCGATAAAGTTTTGATAAGAATAAGTTAAGATTCTGGCTTCAGTTTGTTAAGAATTAGGTATGGAAATTCTCAAAGTTAAAAACGCACTTGCAATACATGCAGCAATACAGCAATGCAAGCAGAAATACAGCAGTACAAGCATCAAGCAGCAGTACAGCGGTGTAAGAAGAAACAGAGCGGTGCAAACAGCAATAGAGTAGTAGAAACAGCAATAGAGAAGTGCAAGCAGCAACAGAGCTGTACATGAAAAGAGCAATAGAGCATTACAAGCAGCAATGCAGTACAAGGGGACAGACAGTCGATCGGGACGTAGGCTACTTCACTTACCCGAGGTGAGTTTTCCTGACGTGAGACTCGATGGCTGAACAAGTAGTAGTGATGGCGAGGCACCCAGGCCAGGTACATTGGAACACGATGCGGTTAGGCTGGAAACAAACAAGAATACATCGTAAATAATTTATTATTTCTAACACGCTTATTTTGGTGATCTCCGTAAGGCTGTTCGAGGTGTGGCTATTAAATAACGAGACTGACGTTGTAAAAAATTTTATTTTCATTTTATACATAATTACTTATTATCACCTTCAATATACATCCCTTCTCTATACATACAACGCTCCATGCGAATTTTCCATTGTTAGAAACAGTGCTGGAAGTCATCTTCTGTCAACTCCTTCAGGACTCTGCCGCTTTCAATTTTTTCAGCTTCCACGGACTCAAATCTCGTCCCTTTTAATGCAGATTTCACCTTAGGGAACAGATAGAAGTCACATGGTGCAAGGTCTGGTGAGTAAGGCGGATGTTCTAACACTGGGATGCTGTACTTGGCCAGGAACCTCTTGACAGATAACGCGGAATGAGCTGGCGTATTGTCTTGGTGGAAAACCTATGATTGTCCTTCCACATTTCGGGTCGTTTTTTCCTTACTCTTTCACGTAGTTTACCAAGTACCTTAAGGTAGTAATTTTGATTAATTGTTTGACCTTCAGGAACGCAGTGAAGATACACAATCCCATGAATATCGAAAAAAACAATATCATTGCTTTAAATTTTGACTTGCTGATTCTTGCTTTTTTGGATCTCGGTGAAGTTGGGGTCTTCCAATGCATAGATTGGCCCTTTGTTTCCGGATCATACGTAAAAAACCACTATTCATCACATGCTATTATCCTTTCCATTAAATTTGGGTCATTTTCAATAGCATTCAAAGTGTCAGTACAAAAATTTTTGCGAGCTGCTTGTTGTTCAAACGTGGGAATTTTTGGCACCATTTTGGCACACACTATTCGCATGTTCAAATTGTCACTTAAAATTTGCCGTACACATTCTATATCAATGCCTACAGTTTTACAAATTGCACGAATACTTAATAGAAGGTCAGACCGAATAAAATTAGCAACTTTTTCGACATTGTCATCCGTTTTTGACGTTGAAGGGCGACCTGGCCGCGAATCATCTTCAACGTCTTGTCGGCATCTTGAAAACGCTTAAAATGTTCAAAATACGTGCCCGCGATAAACATTCACTGTCATACACTTCTTTCAGTAAATTATACGTTTCTGTAGCGGTTTTTCCAAGTTTGAAGTGAAATTTAACAACAATTCGTTGCTCTATTATTACACTAACCATTTTTTCCTGCAAAACAAAATAACAACACTAACGGAAATGAAGGTTTGACTAAACGGTGTTGGTTACACAAACGAGACTAACTGCATTCTGAAGAGAAAGCTTCACACTAAACAGCTGTCGGTCAATGGCGGTTGGCACATACGCATTTGTTCCGCCGCAGCGTCAGTCTCGTTATTTAATAGCCACACCTCGTATGTAATGTTAATTAACAGTGAATTTCCAGTAGAAAATTAGCTATGGTACGATTCCGGCGGAGGCAGCTGATGGGCTTAGCGATCCCACTGTACCTCTAGCTCATATTACTCTCACTCATCTACTCAAGACACACTCACGCGCGCGCACTACTTTACGTAGCTTGACTAATTCAAGTGTAAAGCGACCCGTGCTGATGGAGTGAATGATACCGACCTACCTAATGGTGTATCAAATGAGGCCCCGAGATACCTGGCGACCTTCCAGTGCACCTTAGCCCTTACCCGTGCATGCAGGGATCTGTGTGGGCGGACATCGTTTCCGTAGATATTCGTGGACGTAACATGAGCAGGAATGTTAAACAGAATGAACGGGATCTCACCGTAATAAGGGTAGAGAAAACATAACTGAAAGGGAATTAGCAGAGCAAGCACCTCAATAATGAATTAGAAAGTCACGAAGTCAATAATGAATTAGAAAGTCACGAAGTAGGGAATCCCACCTTGAATCCTTTATAAATTTTTAACTTAACGCAGAGACTAGGGCTGGAGAAGGCGCTGTAACTGAGCATCTCAGGAATACAAAAATGAGGAGCCAATATATCTACAAAGATCTACAGCCTATGACTTCGTGCTACATACATATCTCATAAGACCTCCAGAAAGTCACGAAGTAGGGAATCCCACCTTGAATCCTTTATAAATTTTTAACTTAACGCAGAGACTAGGGCTGGAGAAGGCGCTGTAACTGAGCATCTCAGGAATACAAAAATGAGGAGCCAATATATCTACAAAGATCTACAGCTTATGACTTCGTGCTACATACATATCTCATAAGACCTCCACACTGACTGAGTCTTGTGTTATAAGATTTAAACAGGGTTTAGTATTAAACACTATTTATTTTGAAATTCATAATATAATCATGTTTTTCCGCTAGGAATGTTGTAATTTTATATAGTACAATGTTTTGTTTCGGAATACATATATTTTTAAAACTTATTACTGTAGTGCTAACAAGTATGAATTCGGGCAGTAATGAGGTTTGAAAATGGAAGTATTCCGAAACGCGTTAACAAATACGAAGTGTTTGAGGCTAGGGAACACAAAGATAAGTACAAAACTATTTATTTTAATCATATGACAATCATAGTTACGGTAACTGTTACACTGTCAAAACATATCGCCAACAAAAATATAAAACTGTTTAACAGCAATTGATAACGAACGAAGACAAATAAAACGCTCGTTAAATGAAAAATGACAATGTTTTACAAGCCGTAGGTGCGTGTGATAGTGCGTGCTTGCACGTGACCGTTTTAATGACGGCGTTAACAAGTCTTATCACGTACGATAACAGGAAACAGCTGGTATAAAATTGCCAACAAAATAAACATTACTCTATGTCAGTAGCGTCTTTGGCGTCGAACTTGTTTAGTAGAGTGTCTGAAGTTCGAACTTCATTGGATCGCGGATATCTGCTACGTCTAAGTTATTTGCTCGGTATATCTGCGCGTACGAACTTATTTGCGGAGTATCTGCGACGTTGAAGTTATTTGCTGACGTCACTATTGATCGTCACGGCCGGTACAAGTGGGTCGTGCACATGTAAACAAACCTTTAGCTTGACCTAGTTACAAGGTTGCCAATATGCCGGTAACTAAACCGCGGGGAATTTAATAAACGGAAGTGAAATTTCCGAGATGTAGTGATCAGAGTACTGTCAAGGGTGTGGGAGGAACGAACGAATGATCGCGGCTTTTTTGCTGGAGTGATGGGACTTACAAAAATATTTTCATGCATTTTTTTTTTAAATTTAATTTCACCGTCGTAATTTGCAAAAATGTGCAATATTACATTTTAAATTAGAAATTAAAATTACAAAATTTGAACGGTAAAATCTCATTTCCAAACCGTGTTAGACAAACAAGTTATGAATTATTTGTAAGATTTGAAATGATCGCAAATTTTTAGCTGTCACACGCATTTAGATTGCTGATGAACTTGTCCAAACTGTTACGAAAATAGTTTTTTGTGACAAATTTTAACACACACGCGCGAGCGCGCGCACACACACACACACACATACATAAAGTGTGTACTTGTGTGTACAAAGTGATCTAGAGGTCAGGAACAGTTCTCACTACAAGATCTCGGGTCTTACCATGATGGCCATTGCAACAGTTTTTTCCAATGGAAATTCGTTAATAAATAAACGGAAGTAAAACTACAACAACGGACGGTGGAGACCTACTGCGGACGCGCGCGCTAATTGAAGGAAAAGAGAATGAAGAACGTGATTACCGGAAGAATACCAAGGACAACGAGTGGCCTAAAAATATCTGTTTTCGTACAATCGAAGCGTTACTTTATAGCCGGCGTTTGTATGTTTGCTCTTCGTGTTGTTTGTTTCGCTTTACGTTACGCAATTGTAAAACATGTTTACGTATTCTGCGCTTACAGTAATTTCAGTATCAGTGTTTACTTTGTGTGTTGTCAGTGCTTCCTACTTGATTTCTGTTAACTGTTTTAAATGTTGCATTATTTTCGTTTCTCAATACCTGTAAGCGTAAAATGTTTTGGATGATTTTTTGGAGTAGGAAATATCACCTGTAGCGTTTGTTCAGAGTTTTGGGGAAATGTGTTTCTGACTGTAACTCTGTCTAGTGATTTAACAATAAATGTAACTTCACATTACACAAATTTACAATAAATTATTTCCTTCCGGTCGTAAATTTATCGACGACAGACAATATGACAATTTATAAATAAAGCTTCTTCCAATGAAATCAAGAAACAGTACACTCTCAGGGAACAAACCTTGGGGGTGAGAAACATTACTTACGTCTGAGATGACAGGACGGATGGGGACCGTATTATGAAGAAATTATGCAAGGATGATACAGGATAGATAAGGAAACTGCAACTGCCAGTAAGAGGCCAAGGGCTTACAGAACCCTGATGACCTCTAGCAGAATGAGCTAGTCATTGGACTACAAAAACTCATTCAGAACACCAGTCTGCTAAATTAGAATGGAAGAGGCTTAGTTGCCCAAGGTTCTTTGATCGTGGTGACGGAAGGCTCCAAATCCTAACGAATCGGATGGTTAGGTACGTTTAATCAAAACCGTTCGAGCTGGTTTTGAGAAAATCTTATGGGGAAATGAAATTAGAAACAAAATCACGATATGCGGACAACTACAATTGTATGATAAATTTCATCGAACCGTTCCATTAGTTTAGTTTCAAACAATATGCACCAACACATACATCAAAGTAAAAACGTGTCGCAATACTTTTTATAAACTTCGTATTGTTCAAAAAAGACATAAAATTTAAAATTAATGTCTTTTAAATTAAAATGGTATATACTGACTCAAAAGATAAAAACTGGACCCCGAACTGAATTTTCGGGGAGAAAGGGAGTGTTAGGTGCCGTTTTGATTATTGAACGCTGCTGAATTTAGATATCGAGAAAGTAAGTGCAGTGTTGTAAGTGTAATTTTGGAATGGATCCAATAAAATAAGCTTGGAAGAGATTTGTATAATTTATTTAAATTAATGTTAACTGCTATAGAGAATAACGCCTTCAGACGGCGGGTATAGGCAATATGAGCACAGTGACTTGCAGCCAAGGTTGCATATCCTCCGCCTTGTGGGATATTACCACGCACTATGTAGAACTATTACATTTTTATAATTGATAAACATGTTAGTTTAGGCGGCAAAATGTTTCTAAAATAATTAAATTTCGTAATAAATCTTTACTAAACATGTTGTGACGACTCTTTCCAGGCTAACTAATGGTGATTACAGTTTATCGATGTCCAGCAAGATATGTGTCCATTTGCAATTAACTGACAGGCAAACATTTAAACAGTTTAGCTGAGCCAAACATGCTAAGACATTTTGAAAGCTTCTATTTGCTATTTCATATATTATATTTTTAAGTATGCATCAACCATACATATAAGTACTTATATAAGTAAGTATATATCAACCATATAAGTATTTATACTCTATAAAGTACCTTATATTTTATAGTATGAACTGTTAATAAGCCAATGTCATTCATTATATTTAGGTTATTTAATACAATAGGCCTTACTTTGTTCTTCTTTCTTATTAAAAACTATAACCCATAAAATTAATGACTGAATTCTAACATTGTACCTTATTGAAATATCTACAAAAGAAACCTACTATTACTGGATTTTACATTGCATACATAAATTAGGTTACAGTATTTAGTGTTTACTAAAAGCAGTTTTATTTAATAACATTTACATATTAGAACTGGCCTGGATTGTCTTACCGATTCTACTTTCAAAACTGATTCGGTCAACAATTATTTAACTCTTTGATTTTTTTTGCGGCGAAAAACCGTTAAGGTTATCATCGCCGTAACTTAACTCTTTGATACAAATATTACTTTCAACAATTTTTTTTTTTAATAATCAGCTGTTATGTACACAATTAATTATTTTTCACATATGCATGCATTGTGTTGCACTCTCACGGGGACACTTTATACTGCTCCTGGCATTTTGTTTACAAACCTTTTATTGATTTTAAGTCGGTTTTATTTTATCGTAATTCCTTAAAATGAAAAATTATGGGGCGTGACAGTTTCCTGGTTTTCTGACGAAGCTCTAGGCACCCCATAAATGTAGTTTGAAGAAAGTAGGTCGTTATTTTTGGTACAAAACCGATCGGAATGCTTAGCTTAATAATGTATAAAGATTTTATGCCTTTTTAAATTTCACCTTTCAGCTACTACTGAATATTTTGTATTAATCCGTTTCTATCAAGTCAGCGAGACAACTGAAATATTTTGAAATCTTTTTAAAACTGTTATCAAACTACAATAAAGAACAGTAAAAAATTAACGACAATTAAGTACTGTAAAAGTAAAGCATGTCACCTCGTAAATAGGTTAGACAGGAAACGGGGGCAAACACTGAGGAAAACCCGGAAATACGGTATTTAGCCCACGTCCTACTTTGTTTGACCTAAATGTGCGAGTTTGAGGTTATGTTCCGCAGTTAACAGGCCAGGGCCAGGGTTGCGTGGGCGGGATGCGCAAACAGCTGATCGATAAGCTGGCACGTGTCTTCAGATCAATACAACAAACAGGTGTAACAACATTGCAGGGTCGCTTTTAACAAAGAACACGTGTGCTCCTCTGTTTTTACATTACTATACGAAGTATAGCTCTGAGTATGGTGATAGTGAGAGAATCTATCTTGAGATTTGAATAGATTTATACCAGTTTTATAGTATTTTGATTTTAAAAAAGCATTTTACTTGCTATGTCTGTTATTTTGTGCCTTTATACTCATCGCTGGAGATAAATTAACTGGCCGATTTTGACGAAAATTGACATTTAAACTGGTTTACCCATATGTCAGGTCTAGTTTTTAGTTTCAACAATTTGTAAGCCTTTTTTTATCAAAAATGGCTTAAAAATCAATTTTTTTGTAATTATTTCGATTATTTTGTACAGTGAAGCTTTTAATGTTATCTTTGGCGAGAGGAGTGAATAGAAAAGAAGTCTGCCGAACGAAAGAATGTAACGAATATATGGAAGCAAACGAATTTCATCTTCTATTTCTGTCTCTTTCTTTTTCTTCCTCCTTTTCGATAACAGTACACGCTTATTATATGAAAACATTGTGTTGCTTTGGTTTCGGTATTTTTCTTTAGTTGAAGAACACGTGCACGTTGTAAACGTTTATAATAATTCGAAATTAATACAAACGTTTTTAAAATTGTTGTTGATATTGCTTGTTTTTAACAACCTGAAACCTATTATAGCCTATTATCAGCTGTTCAGTGAAATCAGCTGATCGTTACGAATTAATATAAAACAACTGATCTTGTACTACAACACAGTAATTAATATCTAAGCTAAGTTCAAGTATTTATTTATTTAAACAAAGCAAGATATTCGTAAACATATCTTCAAAGTAATTATACATTCAGCAAAGATCATTAACAAAAACTTCGTTTCTGTCGGTAACTGCGCGAACGTGTCGGCCTACTTTTCTGTTGTTCAATTTTTTGTTTTAAGTACACAAATAAAATGTAGTACTGTAATAGTAATATCAATACTTCATTTACCACCTAAAAATCACGCATAATTTTTTAAGCATTTTAAGGAAATGGACACACAGACCGTTTGCCGGTTGGTATAGGGCTACTTTTTGTAAACTGACCCATCATATAGTTACTCGCAGTTTAACTATATCGTATATCGCCTTCCATTATTTTTTAACATTTACATTTTTATAATTATACATTATATACCATTAGATTACACCAAAAGTCATTAAAAACAAATATTATCACTGTTATTAATAATTAAATTCCTTTACTAAAATCGTATCTATACAGCCATGCCTGCCAAACATCCGAGCCAGGCAAATCCAATCCTTTTTTTTGAAAAACCGTTTTTTAAGAAATAGAAAAACTGGACATGCTGTTTTTTTTTAATTTTTAAGTAAATCAATTAATACTTTTTTTTCTGATTATGAATTAAACTAGCATGCAACTTTGCAACTCCGTAAAAGATTTGAAATTGTTTTTGTTAAAAACACAAAACGGCATGATAGAAAACATTTTTGCCTATTAAAGTCTTCTATCACTTCAAGAAATTATTAAACTCACTAAACGCCCTTCGTTCAGTGCTAAAGTTGTTTTTTTTAGTTTTGCAACAAAGTTTGTCTTTCTCCGCTGTTCCTGTTTTCTAACCTCACTGATTAACTAAAAACAACCCACATTTTTTTACTCGAATCGTGATGATGATTTCGCAAAGTGTTTACAAAACAAGGTGTTTATTTGCGTACCGAAATGGCAAAACAAAATTATCAGTTAAAACGCAAATGACAAAGTACGAAGCGATCTGCGTAGAAGCGGTTACGTCACTGTGTTTACATCCACGGGCAGTGTTACCGCAACGCGAAAATTCCCTCGCATCTCGCGCCGAGGGAAAGTTTAGAATCCTTTGTGTAAACAAAGGAAACCGTTGGCGAATAACAAGGCCGGTTTTGTAATCGAATTTAGCGCGGAAACTTTGTGTAGGGATTATTTAAAAAAAAAGTATTTGTTTTTTATTGTATTTCCTTAAAAAATTAAATATTAAAGCCTGTTTTCATCATAATTAAAGTTTTTATGTACGTATATGACCCAAACGTTCTCAATTTTTGTCCGAATTGATTCACGCTTCGCACAAAAATTGATTTTGGTAATATAGCTTGACAAAATGCGTTTATCAGTTTCAAAATGACGGCATTAAAAATCATATTTTTCCCTCACTCTTTATTGAAGCTTTTAGGGAAAAACCAGATTGCATATTTTCTCAAAATCAGTTCGTTAATTTTTTGTAATTAAGGGCGCTTACTGCGCCGGCGTAAATCGAAAAGATAAAAATGAACCTTGAACGCCGACAGGTTGGTTTCTGTTTACTTTCTCATTGGGTTTTCGTGGCGAAATTAACTGAATGTGAGAAAGTTTATGTAATACCTTGGTGTAATATTACAATTAACTTGGTGGTATGAACAAAGGAGAAATTTTAAAATAATACAAATCGGTGTTACCGTTTCTCCTGAACGGTCGATGACGCGTGGCATACAATGAAACTGAGAACAATGGGCAAATCATGCAATATAATTGCAAGCTGTCACGCCTTTAAGTAATAAAGGTAATAAAAGTAATTAAATTATCTGTTAGGGGCGATATTTGATGAAACTTTGACCGAATATCTTGTTTACATATTTGGTTAAAGTTTTATCAAAGAAAGTAAAACATGTTTCATTTGTTACATTTATTTAAACCATAAGGGTTATTTAACAAGATGTACTTTGAGGTTATGTTCTCGTGAGTGACACAAATAATTCTAGCAGCTTGCTCACTGCACAATTAATTAGGCCCTACTTTATTGTAAAGCGTAAAAGCCAGAATACAGTAAGCCAAGTTTACGTTGTATAAAAAATTGATTGCAATTATTTAAATGGAAGGAATTTTGACACATACAACCAACAAAGCCCTATGCCTATTTTGGATCAAAGTGGGCGTGGCACAAGAGGTGGTTTATTGGTCAGAAACATTGTTTAAAATTGCTTATAACACTCAAATACTGTAGAAACAGTGCCTTGGCAAGACCGAATGGTTTAAAATATTTGATAACTGTATACAGCACATAGTTATGACTTCAACCCATACTTTTCTACTAACAACTTTATAAAATATTTTGGGACTACAGTATTAATTAATGTGTATTCATTTTTTTAATTTTTAATTACAAAACTAGTTGTTAATTAAAAGCAAGTGTTAATTTTGTAATCATTTCAAAGTATAGGAAACAAAGTAAAAATACATTTTGATGTAGGCTACTACCTGCGTATTTTAAAAATGTTTATCAAAGATTAAAAACACTTCCAAGATTCATCAGTTTGATAAAGAGGTTAGTTTATCAAAGAACCGGTAAATTTATTTAATTAAAGATTTTGTAACAAAGAAATTTGACATGATAATGTAACACGCCCCTTATACTCTGTGTGATCCGTTAAAATTTCACGTTATGGAATTTGATATTAGCTTATGCACTGATATTTGCGAATTTCTACTGGAGCTACCATCATAGTAAGACCCAGACGCGGGATCATGAATGATATGAAGTGTAGAAAATGTTTTGAGGGGTCGTTAAGTTTTGTTTATAGGCTACAGTAGTATAAAAAATGTGATATTTTTTGGGGCTTCTAATTGTCGTAAACTGACTCAAGCGTTAGAAAGCTCGTGATCGGAATAAGGTGCAGACATTGCAGTTAAAATATACAGTCAAAATTTTTAAAAAACGTTATTTTTTGTATTTTTTTATGCAGACATTTTAATGTTTACTTTGTCTTCTTTAAGACGCCATTTTGGGTGGAAATTATCTTTTAGAGTTATGGAAGTTTAAACGCGATTTACTAGCCCTCTAACTGGCATATAATATCACATTACCTCTCTATGGTTTGTTGGTTACCCTTTTAAAACATCAAATTTTAGTGAAGTACAATTCGTTCAAACACTTAATTTACTTTCCGGAATCGTTGATCACATTATTCTATACTAACGCGCCGTTTATTTACGTACACGCATTGGGCGAGATTTTTCGCTTAGCTCGTGCAGCTGAAAACGTTATATTTAATTTGAATCTGGTCGTACATGAGTAATGAGGAAGCGCAATGTCCACTTCTTTATACACTCGCGCATGCGTGTTGGTGCACAAAACCACAGATACGTACCGTGGACTAGGTGTGCGCGTCCGTGTACCGTGCATCTGTGTTTTTTTGGCCCGTTATTGGCGCGAATGTTTTGGTTCATCGCCCTCCAAGGCCGTTGACCCCGTGTCCTTGGTCACGTGGTACCAGCACTGCTTCACAATGCGCTGTTGTGTTGCCCGCCCTTTTGGCTTTTTGAGTTATTTATTGAATTAACTAACGCGACATAAAGAGTGGGTTACGTTGTTAGAAGCGGTGTTTAGGCTGGCGGGCTGTAAACTATAGGGTGTACTTCAGTTCTTTATAACTGACGCTCACCCTCCGGAACTTGGGGAACTTTAATGTCGACAAAATACTGTATTAAATAAACGGGGTACTTGACATTATTATTTTTAAGCGCCTGTTATCTGTCTTAAGTCAAGATATTATAAACAGTGTGATCTCATACCTTCACTTAGGTTTATCCTCGTTAAAACTTTCTTTTAATATCCAACATGACTTGCTTTACTAATTGGTTGATGACAAAGAAAATCCTTTACTGTTTCAAAGTTCCAAGGAAAACTGTACAAAGTCTTGCCACTTGATGTACCATCTATCCTTAAAACTACCTTATACCATCTACGGTCCCTATTTACACTATCTATGGTACCCAAGCATACAACCTATTAAGGGACGCAGTACCTTAGTATACTACGTACCGTCTACATTATGTAAGTATACCGTCTTCCCCTAAGGTATCTAAGTATAAGCCTACCACTGCAGTACGTTACTATGCAGCCAAATATTTACGTTACCTTAGAATACCACCTGTCTATACCATCTACGCAAGTATACAACCTAATATTCACAGCACTTAAGTATACCACATTACTTAGTAACTGTTACCATACATTGCACCTAAGTATATACCACCTACACCAACAGTTTCTAATATACCACGTACAGTACCTATCTATACTATATACGGTTTAAAAGTACCTAATATTAACAATATACACCACTTACAGTAACAGTTACCATCCGCTGTACCTAAGTGTACTACCTATCCCAAAGATATCACCTACGGTACGTATCTTTACGCAACATATAGGGTGTATAAGTTCTTAACATCACAATACTTAAGTGTAACACGTACAGTAGGGTATATACAAAATATTGCAAATGTATAGTGTTACTTCGACGACAAAGCCAGTACCAGCGTGTACGCGTTACTGCCGCTAATTATCACCATATTTCCTGATCCTTGCTTTGTTTACCAGTTATCGCCTTGTTTCACAAACATTTAACGACTGTTAACAACACTGTCCAAGTTTGTGTACAAAAACAGCTGATTGATTGGAACAGAACAGATGTAGAAGAAGAAAAAGGAAAAAAACACTGTTGCATCCAGAATGTAAACAAATAAAGAAAACGAGGAGTGCAACTACGCACGTTGGTGCGGTCATTGCCCTTCCTTGGAGGCCGGTTCACAATACACCCGTCGGCCGATGAGTCAGCTCGAACGGAGCAGCTGGCTTTTATGGCACCCTGTACATTGCCGCGTCTCATTCATTGTATTGCATTCAAGATGAAATTGTTTATCTGTGATTTTTATTACGGGGGTTGAAGGTTTAGGGTGGGTTTTATGTACGGTTGGCAAGATTGCGTTTGCAGTGAAATTGGTAGGGTCGTTACAGTTTTGTCACATGCAGACTTGAAGAGCCATGATTGGTTAAAATATTGTGAGAAGTTTTTGTAAATTTATATATTCTGAGTTCCGAATACTCACAATTGAATACTGCTTACTTTTTCACTGAGTACAACATAGACAGTAATAAAATCTTGTAATATGTTTTGTGTATATATATCACTAAATGGTTCAAAAATATTACCCAAATTTACTAACGTTTAATTATTTTATCAAAACTAAGGTTCAACGAGAATTGGTCGATCGGTTTTTGCACAAAATGTGGCCATGAATGAAGATTGATATTAGTCTCCTGCTGTGTGTAGGGATAACAACCGCTTTTGGCACTCATGTGATCTGAACACGGATAATTTTTTGAAAATATTAAGATATTTCGCGTAGTGGCAAGTAAATGTTTTATAAGAACATGTAAGTTAAATGCGTTGATATTCGAATGATAAAGATTCTCGGATCGGTCGGAATCGAATGAGTTGGATACTCGGAATCGGAATTAGCTGCGCAGAATCGTTTTGCGTATTCCTACGTCTCCGAGTCCAGACGTGGGATCTTCCAATATTACCTGCACACGCGCGTAATTATTTCAACCATTCTAAGTCTGAAACTAATGAACTAATCTGGACTATTAATGAATTTTTAAATGCGATTAAGCTATTATGTTAAACTCATTATCGAATCTGAACAATGAGATGTCTAAATAACCAAGTAAAATAAATGGACTTGGAATATTTGTTTTGAATTCTTTGCTTACGATTCCGTGATACGAAATGAGTGAATGGTCTCAATACCCGGAACCGCCCGAGTATTTGATTCCGAATCCACAGCATTATATAAGCGCTACGTTACATATAGTGTAGCAACAGAAGTAGACGTGTCCCGAGGGTCGGAGCCGGAGCGGTCGAGGCTAAGGCCGGGGGCACGGGACATTGACCGTCACTAGGAACGGCCTTCAACCGGTGCCCCGGCTTCTGGAGCGATCACGGGTTCAGTCTTACCCGTCGTTAGATGTAAGATACGTAGATCTATTGCCAACAGGTGCGAGAAGTTAGAACAGGCTTGTAATGATACAGTAGTTTCTGCACGTCCTGTCCTAGGAGATTATTGTAAACTACCTGTTACCCACGACTCCGCTAGTGTGGATTCAGTTATTCGATAAAAACAACACACACGCGCGCGCGTGCGCGAACACACAAACAGACCGCGCAGGATATTCTTAGTTAATATACAGAGCGCTTCACAACAGCACTCGTAATCTCTTCCGCTAATTTATTACGGTTACCGTTATATTTACCAAAAAACTGTTACTGGACCAACTTTATTGGAAATGTTTTGCTCTTTTTCCATGAAGCTGTAAAAATTATGGTAGGTTTTGCCGTTCAGTCAGTATTACAGGAAATAACTAGCAACTACTCTCTCGACGTTGAATCAGAGCCCGCCATCTTGAAATGGAAGTGAATGTGGAAAAATCTTACACATACGTTTTTAGGGTTTTACAAGGTAGAAACCTTCATACCAAATTTCAAAACAATCGGTCAATGCGTTTGGCCAAAACTGCATAACAAACACACACACGCTGATAGGTCGAGTTGAAACAGACCTCGCGAACTTGCTGCATCCGAATAGTTTTACAGATACTTTGGATTTTTTTTCAAAGCGTAGAAAATAGATTTAATTATCAGTCGATTTTGAAATTCCTTTTTAGCAAGCACCCACTTTATGATCCGAACTTCCGCACGAAAGTCAGCTGTCTAGCTATTGCCGTTTTAAAGACATTGTGATGGAAGAATTGCTGTAACTATCACATCGATAGGCCTACATCTCCGAGTGGAAAATATTTTATTTAATTTTCGATTCGACGGTTAGGCTGAATTGATTAAATCCGTACTAAATACATGTATTTAGCCTATTATAGAAGATAATTAATAGTAGGCGCGCTTACACAACCATTCGATGTAGTTTTGATTAACCTATAAAACTACTTAGCAATTTTGGAAAATGCTGTATGTTCAGGAAAATACGATATAAATATTGTATGCGCGCGCACTCAGACTGACATCTATAAAGAAAAAACTAATTTTGTCATCTAGTAAAAAGAAAGTAAAGAGAAGAGACGGTAAATCGGGGGCGGAACGCTGCCGCGTTCCTGAACAACAGGCAGTGTTTAATAACTACTTGTACTTTTCTATTATGTAACGAAAACGAGGTGGTAATGTATGTCCATGTCTAATTACCCTATTTACCGTTAAAAAGCATTACGGTGAATGCGGGCTTGCAGTAATTGAACACCCTGTGTACCAGCATGCTTAGTCATTGCTGGTTATTTCTGTTTTCTGTGAAACAATCGTTTGCAGATTGCGTAAGGCGATGGCAATTTTACAAAACCTAACCTAACCCAACCTGACCTGCTTGTAGGCGTACCAGTGTTCATGTTTATTCTCTTATTGTAAGCATAGCCTAAGTAGGTGTAGTAGTGAATTATGACTGCTATTTGAAGTTCGTAGTGGATTAACTTTGTTGGTTATAAAACCGGGTTTTTCGTTCACAGTTTAATATGAAATTTAAGAGTAGCACAGAACAGAAAATAGGTAAAATATTTCTTCTTATTACATTCAACTTACAATTATATTTTTTTAAATTTTAATGCAAGCACTTTATTGGCCTAAAAACTCTTTTTTGATCACATTTTGCTCGTATGTTGTCAGTAAGCATCCAATCATAACGTCAGAGCATCCCAGCAAAATCCGATTCAGAAGGGTATTAAAAAAATATATCGATCTAATTTATCAAAATCTTTAGATTTTATTTAATTTTGTTGTCATGTAAGAAGATACATTCAAGTCAGTGACGAAAAATAACTTACTAGTAGTAGTTCATTTTGGTGTGTTTACATTTAATTCGGAACGGAACGTTTATTTTTAATTTGGTACACCAAGTTTCGATTGTTGTCATATATAAACAAAATTTCAGTGTAATCTCACTAACCACTTTTGAGAAATTAAGCTGATTTTAAGGTGTTTTTGTTAGCAGTTTTTGCGGAGGATATTTTTAAAAAATCCAGATATGGGCAAACCACGCCTACATTACAAATTCGGTTAGTCTCCCGCTGTCAGCACACGAACTCTGGGACCTGAAAATCAATAACACTGTCAAAACTTCAAAGATTGGTTTTCTAGTTGTGCGAAGCAAGACAACTGAGCGTCGAATTTATTTTCTCCGCATTTACCTGTAAATATCTGACTTGTGGAATGACAAAATGAAGTTTTATAGATTAAAGATATGTTGGTTTTATTTGACAAAACACTGCCTCTCGAATCCCTTGTAGGGTTAGGTTATATTAGAAATTAGGGGATGGAATTATACAACCCCATACACTGAGATCAACGGACCAGTTTGTACAACTAAACTTCGTAAGTACTAATTTAGAAGATTAGTGGCCTTAGTAAGTTCCAATAATCCACTGACTAGTTCATTACTGAAGGTCCCTAGGTCCTGGAAACCAAAAACCCTTAGCCTCCTACAAGAAAAAAAACCTTACAATCATGAATTATGAATCCTTCAGTTTCTTCCTCTTCACTGCATAACTTACACGGTTTCTCCATGGTACATATTTATCCTGTTCGTGTGCACCCTCTGGCCACAGTGCTCTCAGTCCCATGATATTCCCGAGTTTTATTGTGCCCAAGATATCTGCCGCCCCTGATATATAAGTATTTCCATGAGGAACCTTACCTAAGATGAGCTTGCTAAGTGAATGCCCATGAAGGTTATTCCATCTTGCCTGGTGTTGCTTGTTAATCCACCTTTTGATAGCATACCCGGCCAAAGACAGAGATCCCTAAAGCCGGCCCGGGTTTGATAAACTCAGATGCAGATCCCAGATCAGTCGGTCTGTCTCCTCATTACCCTCCCAGAACCCAGTGAAGATTAACAACGTTTTCCAGGGACAGATCAGTGAAGTTCTCCTTATACTCCCAGAACAGCCTGGACCGAATTATAGGACCCGCAAGTGCTTTGATTGCTGCTTGACTAACGGTATAAATATTAATGCTAGTCTTCTTGAAGGAACCTTGTCTTAGGTAGTATATCCCAGCACCAGTGCCTGTCTTAGCCTTGGAGTCTTCTTCTAGGTCTCGAAAGTTTCCAACACACGATCTTCCTCCTCAAATGTCATCTTGACATTTTCAGAGGGTCTAGAAACCATGTGTCATTTGGCCAACTAATCAGTCCCCATCATTAGAATCGGGTCTCTGATCTCCCGTGTAGGGTTATCAATACCGTTTATTTTTATTTACGATATTATTATCCTAACTATAAACTCTCCAAGCATAACACTTTAACTTGGACAGTTAATGCGTGTATGTTTAACGTCATAATCTGTGATAGACGTCAAACAAATGTGGCACAGATTTTATATTAGGTTAATAAATAAGCTTAACCACTTTTTGGTAATAAAAGATCGCAATAAAACAACTATAAACATTTTAATAGCTCCTAATGTTCTGTAATGAGACTTCTAAGAGTTGAATTTGTCTTCGGAAAGGATTCCTACAGAACTGTTAATCTAATATTTCCGAGTACTAGGAATCGAGTGTACTCTAATTTGAAACATGTGTACGGTTTTCGAGGAAAATATCAATTTACTGTATCTAATCGGCGGTAATTCTTTGTTGTCGAATCTTAGGCCTATAATAAACAAATAATGCGATAACATTACACAAACTTTCTCAGACACAATTATTCTTTTAAAAAAATCTATTCTTTAGAATTTGATCAAATTTTGTTTAAAAAGAAAGATTTATAACTGAAATTTGAAAAAAAAATACTTACGGCGGTCAGGGTTTATTTTTTGTTTTCTTATCTATTCCCGAGAATAAATTTATTTTAACAGAAACTTAACTGGACTCAATTGAGTGGCATATGTGACCAAAATTAGAGCCAAAACTGATGGATGATTTTGAGAAAAGATAGTTTTTAAATGTTTGTTTCAACAGCACCCGAACATAAATAGCCACCAATACGTTTTGCTTGGATAGCTATAGTATCCATTGCAAAAAATCTGTTATAAATAGTTAGATCTTATTTTGAGAAATCATATTTTTAAATTTAGCGGTTTAGATTTTTTTTTTAATAAACCAAATTTCATTTAAATCGGTCTGTAGTAATCGTTTATGTGTCCATGATGTGCAGAGACAGACACTGGAAGTATGCACCAATTTTCAAGGTTAACTTTTTCACGATAACTCTTATGAAAGATATGAGTGCTCCCTGCTGGTAGCATCTTGCGGTAGTGTTCAACTACAGTTAAATAGATAGTAGTACTGTCTATTTTCTCAAGCGTCTTCACCTCCCCTATCCTTGTAGTTTGCAGCGTTTGTAGCGGCAAATAGTCCAGTTACTTGAACAACAACTATAAACAACAAATAGTATACAGGGGTGGCTGTACTTCTAGTACGTTTATATTCAATGGCATTATTAAGGTTAGAACTAGACCCTTTATGTATAATAAAGAGACTAAGGCGCACCCCTTTCTTGAAAAGAACTTCACTAATATGATTGACAGATGAATTGGTTTTATTGACCCCTCTGTGACGAACTTCAATATCTATAATAGACAATTCATTTATATGCAGTAGTTAAAATTGTTGAGTAATGCAATACTTAACTTGTACAAAGGCGAGTAGAATTAGATCTTTTTCCTTTATCAATATACAATGTAGAAACAAAGTTTTTTTTATCAAAACATTTCAATATCTGCTCTAAAATCTGTTTGATTGATTGCAGCTTGCAGCGTTCGTAGCGGCAAACAGTGTAGCTACTTGGATTTTAGCCTCTGATATCGAGCACGCTTTTTATAATGCTGTACTTCTAGTCCATTTATATTTAATAGCATAAGTAAGAAGGTAAAGTGAATTGGAGAAAGTTATTGTAAACGTGTTTACAACCGCGCAGTTTCGGATACAGCCGTCAGTTGACAACGGAACGCGGTTGAACCGGTGTCGCTCAGAGACTGGGACCGGGTAGGGAACAAAACGTCACTGTTCTGTGGGTGGATACACGTGTGCGCTCCCTCCCGCCAAAACAAAGATGTCTTCCCGCCAACCCGCCTAGCTCTGTCAGCGTGGCTGAGTCGTTTCTTGTGTTCCGTAAAGCCACGCTGACTCTTTGTTGCGGCAAGAATAGAAAGTAATCAATATAAAGTGAAGCGTGCATCGCGAATCTTTCTATCTTTACGCAACTGTGTCGCGCACGTAGGTCGTGCGGACAATAAAACAGCGCAATATTTACACGCGACAACCTCGTTGTTTACTTTTAACCAATGGGACACAGAAGTTAAAGAATGTCACAAGGGTTATATGTACATTAATTTACCAATGTCAGTTAAAATGATCTATTGGTAAGCTATTTGACCATGAAATGAGCACTAATCCTTAGCTACAGAATACGTTTTAAAAGGACGTTAAGAATTTTATATAGGTATATGTGTGTAAAGCATTCTGGACAAGATCGTTGTCTATCAGGTTTTTTTTGTATTTTAGCTGTTTGCATAAGCAGATGTAACTTCCTTCATTGTGAAATCAGTTTTCAAAAACTGTCGATTCTTTAAGCAGGTGAACAGATTTTGTTTTAATAAATGCAGTTTTGAAAATATCACGCTCAAAATCGTAAACAATTTTGAAACAATAACGTATTGAGAAGTTCGGTAGGCTGTCTATAACACGCCATCTGGATTTATGTAGAGAGAGGAAAATACAAAATGGCGGACACACGGAAGCTAAACTTTTCAGACTGTTTGTTTTGACCGAAAAGAAAAAAACACCCGCAAAGCCAGGCCGGAGAGTTTTGAAACACCCTGTATACATTTAATACTACGTTTTTATTGTCGCCGAAAATTGCTTAGGCAAAGTCGGATTTGATGGGGAAGTACATGATCCGTTTCTCCGTATACCTGTAGTTGTAATTGTATGATAACGAAGCGGAAGAGTTATATCTATATTGTTGGCTGATGTTATTGCACATTTACGTAAGGATGGGGCGCAGCAAGGAGCAAACTGTAGGCTACAGCCCAAGTCACCTTGAAACTACAGTAGTTTTATTTGGATACATTATGTTGGCACTACTGTGGCAATGAAACCGCGAACACTTTCTATATTTGACCTTTGTACAGTCACAGCTATTTATTTGTATATGTACAATGCCATTTATGTACTAACTCATTTCTAGCTCCATATTCCGTTTACGCGCTAGTTTGACAATATAAGAAATTTTTATTAGACGTTTCACTTACGTAATAACTCGATATAATGACCTCGATATAATAACTCGATTAATGCAAGTATTCGATTAATAACGTCGGTTTGCTTGTTCTTAACGTTTAAATCTCTGTTAAAAATATCACTGTATAGTTTATCGCAAACAAACAACAATGCAACAATATAAAGTGATAATGAAATAAATAACATAATTTTTGTTTTTTTATGATGTTTAACGTCCGACTATTGTGCACACTTGGGCTAATGCAGACGATAACAATATGAATTAGTCAAAATGTTATAACTTAAAAGAAAGACATAAACTCACCCGCAGAGTGACATATATTCCGAATATAGCATTTAAAGTATCGAAACGATACGTAAGGATATAATTTTGCATCGTAAAGCACTTAAAAAAAGTAAACATTGGAACTCGGAGAGTTACAGACAGAAGAAAAGTTTTTGTTAATACTATCTTTGCTGAATATATAATTAGTTTGAAGATATTATGTTTATAAATATCTTGTTTTGTTTAAATAAATTACACGTGAATCTAGCTTAGATATTATTTACTGTAGTTATAGTAAAAGATCAGTTGTTTTATATTAATTCGTAACGATCAGTTAACTTCATTGAATAGCTGATAGCCTATTATAAGTTTTAGGTTATGTTAAAAACTAGAAATATTAACAATTATTATAAACAGTTACAACGTGCACGTGTTCTTCAACTAAGGAAAAATACCGAAACCAAAGCAACATAACGTTTTCAAATAATACACGTGTACTGTTATCGAAAAGGAGGAAGAAAAAGAAAGATACAGAAACAAAGAGACGAAATTCGTTTGCTCTTTTCCGTTACTTATTTCCGTTTCATTAAAAATATTCGGAACACTTTTTTTCTATTCGCTCCTCTCGCCAAAGCTAACATTAAAAACTTCGCTTTAAAAGTGTTATAAATATTTTTTGTAAAGGATTTTTTTTATTATGTAATCAGCTATTGTATCCTCATCTCTTTTATAATCATAAGTAATTCAATTTCTATTTTCCCATGTCCTAATATAATTATGCAATATTTAAACGGCCCCAAAAATAGAAAAAACGAAAGTGAATTCTGCTCACGGTCTGTTTTTCCTGTAGCTGTCGGAACTTGTTGAGATACGTTTTTTGGCTTCACGTTACAGCTATTTTTTTTTTTTTTTTTTTAAGTAATGCGCTTGAAAATGAGAAAGTTTATTAATTGTGTTTATATCATTGCATTCAAGGACTCGTGCTGTACCAGACCACAAAATTAGTTGGTCAGATGAGCAGAAGTTGTAGCAGGCCAAGGTCCTAGCTAGCTCTGCCCGTCAACCCAAGGCAAAGTCATTCCATGGTCTTAACCTTGACAATTTGCTGAGGCCAGTAGCTATCCCAAGGCCTTCATGATCAGCTGGTATCGAATTGATTGTTGTCGACAAAACCCAAGCTAAACACGTATTCTTACGCGTGCGCGATAACACCGTTACCATGGTGATACGGCAGGCGCGCTCGTGTGATGTGATCACGTGATCTGGGGGGGATTCATTGATAATGCTTGTTTTTATCGTTGTTTAGTGGAATAGGAAGATAAGATTCTTTAACGCGGCCTTCTGAATTAAAACAATGTTAGATACGGTTTATCTATGGATTTAATACTCGGCGTTGGTTTGTCAAGTACTGTATCCTGTATCCTTAACGTGTAGCGCACAGGGTGTTGCGGAACCACCAGATCAAATAAAAGGAATTACCGAGTTTCAATTGTACGATGGGCTATCCCCATTCAATTGTAAATCCCAGATCCAGGCCTATGAAAGTAGCGCCGATCCTGATTCTAAGAACAAGTTTTGAGCTGCCGTTAAAAAAAATGTACAAATATTTGCACTAAATTTTGGTGGGAAAATAAGCGCAAAAATAGCTTGGACAAGTTCGATACCCAGGAAAGTCCGTTTCAAAATGGCGAGAATTCAAAGTTTTAGTGGGAAAATAAGCGCAAAAATAGCTTGGACAAGTTCGATACCCAGGAAGTCCGTTTCAAAATGGCGAGAATTCAAAGTTTTAGTGGGAAAATAAGCGCAAAAATTGCTTGGACAAGTTCGATACCCAGGAAAGTCCGTTTCAAAATGGCGAGAATTCAAAGTTTTGGTGGGAAAATAAGCGCAAAAATAGCTTGGACAAGTTCGATACCCAGGAAAGTCTGTTTCAAAATGGCGAGAATTCAAAGTTTTAGTGGGAAAATAAGCGCAAAAATAGCTTGGACAAGTTCAATACCCAGGAAAGTCTGTTTCAAAATGGCGAGAATTCAAAGTTTTAGTGGGAAAATAAGCGCAAAAATAGCTTGGACAAGTTCGATACCCAGGAAAGTCCGTTTCAAAATGGCGAGAATTCAAAGTTTTAGTGGGAAAATAAGCGCAAAAATTGCTTGGACAAGTTCGATACCCAGGAAAGTCCGTTTCAAAATGGCGAGAATTCAAAGTTTTGGTGGGAAAATAAGCGCAAAAATAGCTTGGACAAGTTCGATACCCAGGAAAGTCCGTTTCAAAATGGCGAGAATTCAAAGTTTTGGTGGGAAAATAAGCGCAAAAATAGCTTGGACAAGTTCGATACCCAGGAAAGTCTGTTTCAAAATGGCGAGAATTCAAAATTTTGTAAAAATCCTAACAATTTAATCTACTCACAAATGTTGAGCAAATTTCCATTGGATAATGAACCATTATGGTTAGACCAGAGATGAGGCAGTTCAGGATTTTCTCCTATTTTCATTGGATGTGCGAAGCCTCATCCCTGTGTAATCCTACCATTTGCGTACTTTTGTAATCGTATATCGATATATATTTTGTAAAGCAATAAATGTATTGATATTTTAATGGAAATATAATTATATTAATACTACAATCTCATAAAATGTAGTAAAACACGTAATAACTTAACATAAGATTATAATAAATGTAATCATTATTACACAGTATTCAAAACGATCAGCTGTAGCGAACACACAACAGCTGATGTGGTGCAAGACAAATTTCGATGTATAAGTGAATATATATTGTTGTGAACCTCAGTAGCTCATTACAACATTGTTCAAATTTTCTGAATGAGATCTCAATCGAAGTGGCGTGTTTGAAGCCCACATACATCGTGATATGTTTATTAGTTTTCGAGATATATCGAAATTTGTAAGCAACAATGTCAACTTTTAAACACGTATATTTTAGTTTTCTCCATAACTCATTACAATAGATTTTTTTAAATTAAGATCTCATTCGATGTGATGTATAGTAAACCCTCACACAACATTACGTGTCTATTAATTCTCCAGTTATATATAAATATGTGAACGGTAATTTTATATGGAAGATATACTATATTAAAGTACTATTTATTATGCTTAACGCTGTTTACTGATTTTAAAGCGTAGTTTTTAATGTTAACTTTGGCGAGAGGAGTGAATAGAAAAGAAGTCTGCCGAACGGAAGAATGTAACAGAAATAAGGAACGAACGAGCAAACTTTTCGACTCTCTATTTCTGTCTCTTTCTTTTTCTTCCTCCTACTCGATAACACTACAAGCGTATTATATGCAAACGTTGTGTTGCTCTGGTTTTGGTATTTTTCCTCAGTTCAAGAATTGCACGTTGTAACCGTTTAAATACATTCGAAATCAATATAAACGTTTATAATAATTGTTGTTAATATTGCTAGTTTTTAACAACATAACCTGAAACTTATTATAGCCTGTCAGTTGATCGATGAAATCAGCTGATCGCTATGCATTAATATAAAACAACTGATCTTTTACTATAAAAACAGCAAATAATATTTGACCTAATTTCACGCATTTATTTATTTAAACAAAGCAACATATTTGTAAACTTATTTTTAAACTGATTACATATACAGCAAATATAGCATTAACAAAAGCTTTGTTTCTGTCGGTAACTCCCCGAGTTACGCAAGTGTACTTTTTATAAAAGTGTAAGAATTTCTTTTACTTTTGGAAATTCGCTTGATTCCATTATCACTGAATTTTCACTTGCCTGAGCTCAAACTAGGAAAAACACAGCAGTTTGTAACAAGTATTAAGTTTTAAAATTCGGTAGTGAAAAGGTAAAATAATTTTCCCTATAGTATGCCCGTTTCGGTATCGTATTAAGTAAGGGATGGACTGCTAATTACAACTTCCATTCTGAAGAGCGTAAAGGGATTTAATCTTCCCCTAGCCTGTCTGTTGGTAACACTGTTTTAACTAAGCCCAATGGTGTTTAAAGTTAAACAAGACGTAAGCTTAGAAGTTTACCGTACCGGTGCTGCCGTCAGCATTTAATTCCGCAACGGCAGCGAAATATGTAGGTTAGATCGGTCAGCAAAGTGGAAATACCAGGAGAGTCCATAGTACAGGATGTTCCGTAAAGCTGGTGAATTTATTGGATTATTTAACAAGAATTTTAGGCAACCCTAAACGCACATATTATAACCTGAAGTGAATAGTATGAAGTCAGTGATTTGTAGGCCCGATTACTGGGGATGTATTATAGCAGCAGTGTTTATGGAGAGGGATAAAGCGTAACTCAAAAATAATGAACCCTTTGAATGCCGCTGAACATTCTTTAGAATGCTATTCGTTTAGTATTTGTAAACAGTTTACGTAGTAAGCCTACTATTTGGCAAGCAATTATTTTGTGTCTTTGTTGTTATTGATTTATGGAGTAAGTTATTGCAAAATAAAAACAGAATACGGGAAAACAAGCACAATAAAGTTTGAGAACTTTATGTGATTACACTATAGTCCAGCCATTTAGTAAACGGCCTTCGCGAGAATTTCTCGCTCCTGTAGAAGAATTCCCCTCCAGATCCTTCCAATAGTCCAGTGACACAGTCTGTCAATTTGAGTCTACAAACTGTTACTACTCGGCGATAGTGAAGGAGAAGAAGGGAGCTGTGGTAAGAGAGTCGGAACTTGACCTCTCTCTCGCACATTTTTCTCTCTGTCCCACTGGTGTACTTAGAAGGTCGTTTTCAGCGGGTGACTAATAGAGTGAATCAATAACCGCGGCACACAGCTGTCTCGCTGACGTAACAGAAGCAAATTCCCAAAGAATATTTCCTTATCGAACAGAATGTGTGAAGAAATCTTGGAGCTCATGCAATTCGTGTGAGTATTTGTATGAGGTGACGATCGTGATTTGTCAATTTGACTTGTATCTCGTACTTGTGTCCCAGTGTAAACACACCTCAATACGAGGTTAAAAGTTTGAGAACCGCTGTACTAAAACCTAATTAAGAGAAAGTTATGTGGTGAGGATAAACGTTCGGAAGGAATAAAGTACTGTACGTCACCCTTATCTCCAGGGATATATTTACAGTAGTAGCCCCACGTAGTGTGCACGTTATCTAGCAGAACGTTCAGAAACTACTGACAATAAAAATTACTTTAAAAAATAAAACCTACTGCTAAAACACAAAATAAAAAAATAAATTATACACAAAATTATATATATTTCTTAATTAAAAGAAGTGAAAATCTGAAATGTAATTAATTTAAAAAAATGAAAACAAGGTATTAGACTAAATGATGGAGATTTACTTAATAAACTGTGAATTCACATATTAAGTTTATACAATAAACTTGCTCTTTTATTATGTTATCAGTAGGCTTACAGTGTATCCCTGACAATCGTTCCAGGTAATTTGAACACTGTGCGATTTATCTTGTATCATTTAGAAAATTTTGATTTTCGTTTAACAATTTAAATGCAGTCGGGAGCTGTTTAGTGCAAATATATTGAGACGTAACCAATATAAGATATGCATATATACATACATGCAACTAATTTACCAAAATGTTACTCCATTGTGGGTGATTTGGGTGAAAGTTATGTAGCCTATGACACTTCTGGTGAAGTGAGGAATCCAACGAGCTAAGGTAGATCAAAATCGGATGAGTGGTTAAGAAGTTAAGATAGAACATACATAGCCTATACATAGTTATCCAGGCACTAAAAACACGACACTTTTTTTAGCAGTCGTGTACAAAAACAGACTTAGCAAAATACGCGTAAATCCAAACTAATTTATAGATTTAATTTGATCTTGATTATACGAAGATTAAAATAATCGCATATACAACTATCTCGCTGACATGATAGAAGCGAATTTCTAAAAAGTAACACCACGAAATAGTATATTACGTAAATGAATTATATTATTTGGAACGAACCTGAATGGCCATAAACACCGAAACGAACTCTCGGAATTTTCAAAAAAAAGTAATGCTTTCTTTTTAAGGTTTTGAACTGCTCTGTTTTTAGGCTGTTCAACTTGTTCTGCTGGATAACGTCCACGCTATGACCAAAGGCAATGTCTTAAGCAAAGTTTGAACCAAATCGACGATAATTGTGCGTATAAATAATTCAATTTGTGTGTAGATTATAAATTTAGAAGAAATGGTCTTACAATCCTGTTATTTTATTTTTTCAGATAAAATCTTTCTCATAACTCTGGCCTTATCACTGGATGTATGGTAAGTGTTATATCTTTTTGTATCTTTTTTGTTTTACTGATGTAAATATTTAAGGAATAAATCATTATCTGATGTCGACAGAATGTATATTTCTATTTTTTTCCAGCCAGAAATAACAATCCCCAGGTTTATGACACATATTCTACAGGTGTTCGTTTCACTATTCCCGGGTCTTACCATGATGTTTACTGCATTAACCCGTTTTTCATTGGAAATTAGCTAATTGATTAGCCATAATCACCCTTTTGGTTAAGTAGGCCTTTTTACTGATTATCGAAGTCTCGACGATAATATGCAAAATAGATCGTTCTATTCGCATAAAAAACATATACTGGTACAAAGAAGCCGTGACGAAAGCAATCAGCTGTTTGCGAAACATCTGTCAACGTGTTAAAAACCAGTTAGCCGTCTTGCCTCCTCGATCACTTCTATCGAAACTACTGCCTGTTTTTAGAGAACATCGTTTATTTGGGGCCTACAATGAACCAATTAAAATGGTAAAACTGTCTTCCACTTGACAACATGCAAGTTTAAATCTTACCTCGTGTAACACTTTAAACAGAAGCAGTTTTATAATCCGGCTGATCGTAATAAACTTGAGTTTATGTGGGTCTGATAGCTTACCTAACCTGTTAGACGCTGCAAAAAACCTTACCTAACTTTTAAAGGCGTCTGTCTTAGCTAGGGATGGCAAGCACACATCGATATTTTATTCGAAGAACATCGATGTTTTGACATCGATAGTTTCATGGTTTTTGTCCCAATAAATCGATATATCAATATATAATTAAAAAACTGATGGTGTTACTTCTCACTGATCTATTAGAGCACATTTTGTTTTTGCTATCACCAGTTTAGCTTATCACTTCATAAGGTGACACTCTGGCTGTCGGGAGCTCGATATGCGATGTCATTGGCTGAATTGCCAATGCTTCATTTTCTATTGTCTACGACTGTTGTCTACAAATGTACGCACTGTCTTGGCTGGAAGAATGAGTGTTGGATTTTGCTATGGAGGAATTTTTCGAGTGACAATTTTGTTTTAATTCGTATATTTGTGTTTTATCTATACATGTTATCATTAACTTTTAATTCGTTTATATTCTTATTAAAAAAAAAACACTTTTCGTTTTTAATAGGAAGGTACTCTTTTGATATATAGAATCTGTGTGTGTTCGTGTGTGCGTACGCGCGCGTGTGCGTTCGCGTGCGTGCGTGTGATTAACCGTTATGAATTATGTTGATTTTTTGGGGGGTAGCTTTCGTATACCATAAACTACTTTGAAGTGTGAAAGTTTGTGTAATGCGTTTCACCGTTTATTGTTTTTTGATATGATGACTTCATTCGTATTGAAATTAATGTGACAAAGCTTATATCACAGGTGTACGGATACAGTAATGTAAGGCTTGTAGGTATTGCATAAACACTGTTGAAATGGCCTGTTATTCAGCTCGCTTTGTCTACAAAGTTTCATCGCAGATCCGAACAGCTGACAGCCACCGCATCTCAAGGCCGACACTACTGCCAACTGCATTCCGAATTCAATGAAACTTGGGGCTAAGCTTTCCCTTCGGTCTTAGAAAAACTATTGATCGAAGGCTGCTAACTGAAGGACCGTTGTGGAAGGGGAGTATTTAAGACTCTTTTCTGCATAATTAAATAATCGAAAAGAGAAATTCCTCTCAAAATTTGTGATTTTACAGTTCAGCTTTTGTCAGAATTATATTAAGTGTTTGTAGTGAACGCTCCCGTAGCGTCTCTACAGTAGTACAGAGTGCCGAAGTGAATTTCCAAAAAAACTAACAATAATGATAGTTTCGATAAGTCATTTTGGCAATAGGATTGAAAGATAGATTTTTTTTTCTGTTTAACGTTCGACTATTGTGCACACTTAGGCTAATGCAGAGATGATTTATAGCGTATGAAAATGCCAAGCCCTGGCCGGGAATCGAACCCGGGTCCTCAGGGTGAAAGCCCAGTACGCTATCAACTAGGCCACCGAGGCGGCTTTTAAAAGATAGACATCTAGTTGCACTGTTCCTTTTTTTTTACCAAAGACCTATAAAATAAGGTGTCATTCGGCGTTTATATTTAAAATTTGTGATATGTCTAGTGGCAAAGTTGCCCCGTACATCTTTACGCCTTATAAACACATCATTATTTTGGTTTTTCTCCACTAATACACTAAAACGTTGTTTGAGTGTTCCGACACATTTGACTAATTTTTAACGACCCCTCAAATGTATTCTAAAGATCATTATCGCCGGTCAGGGTCTTACCATGATAGCTCATTTTTTAAATATAATATTCGCTACATATTAAGTAAATGATTTAAGTTTCGTTAAATCAGTAAGTTCTTGGTAAAGATATTAACTGTATGCAAATACTTAGCGATAAGAAACAAGGTTTGTTTCATAGAACACCTTAGTGCATTTACATAGTCACTGATTTTTGTAAAATTAAAGTCGAATCTTCGCGTACTAACCGATCAGCTGTTTCCAGCCTGTTGGTAAATAAAAGGCAGACGCAAACATGCATAACAATAAACGTTTAACAGAACGCAATAAGTAGCCTGCAATGCTTTGTAATTAGCAGAATTCTATTAGAGCGGTAAACATTCAAGGGGAATGAGAACCGATCATGACCTCTAGAACACGTCCGAGTGGTTAACTGTAATAAATGTACGTAATTTTGCTGGGTGACTAATTTGTACAAGTCATTATCGAAATATTCGTTTGCTATGAGTAATGTGCTCTCTGTAGGTGATACAATTGAGCAGTCAACTGCGAAACGTCAAGCTGGGCTCAAACATGGTGTGTAAAACTTAATGAATCCCAAACAGTTCATGTTAATTTTGCTAATAAACAGATACATAATCATATACAAATCAAATCATCGTCAAGACGTTAATACGACAAAATACCTGGGCATGTCTCTAGATGCTGGACTTCGATGGAAAGAGCATGTTAAAAACAAACACGAAGAACTGAACATCAGGTTAAGAGAGATGTAAGGGATTGGCTGTTTGGCAGAAAGTCCTAGTTATCCCTGCACAACAAGCTAAAGCTTTACAAACAAGTGCTGAACCCATATGGACATATGACATACAGTTATGTGGATGTACTAGAAATGCTAACAGGCAAGTTATTCAGAGTTTCCAAAATAAAATCTTGAGAATGATTACTAATGCATCGTGGTATGTTTGTAATCACAGTCTGCATAGGGACTTAAGAGTGACCACTGTTGCCGAAGAAATTAAAAAATGTGTCCAAAGCCATGAAAGACGGCTAAAAATTAACGTTAATGAGGTGTGTAAACTGCTCAATAACGGTGAACTACATAAAAGATTCAAGAGGCCAAGCCTTTTGAGCTACTTGGAGCGCTGATGGGTTAACCTAGACTGCATTTTGAAGTGTGTTTTTGCATTGTGATACTTTGTTAAATTATGTTGTTAGATACGTGCTGATTGTTAGTTCTTAGAACTAGTTGCAGCAATAAAGTTGAAGAACAAACTATAAGTAATGTAATTCAGTGATGCTCTCTGGAAATTCGTCTTCATGACGTTACTGATACAATTCATGGCTGTCACGACTTTTGCAACCCGTCTAAAAATATATGTGTGCATTACAGTAAGTTTAATTTCCGTGCCGAACTAGTAATATAAAAGGTGGCCTAAGTATCAAAATTACACAAAAGCTGTCACTTTGCGATAGGTCCATAGCCTGACCTTCACCGCTCCCTCGGAAATTTACAAAGAAAACAGATTTCTTCTCCCCCACGAACAATGAACTCCGGACAGACTGTAAGGAATTCCTGACGGGGGTAGAAAAAACCAACCCCTAACAACACCTGTACGGTTCACCTGCATCCCTGGGCGGGTAAGGCCGCCATTTTGACTCCTGTCTGGCCGTCGTCTAGGTCTACGACCTGTGCTGGTCTTTGTTCTATACTCGTTTCGCCACAAGATCCGGTTTCGACTTTACACAAATGTAAAAAAACTACGTTGTAGCCTAATGCGTTTGAGTAAAATATTTTTGAAAAATAATTAGTTTAATAGAGTAAGCTTGGAGCATCCTTGTAACGTTGTTATTGTACTTTGCATCTGACCATCCTATACACAAATTATCTCAAGAAGTGTTGAAAAGAGCCGAAATTCCAGTGTATGGTTTTCTTCTCTCGAAAACCTTTCAGTTGTTATCTTTCAAAAAACCTAATACATAAGTTGTCATCACATAAAAACCTACTACATAAGCTGCCATATCCCAAAATCCTTTCAGTTGGTATCTATCAAAAAACGTAATACATAAGTTGTCATCTCACAAAAACCTTTCAGTTGATATATTCCAAAAAATCCTACTATATAAGCTGTCATCTCCTAAAAACCTTTCAGTTGATATCTTCCAAAAAAACGTATTACGTAAGTTGTCATCTCCTAAAAACCTTTCAGTTGATATCTTCCAAAAAACCTACTTCTTAAGTTGTCATCTTCCAAAAACCTTTCAGTTGATGCCTTCCAAAAAAAAAAAAAACGTATTACGTAAGTTGTCATCTCCTAAAAACCTTTCAGTTGATATCTTCCAAAAAACCTACTTCTTAAGTTGTCATCTTCCAAAAACCTTTCAGTTGATGCCTTCCAAAAAAAAAAAAATTATGTAAGTTGTCATCTCCAAAAACCTTTCAGTTGATATCTTCCAAAAAACCTACTTCTTAAGTTGTCATCTTCCAAAAACCTTTCAGTTGATGCCTTCCAAAAAAAAAAAAAAAAAAAAAACGTATTACATAAGTTGTCATCTCCCAAAAACCTTTCAGTGGCTATCTTTCCAAAAAAAATCTTACTAAATAAGGTGTGATCTCCCAAAAACCTTTCAGTTGCTATCTTCTAAAAAAAACCTACTACATAAGGTGTCATTTGCCAAAAACCTTTCAGTTGATATCTTCCAAAAGAGAACCTACTAAATAAGGTGTCATCTCCCCAAAACCTGTCAGTTGCTAACTTCCCAAAATTGAAAAATGCAGGCGAGTAAAAATGTACTGTCAATGTATCCGGTAAAAGTAACAACGAAGCTATAGAGAACGTTTTTCATTATTAACTGAATATTTTATTCTTTACTGAAGGAATTTCGGAGTTGGAATTGATTCTTTAAAGACCAGGGCAAAGAGGGATTTACAAAGAGAAAAAAAGAATAAGTTAAAATTCAACGCGTAAGTAGCAGGATCTACGTGTGCATGCAGGGCTGACCTTCAGATCGGAATGCAAGGTCTCGACCTCAACTTGTGTCATTGTCAGGTGTCAGGTGTTTATGATCGGCTGAATTTAAATGTACGGAATGCCTCAAGGCAGGCGATACCGCCTTAGCAATTGCAGTGTTTTTGAAGAAAGGATTCAAGAAATGCTTTCTACGGCTAATCACATGCCTTTAACGTCAGATCTTTTCTTTATGGGTGTAAACAGAAATTTAGGCATAAGCGCCACTAAGATCGGAATTTGAGTTCACGAAATCGGTTACCAAGGAACATTCTTTTCGGGCGAGTAGGCTTGTCAGAAAATAACGTGACACAATGAAAGCGAATTTCCAACAGAATATTAACATGTATCATGTTTTAGAGCTGATTGTTATGTGGGGTTTTGCGTGATTCGAGTGTACAAATTTATACTGATACATAATAGAATATTTTGCGCGTCGTAAATCTCACATTAAATTAATTATAATTAAAATTTCCTGTATTTCCGCCCGGGATCGAACCGGGGACCTTGCGCGTATGGGGCACACGTGATAACCACTACACTACGGAAACTACGAAGAAGTTCATATTGATAGTTATAATAAGAGATCGGTTGTTCTGTATCATTTCGTAATGATCAGTTAATTTCAATGAACAGCTGATAGGCTATAATAAGTTTCAGGTTATGTTGTTAAAAACTAGCTATGTTAATTTATTCGTGTTTTCGAACAAATTATCGTAATTAAAATAAAAAAAGGAAGAGAAAACATGTTTTTTTCATTAACGAAAAATAATATTTTCATTCAAATACGAAAATAAACTGGGATCATTATAAAATTCACATTTTTGTATAATACAGTTTTGCACACCGCCTCCAGATTATTTTTTTGTAAATTCAATAAAAAATTTTAAGTAATTTTTTGCAGATTTTAATGCAGGTTACGATGTTGATATCAGATTTTCAAAATAAAGAAAAAAGCTTCTGTTTTGAAATGCTTGAACGAATTTTACTGGATAACGAACTGTCGAAGATTATACCAATATTAATTTTTGCATCAGGTTTAGATAAAATCGAACCAACATTTTAATGGCACACCAAAACATCTACATTTCACTGTCCCGGGATCTTGCTATTATTATTGCTCAACAACTCGTTTTCCAAATATAGTGCGTAGAAATACAGTACGTAGTTTTGGAAAATGGAAAGTAACGTTTCTTAACCTCACTTTACGCGCCGGTTAGATGTAGGCCTAATTTGTCTGGCAACAGTTGGCAAGGCGATACGGAAGTTGTGAACTACGCATTGACACAGTGTTGCCACTGCAGCGGCCTTCTCAAAATAACAACCGCTAAATATCCTGAATAACAAGATACAAAGCTTTATTACTTGTAATTTACGTTACATTTTTGGACGTAATCTAGTCTTACGTGGATAAGGCGGAAAATAAAATTTAACGTTGCAAGTAAATATTTTAGACACAGTGTTCCTTAATTGGTACAATTGGGGTCGTGCTTTCAGACGGACCGTCATTCCGTGTTGTTTTTGTATGAAGACGGCGGAAACGTTGCACAAACTTTCTCGTGTTCGGTTAAGTATTTAAAATTGACTCACATGAAACATACACACAAAACTTGCCATTATCCTCCCCCACCCAAAAAAACCAAAAAAAGGAACTATAGATAAATAAACAAAAAAAAGTTATGTAATTTCTAAGATTCAGTTCTTCAGATTTTGGTAATATATGAAGATAAGTCAGTGTAACCATTAAAATAAAACTTTTTTTAGGGGAATAATAGAAAAATTACTCCGTACAGAAATATTCCCCAAAACAGTATCATGTTTTAGGGCTGCTTGTGATGTTGGATTTTGCGCATTGCGTGATGCAAGTGCACAAATTTATAATGGTAGTTATAATAAAAGATCAGTTATTTTATATTAATTCGTAACGATCAGCTGATTTCATTAAACAGCTGGTAAGCTATAATACGTTTCAAGTTATGTTGTTAAAAAAACTAGCTATAATTTGTCATGTTTTCAAACAAATTATCGGAATTAAAAAAAAGAAAGGAGATAAAAAATGATACGATTTTTTATGTTTGGTTCAATAACAGAAATTGTTTTAAGGCCTACATTTATCGTAGGCTAAATAATTGGGTCCGTGAGGATTGAACCCCGGTCCTCAAAGTGTCAACTGAGACGTCAACCACTGTACCAAGCCTGTTAATAAAAGCGACACATAAGTGTTACTATGTCGTCTTATTACTTCATTAACTGATCCACTCGGTCAAAACAAGTAAAGTAGCTCTCAGATAACATATGTTTGTAAACAAGAGATACGCGGCGATGCCAAATTTCCAAGGACGAGTGGCGCGATCTGGCCGTATGTAATTGGCCACTTGGAAATGCGTGCCCGGTTGCGTTGTAAAGCAACACAAGGCCACTTCTATTTAAACACGTTCGCCTACGCATTATTTCGTTACGCCTACATGCTGTGATGTGCGTGTATCGGAGTGGCTTTTATTTCGGCGACGGTCAGGGACCGATTCGCGACACGTGTTGAATCCCTATATCGAGGCTAGTGAGATTAAAAACCGGTTTTGTTGGTCAAAACACGTGAAAAACAGATTTTAGTAATAATCTTTATTAACGAGGTGGCGATATCTCCGAAGGGTTTTACCTTTTTAAAAATAGCGTTACGTAATCACGGCACGCAACTGTCTCGCTGACATGACAGAAGCAAATTTTTAACTATAATTTTTATAACTTTTTTTAATATCTGATTTCACCGTCATAGTCAGCATTATTTGCATTTTAATGGAATTTTACTTTACAGTTGACTCATTTTACAACTCTCAATATATTTGACTTTTTCAACTACCTTACATTTGTTGTATAATATTTAAATCTAATGAATTTATTCGTTTGGATGCTTTTAAAGAATACTCACCTTTTTCTTTTTCGGCACGTCTTCGAAATCCTCGTCAATAACAATGCCTTCATCCGTGCAAGAGAAAGCATAGCCGCCGTCACTGAGAGGCGGCGAGGGCGTGCTGCTTCTCCAGGAGTCGCTGAGGGATGGACTAGGCGACACCGGTTCCGGCCATCCTGCAATACATAACAGTGACTGTAGCTGATCGCTCAGAGAAAACGGTTCGATATCGTGCGGATAAACTGTGTTAGATTTACTTTAGGAGCTGATGGACTTAGCAATCCCGCCGTACCTCTAGCTCATACTGCTCTCAATCATCTACTCAAGACACACACACTCATTACTCTACATAACATGGCTAACTCTAACGGTAAAGCAACCCGTGCTGATGGAGTGAATGCGGAGCTCTTATAAGAGAACTCCCCTAGCTACTCAAGCTCCCATGAGTAAGAGTGTAAATAGAATTATCGGGAACTCACCGCACAACAAAAAACTGCCCGCTTTTACGATATCGAGGTGCGCAGCAGACTGACAGGTGACTAGCCACTTCGGTCACGTCGACCTTTTGACTTAAACAAATATTACAAGAACGGGAATACTGGGGTTTCCCTTCTATGTGGATAGCCCTTTCTACGTCTCTCAACCTCTGGCGTAGGCAACTTGAGTAAGCAGCTGATGTGTTTAGCGATCCCATAAACACTACTCTACATACCTTGGCTAATTCTAAATTGTCCCGTGCTGAAGGAATAAATGATACCGACTTAATGGTGTACCAAACGGACCTTCCAATCTACCTTAGCTTTTACCCATGCACTCAGGGCTTTGTACGGGCGGACCTCATTTCCTTAGCTACTTGTGAGTGTTTCCATAAGTAAGAATGTAAAACAGAGTGAACGGGATCTCACCGCACAATAAAAACGTTGGCCAAGTGGATCAAAATCTCCGTAATGAGGGTCAAGAGAAAATAACTGAAATGGAGGTATAAGCATCTGTGTACCTCAACAAATCGTGGACTTAATGTAAAAGAAGTAAGACTGGAGAAGGTGCTTAACTGAGTACCTCAGGAATGTAAAAATAGGGTACAATAGATCTACAAAGGTCGCAGTGCATTAGCATTTAATATAAACGGTCTAGAATCCAGCCGTCATTATAAAAAAGTGTTCTCGATATCGAAAGTTAAAGTACAAGTAGTTACACTATTTGCCGTTACGAACGCTGCAAGCTACAAGGACAAGGGGCAAGACTTTTGAAAAATAGACAGCAATATTATCTATTTAAATGTATTTGAATATTCTGCAGCAAGATTCCACCATCAGCGAGCGCTCACGTATCTCTCATAAGGGTTATCATTATAGTATATGACAACATCGGTACTAGAACGTCGTCGTGATATTTAATGGCACTAGTAACACTAGAAATTCATTCATTCATGTTAGATTAACATTTATCTAAGTTTGAAAAATAACGGTGGTATTATTTATGACATACATGTGTTCTGTTCTCCGGCTGTAATGGTTTTAAGTGAATCTGTATTGAAAAATGAGCTATAGCAGCGCTTATTACAAGACTCAGACCCGCGACCATAATACACATGCCTCTAGGACACATTACGATTAGAACAGTATTTATAAATCACAATTTTTTTGTATAATTTGGTTCAAACTTGATGCAAAAATGATTTTGGTAATAGGGCGACTTCGTTAGCCAGCAAAATTCGTCGAAAGTCATAAGAAGTGCAGAACATTTTGAAAATCTATTTTCTCGCGTAATCCGTGTAACTAGCATATACAATTTGTATATTTATGAGTTTAGGTAGGCTGGCACGCTATCGTTCGCAATTTCGGTCCGATGTGATTGAACTTTGTACAAGAAAGGATTTTGTTAATAGTTTAGACAAGTTCGTTACCCAGCGAAGTTTCAAAATGGAGGCCACTTTAGATCTTAAATAATTCACAGCTTTTTTGCCTTAAGCTATAAGGTTTTGAAAATCTGCATTGACTGTCGCAATCAGCGTTGAAATAAGTATAAATTAGCGTTTACAATCTTTATATCCCATTCGAAATAAGAAATGAATCACACGGCTGTCATGGTTCATTTGGTATTTTAAAAATTATTTAAAATTTTAAGTTACGCATATTTTTACGCTGATTATGACGTCAATAACAGAGTTTCAAAACAATGTAGATAAAAAATATAGCGGTGTTGTTATTATTATTATTATTATTATTGAAAATCGCTTCCATCACGTCAACCATAAATGTACGATGTGATTCTTGATGAAATTCTTAAACATTTTCACTGATTCTACGTAATCAAATTTGGATTTCAAACTTGGGTCGATTTAAAGCCATCTTGGCTTCCTGTGCACTATCAGCTGTTGTGGTTTATAACTCTGTTCGCCTTATCAGAAACACACACAGCACGCGCGCGCGCGCACGCACAAGGAAAGCGGCTAACCTAATCCGAGATTACTCGGCTACAGCTAAGGCGTTGGTCAGTTCAGTTGTTCGTATCATTGGGGTATCTTTTATTTATTTTTTTTGTTATCACTCTGGGAAGACAAGTTTATCACTGTTAGTGGAGCTTCTTATAACTTCTTGTTTGTCCATGACTAATACTTGTTCTTAACCCACGAAGAAAAACGAAGATAACGCCATATATGTATGCTGTGCAATCGTTGGACAAATACTTTTGTACTGCTAACCTTGTTTTTAAAAACAAAGTACTGCAAAAAACTTTGTTTTTATTTAGGATGCAGTTTATAAATGTATAGCGGAGGAAATAATTTTAACATATTAAGTGAGGTTTATTTATGTTACCGTAAAGTATGGAAATCATTATAACAAAATCACTTTTAGGATTATTTTAAATAATTCGTTTTACTACTTAGGTTATTTTAAAGGTTTTTTTAATACAAAAAAAATTGTGTGTAAATTAAATAAATAAGAGCCTTCTGTAAAGCAAGGAACACGCTGGGTTTTAACTAAATCTTCCAAGCTCTAGACATCACATCGCGATCCATTTACGTGCGTCCTCAGGGCTAAAGTAGCGATCGCGATACAGTTACGTGCGTCCTCAGAGCTAAAGTAGCGATCTCAATCGAATTACGTGCGTCCTCAGGGCTAAAGTAGCGATCGCGATCCAGTTACGTGCATCCTCAGGGCTAGAGTCCCGATCGCGATACAGTTACGTGCGTCCTCAGGGCTAAAGAAGCGATCTAGATTCAGTTACGTGCGTCCTCAGAGCTAAAGTATTGATCTCGATCGAATTACGTGCGTCCTCAGGGATAAAGTCCCGATCGCGATCCAGTTACGTGCGTCCTCAGGGCTAAAGTAGCGATCTCGATCAAATTACGTGCGTCCTCAGGGCTAAAGTAGCGATCGCGATCCAGTTACGTGCATCCTCAGGGCTAAAGTCCCGATCGCGATACAGTTACGTGCGTCCTCAGGGCTAAAGAAACGATCTAGATTCAGTTACGTGCGTCTTCAGAGCTAAAGTATTGATCTCAATCGAATTACGTGCGTCCTCAGAGCTAAAGTAGCAATCGCGATTTAATTACGTGCGTCCTCAGGGCTTAAGTAGCGATCTCGATCCAGTTACGTGCGTCCTCAGGGCTAAAGAAGCGATCTAGATTCAGTTACGTGGTCCTCAGGGCTAAAGTAGCGATCGCGATCCAGTTACCTGCATCCTCAGGGCTAAAGTCCCGATCTAGATTCAGTTACGTGCGTCCTCAGAGCTAAAGTAGCGATCTCGATCGAATTACGTGCGTCTTCAGTGCAGACTAAAGTCACGCAGAGTATTCAACTGAAGTTAATTAGATAACGTCTCCACCCCCTGTTCTTGCAGCTTGCAGCGTTCGTAGCAGCAAATAGTCCACTTGGACTTTAGCCTCTGATATCGAGCACGCTTTTTATAATGGTGGCTGTATTTCTAGTCTTTTTATATTCAATGGTATATTCTTTGTGACACTAGTACCTGGAGGGAAGTGTACACAGATTCACGCTGTCTGAATACTTTCTCTGCTTGTAATACTTTTAATAGTTTTGCAGTCTGTGAAGCTACAACGAAATAATATTAATTAGCTTATCAGTTGACGACTAGACCAGATAAAACAGGTTCAAGGTCAGAGACACGCAGTTTGCACGCCAATTTGTTTATTTGGGTCGATGGATGATGATATTATTTCCGTATGTGTATGCATGCCGGTTTTGTAGTGTAATTTCGAAAGGAGGTCACTGTGCCCCATGATTTTACCGGGACTGCTAGGGTCACGTGGTAGATGCGCACGTGGTCGTTACGCACAAGGGTAAACCCGTGGTACTTGCGCACAACTGTTGGAACCAGAGGGTCCTGACTCTTAGTAGGTCGTGTGCCCGAAACAGATCGTGGCAGGTGCACACATGAGGTTAATATTGTTTTCGTTCTCAGGATTATGCCTTCGTAAATTATTTTGATTCAAATAATTTCTGTTCTAATCTTGTTTTAAAATTAAAACAAAATTTGTTCTTTCCGATATCCTTGGTGGAATTTAAGGGAACAAAATCAAAATAATTTCTAAAAATATGCACTGCAAACGAATTTCAAAATTTTTCACTCGTTACATAGCAGCCTAGTCGTTAAGAGAGAGATGGTAAAACTCAAACTCAATGTCGATTCGTTTGTTATTATGACTTCATTTCCGTTTTTCCAGAAGCCAACGACTACGGATGCAGTTACCATTTCAGCCAATGTATTTGGCGACATGTAAAAAAACACAAATAACGTAAAAAAAACACAAAATAGAAAAACAATTTATAAATAACAAAAAAATATAAAAATGGGGACCATCCACATAGCGACTTAGCGATCGAATCTCTAATGCATATTACTGTCATCATTGAGTAAAAGCGGACTAGACGTTCAGCCACCATTTTATAAAAAACCATGCAGATATCAGCGGCCAAAGTTCAAGTATTTCGACTATTTACCACAATGATGCAACGACAGGAGACGTTTAACGAAATAGACAGTACTATTGTCTAGGCTTGCCGTAATTCCAAAGGGTTAAACCGGGACAAAAGACTTACTAGTTGGGATGGGAGAGAACACCCCACTAGACAAAAAGGTGATTTTCTCGGGGAAATTTGGAAACTTGTTACTATGTTACTACAGAAGCATATTTTTAGATAACTTTGAAAAAAGTTTTTTCCTATTTTATAGCTTTTAAACGTAACTAAATTATTCTTTCTTCAGGAAAACTAACCTCAGTCTTCTTGTTCACAAACCATTCATACTTCTTGCCAAGAATGGTATTTTAATGTATTTTTATTCCTTTATAATAATCTCAGCAAGAAAGAACCTTGTACAACATTGAAGTCTTTTGTAACAAATACTATTCATTAACAAAAATATTTTTTCCACTTTCCGCAGGCGCCTATTTTCTGATTCGATTACTGCCAACCGAACTGATATTCTGTTTTCAATCACCAGTGTATATTATTATTAATATTCAGCCTTACTTAATCTCAGGTATCTGCACAACAGTTTGAATTTTGTAAGTTTTTAATGCTTTTGTTACAATTTTTATTTTACTGTCATTTTTTACTACTGTACGGGACATTCACAAATCCGGCTAGGATAGTGGGATAACAGTCCAAAACTGGGACTTATGTCAACCCTACTATTAACTGTTTAATTGTAGCCTAGTTGAACACTCCGCCTCAAGATCCCACCAGCAGTTAGCGCTCACCTCTCATAAGGGATAACATTCTAGTACGTTTATATTCAATTGCCTAATCTATGCGCAGGGACTGACAGAGAGATGTCCATGCCACAACTGCTTTGTACTTTTCACGATCACCGAACTTTCTTTATCGGACTTACCGTTAGTACGCTAGCGTTAGTCGCATGCACGCACCGGTATAACAGGTCTTGCGCTCGCAGTGTTACGGTAGGCTATTTAGATTTAAATGTGTGGGCATATCCTATACACGGAACTGACTCCGCAATTACCTTCATATCCTGCGCTACACAGCTACCGTGATGGCAAAACCTGTTATTGGGTGCGTTTTGCTTAGCCTAATTGTCAGTTGTTATGGCTATTGAGGAGGGGAAATTTAGTTCGTTGAACCCTCGCTAGGCAGTGGTCCTGCAGTCCCGCAGTCCTGGTCGCATGCGTACAGCGTCGCAGAACAAAGGATCGTAGAAGCACCCACCATCATGGTAATACTCAAGACTCAGTCATTGAAATGTGTGTGTGTGTGTGTGTGTGTGTGTGTGTGTGTGTGTGTGTGTGTGTGTGTGTGTGTGTGTGCGCGCGCGCGCGCGCGCGTGTGTGTGAGTGTGTGTTTTAACACTCTCACATTCGCAATTTCCTTCCGATATGTTTCAATTTGGCATAAAAATACTCGTATCCAACTTGGGTTCTCTTGACAAAATATACTTAATTTTACAAAACAGGTTTATCAAAATTTGCTAGAATTTTGACCAGTTATGAAATTTATAAGAAAATACGGTATTACAAATTTAAAATAAGAAAACATTACGTGCGGTAGTGCCGACATAAGTCAAAATTGGTACAGGGCATATTCATTAAATAATTTAATTACAAAAATTTAGAAAATACACATTTTTAAAATTAATAAGAACAAGAAACACACTTAATTAAAATGGTGTTAAACCAACAGCTGTTGTGCGAAATCAGCTGTTTAGTAGTCACTTGAAGTCTACAAATATTCAAGAACAATTACATATGCTGTGAGGTATGCGTTACGGAATCAAGCATGACGTGAAGCAAATGTTTATATCTATGTTTTGTCAAAAGCGACCATAAAAGAGTTCACTTAAAAAACTTACCTGCTTTATTTTTTTATGCTGTTTTTATACCAGATTTTTAGGTTAGCGTTTAATTCAAAATTCTTTTAAATAAGGTGGGAGAAATCTGTGCAGTATTTATTACAACATACCCTGTATATGAAGAAAGTTCAATCCCTTCTACTACACCGTTACTGTAAGCGAACAAAAAAATGTACAACTGAAATTAATTCCAACTCTCTTCTTTCACCGAATAACTTATAACCTACGTCATCGTGCATTTAAATTAAGCAATGCCATTACATAAATAAACTGTATAACCAATAGGCAAGGCAAGTGCACGTGTTAAGAAACGTAACCATGAAGGCTGTTTATACAGTAACCTAGGTATAGAAGGCAGTGGCCAGTGAAAGTTGATGTTTGACCCAATAACCTAATTACTTTTGATTAATCAGCTGATTTAATGTTATCAAATGATCACAAGTGGAAATATTAATTAAGAATGAGATCCTGTCAAGTTTTTGAGCGTGGAATTTCGTAACTGTTTTGCGAGAATTACAATACGGGTAATAGCATACGTTTCATAGCCGGTGATGATATTATATGTAACGCCCCCTAGCGTCTATAGGTTAGATGTTAATTACTGATGGATGCGTGACATTAAATTAGAAGTTTCAATAAAAATTGAATAGCTGCAAGTAAACGGCGTCCACTGTTCATTTTCATTTTCACCGCTGTTTTTAAGAAGGAGCATTGTTTATATATAGACGAGTACGAATAGACCCTAACAATGTTGTTCAAATTTTGCTAAATTGTAGACCATTATTAGCACGTGAACAAAATGTTTGGGTCGGTATGTACGCAGATAAAGGCCGAAAAATTGAAAATCGGCCTAATTTTTCAAAATCGGTTCACAAAATTTTTGTAATATTAACTTCAAAAAGTCAAGAATCTGGGTAGAAAATTTACAGTAATACAGAAGTTTATTTTATTTGGGCCACCTCGAATTGGCTTTTTTTGAAACAAATTCAAATATGACATAGTTTTTTGCAGATTTTGATTAAATTTGACTGAAATTAATTGTTGTTGTCGTACAAACAAACAAACAAAAAACGTTAAACACAATATAAAACAATACACGACTGTTCGAGAGTGGTTCAACTCTCTTTCTCAAGTACCTAACTTAAACCTAAACAGGCGACTAAAACACAAGCCTATATGTATAAGTTAAAATACTTTAAAACTATGAACAAACACTGAGGAAAGTAACGAAACTAAGTCTTACAACATGTGATCAGGAAACAATAAGCATTGAGTGTAAACTGACTAGAAATACAGCCACCGTTATAAAAAGTGTGCCCGATATTAACGGCTAAAGTTTAAGTAGTTGAACTATCTGCCTCTACGAACGCTGAGAGCTGCAAGGACAGGTGGTGGAGATGTTTGAAAAAATAGACAGTACTATTGTCTATTTAACTGTAGTAGAACATTTTACCGCAAGATGCCGTCAGTAGCGAACGCTCACATATCTCTCATAAAGGTTATCGTTCTAGTACTTTCAATTCAAAAGTCACAAAAAAAACGAAACGGAAAAGCTTCACAATACCCTGCGTGACACTGTTCAGAACAAGGGTGTGTTCAATGCAATAGTTAACAACTTTACTACATTTTTTGGGCTTTATGGTTTTCTGATCACATTAAGTCTCATTATTATTTCTGTTTTGATTTGCATGTTTCGGTTTTAAGTTATTAGGTACTTAAGAAAGAGAGTTGATTCATACTTCGTGTATTGTTTTTCTACGCACAAATTATGTCAAATGTCCGAATATACCGAATATACAGTAATAATAACATTATATCAATCATAATTGTTTTTTGTTAGGTCTCGATACTTTCTTCATAGTAAGAAAGTAATACTGCAGAAGTCTGGCACAGATAACAACATTTAATGTTAAAGTTTTTACACATCGCGAATGACGGCTCCAGCAGGTCTGCCAAGTTTCAAAAGGATCATCTTTCACTAAACGAGCTATAACAAATTCCGTGTTGACGTCAGCAAACCACCGACGTATTACTTGTTAAACCGATGACGTAATTAAGTGTAGGATATTCGCCAACACATTTGCACACGTTCCACTGTTGCCGGGGCAAGGCCGGCGATGTACTGTAATTAAACTATAAACTTTAATTGCTTTTAATGGGATGGTAACGGGAATTGTGATCGATGTCTGGTTTGGTAGATTGGGTGCCACGATGGTACGTTGCAAATTATTATTTCCCTTCGTAAAAGGGAATTTACGAAGTGTATATTGAACAACTGTACTGTATTTAGGTAAGAAAGACGGTCGTTTTGTGTTGTTAAATTGTGTTATTTTTTTAGGAATTTGCGAGGTGCCAACCGCAGTGCTTTAAGACTGAGATAAAAATTGCCTTGTTTATCAAAACTGGTTTGTCGCGTTTGGTCAGTTACGAGGATTCATAACTTGTCATTTACCAAAATCAAAAAAAAATATATATGTTCGGTTTAAAAATCGAAAAAACATCCTTGACCGCTGTCGGACTTGTTTTATTGTTTCGATTTTCTCTCGAGCCGTAATTTTATTTTATTTGAAACTGGTAAACTGACATGAGTTCTTCATGTATAATTAAAATTTGGAGAAAAACTAATGAAACGATTTAGAGAAATTTTATCAATTTCTTTTTACGAACGAGGTTAGCTTATATGAAAAAATTTGTGCAACGTTGTACAAAGCGCACGTGTAGCTTTAAAGCCCGTATTCATTTCAAATGCCGCAATTAAATAGCACACTATTGATTCGGATTCAGCCCAAAAGTAGGTCGTTTGTAGAGAAAAACGTAAGGCCTATTGGTGTCAACTCGCCGGTAAGTTCAGGGAGTCTGCGCAGACGTGTTGTCAAGTTAAAGGACTCCCTCTCGTGCGCAGTACGCTAAAGTTGTCCTCTTTAAATCTGGCAGCTGGCCAAGCCGGCGCTCTGATAAGCTGGTACGATTTCAGCTGAAGAGAAAACTATCTGGATAACGGATCCGTTTGGATATAAGTCTACAGTCGTGTGTGAGGAAAGTAGTAAAAGAGGAAGAAGAAAATGTGATATCGACGAACTACTATTTGTCAATAGTAAACATAACCTTAAATTTAAACAAAATATGTAAATAAATGAAACAAAAATATTCCACATACCTTTATCACATTCAATTGAATCATTTAAAAATACGTTACACAAACTTTGTCCCAGATTCAATTATTTTGCCGGCGGTCAATATTTGCACAGGAGCCAAGTCGTATTGTAGATAAATCATTCGACAGCTCGCATCTGTGACCGCCCACAAGTTTACTTTAACAACAATGCATACTGAGCAACTTTCCTGTCTTGCTCAAAATTAAATCAATATTCGATTTACCATAAAGTATACTGTATTTATGTCCGTTAGAAAAAACAACTTGTAAATAAAGGAGGCTTGTTGTTCTTTGACAGATAAATCAATGCTTTGGCATTTGTAACAAATCCGATCTGTGGCTAAAAGTTAGGTGAGAATATGCGTAGATTAACAGGAAGGGTCTGTAATGGCAACATTTGTAGTGAACACACTTTGGACGTACTATATGCGATGGATTTTGGTACTTATTTGAAACTAAAAGTTAGGTTAGGTTATATATTGATTTTAACAGGATTATACTTTGGGGTTACTTACAAAGGAATTTGATACGTGAAATAACGCCAATAAATGCCAATAAATAAGTGTTGATTAGATTATGCGTAGATTAACCAGGAACAGAGTTACCTGCTGGCGGATTTTGATAAGTCCAATCTGTGACTAAAAATGAGTTTAGTTAAAATCAAACATATATTTTAACAGGAATACTCTTTGGGGTTACTTCTGGCGGCGTTTGCCACTTGAAACAATGCTAATCTAGTATTAAAGTTAGGTTAGCTTGTGCATACATAAAAAGGGAACTGTTATGTTTTGGTTAGTTTGATAGTTGATAGTTTGATAATATTTGTGATTATACGTTGATTTAGTAATGCAGTTAGTTGTAGCACAGATTTAACCAAGTAGACACTTCGGTGTTACTAAAACAAAACGGATTATTACGGCTAATGTGTGACTAAAGTTAGGTTAGGTTACTGTATATGATATTTTAACAGGAATGCCGTTTGGGGTTACTACTGACGAGTGTTAACATTTGAAACTGTGCCAGTAGGTTGCGCACAGATTAACAGGAACCTTTCTGTGGGTTTTGACAAGCCTAATTTGTGATTTAAATTAGGGTTAGTCGTGTACAGCTTGAGGTATGCACATTTGTAACAAACCCAACAAATGTTACGTTATGAAGAAAATGTCGAGAGCCTTTCAGTTAGATGTTTTTGCCCCGCGGGGGGATACAGACTAGCTGCACATATTGAGAGGATTAGACGTCCCTCGCGGTACCCAAGTCTAACACACACTTACACTTACAATACTAAACTTACGACTTTAACACTTTACACTCACACTTACATTTAGGGAGGCGATAATAGTATTAATGTGCTTTTCGCCATAAAATAAAATGAAAAAAAGTTAGATGTTTTTGTCTATGCTGTTTTTAAACACAGTTACAATTTAGAGTTCTTCACAAAATGTAATCAATGTGAACTGTTAATTTCGATGGAATATTCTTATTTGACACAACCCTAAATCTTTGTTAAATTCACTCAGAAAAATTAGGTTAGGTTACTTGAATTATAAAAGTTCAGTCTTTGTGATCGTTATCATTAAATATAAATGTACTAGAATGAGAGATGTGAGCGCTCGTTGCTGGTGGGATCTTGCGGCAGTGTTCAACTATATTTAAAAAGATAATAGTACTGCCTATTTTCTCAAACTTCTGCACTCCCTGTCCAGGCAGATTTTAGCGTTCGTAGCGGCAGATAATCCAAATACTTGGACTTTACCAGCTGATATAGTCTATTAGTATCTGTACTTCTAGTAAACCTTTGTTTATATTCGTGACGTTATTAAGGTTAGAACTAGACCCTTGAGGTCTAATAAAGGGACGTAAGGCGCTCCCTTTAATGACAGGAACTGCACTAATATGATCGGCAGATGAATTGGTTTTGTTGAACCCTCTGTGACTAACGTCAATATCTATAATAGACAATTCATTTGTCGTATATGCAGTAGTTAAAATTGTTGAGCAAAATAACTTGCTCAACAATACTTAAAGAAGAGTAAAATACTTAAAGAATAGAAAAGCGGGTCGAATTAGCTCTTTTTTGTCAAAACACTTCAATATCTGCTCTAAAATCTGTTTGGTCGATTTATTTTCAAACCGTAAATACCTGTCATTTTAAAAAGTTTGTATCCTTGGCATTCGAAAAAATTTGATCAACTGATTTTGCTGTTGAAGATGGTTTCTTGACCTCATTTATTTTAAGAAATAATATTACACGTACGTCATCTGAACTGAATGCCAGAAAGTTAGTGCTTCGTCTTTCTTTCTTTCTTTATTAAATAATAAGGTTAAGTTACACCACTGTTTTGGCAGATAAATCGATTGCGTAAACATTGCGGACATGTTCAATCTGTGAACTGAAAGAGGCGTTGACTTAGGTTATGTCTTACGTCAAACGCTTCTGTTGACGATAATACAAAAAAAGGTTAGTTGAAGGTTTTAACAGGTTGGCATTACTGTAAAGTGTTTTAGAGGCGGCGAAAGTAAACAGCGATGCTTAGGAGATAAACTTAGCTGACATTTCAATAAATCGCGTCTGTAATGAAATGTTGACGTCAAAGTTAAGTTAGGTTATGCTCTTTAACAGCTGAGCAAACGTATTGGTTTCAACATCTGCGCGCCCGTTGTGCGGAAAATCAACCGGTAATCACAGGGCTCTGTAATGTACGATGAACGATGCAAGCGTAATGGCCGTACGATACGTCGAAGCGTATTGAGACACGCACGTTCGGGCTCGGTTGAATATGTAAAGAGTTAATGATAACAAGGCCGGGGAGAATTCCAAGTTAGGTGACTGTGGAAGATTTTCACCAGTTAATGTTCCCGGGTTCGCGAGCTAGTGTAGTATGAAGACGGGCTAGTACACAGAAAAAGCTAACGGTAGTGACTAGATTTGAACCTCCGTAGGGGCGAAATCCAGCGAACAGCCTGCTCTCCTACCAACTGTTATACAAGCCTACTCCATTTACCCTGATTACAGCAGGTTGATTAATGGGACAAAAGCTTCGGAGAACAGAGTTGTCAGATCGTACGTTGTAATTACGCCTCTCCACAATATCTCAAGAATTTCTGTCTAGCTTCTCACTACATAAAGAATGTGGGCTATGGTGATTTTGAAAAATAGGTTAGATGAATCTATCAGTTTTCAGGCCCTCTGAGTTGAAAAAAATATTTTTTTAATGGCAATTTCAAGCCACAAAACTATTAAAAATTGTGCTTTATCCAAATCAGTTATAGATCTAACAATTTTAATCAAATGTGGTCTGTAAGTACCCAAACGAAACTTATGGCTCACCAGTGGAGTCAGCTGATGGGTTTAACGATCCCGCAAGCAATTCTGTAGTGGAATATCCAACGCTGTCAACTTCAGGTTCACTAAAGTTACACAACTTGCGCACAAATACCTTGACAATGCGTCGAAGCTAAACGTTTACGCGAACACCCACGAGAACTCGAGTGTGGAAGGCCAAAACATACGAGGATCGAGTAGTTACCTTAAAGAAAAATTTGGGAATGACTATAATCCCTTCTTGGGAGGTGGAAGATTGCCCGGAGTTGAAATAGCAACACGTTTAAAGTTATCAAAAGGCATAAGTTTTAAAATATAGACTCACCATTAAGGCTCGGTGAGTGAGGACTGCACGACAGGCTCATCAGTACGAGAGCAGCGGTGCATTCGTTCATCAGATCCTCTTTGGTATCATCCTGACTCGTGCTCGGTCGTCTTTTTCGAGATCTGAAACAGGAATGGAAAGAACTGAGTGCGAGATACATTATTAACAATATACGTTTAATAAATATTAAGATACAGATAAGATTGGCTGGAAGTCTTGTCACTGTGGTTCTTCTATTTGTTCCAGATTTGTGAGATAAAGTATAATCTACCGGTGACAGACTGTATTACAACAAGAGAATTTCAGAGAAAGTGGAATGGATAGTTTATAACTGACCAGCTAGACAGCAGTTTCTTCCTTGAAGGAATGAATGTGTAGGATTATTATAACATTGCTATCTTTGTGAATCTGTTGTGCTTCCTTTCTTATATTCCTGAGATGCTCTCAGTTACGGCGCTTTTTTCAGTCCTAGTTTCTTCATAAAATCTACTTGGGAGAGAATTCAAGATGTGTAACTCCTCCGCTTCTAATTGGTTATTTCCCAAAGTTCTAGCTCTCCTTGTAGATAAAACCTCGCAGTTTACTAGTGTTTCTTCTCCCCACCCGCAGTATCTGCAGGTAGAATCTTTTGTTAAGTTGAAATGTCTTAAGGGTGCCACACCCGTTAAGAAAACCTATCAGAAATATTACTTTATTTTTAATAAAGTAAAAACGGGTCTTCGCTTTGCTCATTTCTCCGAAGCGGTCCTTAGCCTGTCTTGTCCAGAGTTCAGACCTTCTAGTTCTTCCTCTTTGTTTCGTCTTCAAGTCTACAAAGCTTTGGTCCTAAGTTGGATCGATGCCTTCTTGCTTATCAGCTCATTTGTTTTCTCATTACTCACTACCCCCAGCGTGTACCTTACTGCTTCTCAGTTAGTTTTAGCTTCAAATGGCGGCTCTGCTATCTGACTTTGCTTGTTACTTTTGTATATTACAGATGCTCTTTACTTTCTTCGTACAGTATTTGGTATTACGATTAATAACGCATGTACAATGAAGCAGTGTTATTGTTCGCTCAATTTGAAAATAGTTTTCCACTTCAAAAAATGCACCCTACCCCCTAAAACCATATAATACCCACTTCAAACCCTTAAAAACAATATAATGTGTTCAAATCGTTCACTCCAACATTACCGTTAGGAAGCTTCACATATGTAATGTCCGATTTAGTCTTTACCGTGTGTATGGAGGGGGAGATGTTCTCGCATAAAACTATCTATTGCTTCTTCTTTTCGGCTTACAATATTCTCCGGCTTCTTCCGATTCCTAGCTTCCATTTTCTCTGTCGTTCCACAGATCTTGGTCCAATCCCCCCATCTCTCTCTCTCACTCACACTCTCCCACACTCTCTCTCTCTCTCTCTCTCTCTCTCTCTCTCTCTCTCTCTCTTTCTGTTTGTTATCAATTTCCTCGCGGTACCCGAGTCTAACACACACTTACACTTACAACACCACACTTACGACTTAACACTTTACACTCACACTTACATTTAGGAAGGTAATAATAGCCTCAATGTGCTTTTCGCCTTAAAATAACAACAACAAAAAATATCAATTCCTTTTCTCCAACTAAGTCTCGATCATCCTTTTTTGCGACTATGTGGTTTCCATTTGAAAATTTGTTCGGGAAGTTGATTTTCGTGCATCCTTTGGACATGACCAAACCATTAAAGTTGTTTTGTCTTGATATATGTGCTTCACATCCATCATTTCACGGATTCTTAAATTCTTTATCTTTTCACGTTTGGACTGACCATCGGCTCTTCGCCAATAGTCCATTGCCTCAAGGCATTTTCCTGCTTTTTGTTTTTGTGGTCATACTTCCTTCCATATGAGATCATACTTTTTATAATTGCAATATATATTCTATGTTTACTTATTTTCAATACCTGTTGATCCCATGTGATGCTGTTCAGTGTTCTTTTTACTCTTCTTCCAGAGGTGTTTCGTTCTTTTATCGCTGCGTCCAAGAGTCCATCGCTAGTAATTGTCATTCCCAAATACCTGTAAGTTGTACACCCTTTGATTTGCGTGTTGTATTCCAATATAAGATTCCTGCTCTGTCCTATAATTCACATGTACTCCGTTTTGTTTAGGTTTACCTCAAGTCCCCAAATATCATATTCCTCTATTAACATCCTACTCATGTATTCTAGATCCTCATAATCCTGCGCTGTCTATTTGGTCACCCGCAAAGCAGAGGACGTATAAGGTGTTGAAGGAAAGAAAATTCGCGTTAAAACAAGCCCAGTTATGTCAAAGTTAGAAGCCTGGCTGCAGGCACAAGTTAACAATAGGGAAGGGCTTACACAGGCTTACATGGAAACAAAACAAGGCATGATCGATATGAATCTACCACAATTTGTATAATTCATTTTCCAATGTTCCCCTCCCCCCCCAACAGGAAATTAGCTCCAGTGCTTTCTGAAACCGGAAGCGCCGGGACGTATAAAACGGAAAAAAGAACCATGAAGAATATTTTAAAAATTGAACATTGCGACCAGTCGTTGGATATCCTACTGTTGGAGCTGGATTTCGGTTAACTAAAATGTCCTACAGGATGTTTTATCGTACAAAATAATGGCGGGAAAACGTTGCACAAACTTTCACACTTGTTGGTAAGACATTTAAACGAATGCTGATCCTGACCTATAGATAACTTTCTGAAGAACCGTTACAAAATTTTTTTATGATTCAATTTGATTTAAATTCGACACAAAAGATTTCACCATCGTTAAAAACTGCATAAATTTGAATTTTGAAAGTAAGTTGGAATTAATATATTTAATTTGACGGCGATCAGGGTTCATTTTATTCACGATGTAATTTGGAACTAGATGCTAGTGTATGCATATTGTAACGTTGATTACGATGTAGAATTCGTAATTTCGTAACGAGGGTGGAGGTAAAAAAAATTACTTTAGGAAATTCGCTTCTATCACGTCAGCGAGACAGCTGCATGCCGCGGTTATTACTGTTTTATCAAAAGATGTTGGACTTTGTCAAATAGCAGAAATTTACAATCTGAAATATAAAGAATGGTTAGAAACTATTTTCTTACTAGGGAGCTCTGCTGGCTAACCCGGAAAATCCCATTTTGTCTGTTTCGGTCGTTAGCTGTCAAATGTGATGTTACCTGTACATTATCATACGATCGTAACAGTTGCAACCGTTTATTTCGAGGTTATGTTACCTGAAAACAACTGAATTATCAAGATTTATAACAGCTGTACTCATTATGTTCGGATATTATTTATTTTAAAGAAAAAAATTTATTTACGGTTAAGTTAATCATATAATGAAAAATATGTTTTTAAACTCGACTAACGTAATAATTACGTTAAATTAGTAAACATTAAGACATGTAAATAATTCAGTAATTGATAGCAAATAAATACATACACTACGAATGTAAAATAATCGCAGCACGCAGCAGTCTCGTTGATGTGATGGAAGCGAATTTCCAAAAGTTTTTTTGTTTACCCCTTTTCAAATTCTGATTTCACCATCATAACCAGCATTAAAATCTACATGTATTATTAGCATTTTAAACATTTAAATTGCATTGAAAATACGAAAAAGAGCCACCATTTAATAAAAACCTTACCGCCATTTAATTAGATTTCCCAGTTTCAACGGATTTAGAAAATTACGACTCGTTACGACGGTGAGATAGGATTTTAAAAAATGGACAAAAGTTACGTAATTTTAATGATTTGAAATGGCCGCCATTTTGAAACTGTTGAACGAAAAATTTTCTGTTTTCCGAACTTGTCTAAGCTATTTCCACGATCAATTATGTGCAAAGTTTATCTATATGTTTGAATCAGAGCTCAAGGTCCTGGTCTGTGTCTTACCATGATGATCGCTCTAACAGATAATTTTTCCAATGTTTCCAGATAGTTTTTCCACTAATAAGACACTAGCATTAAAGAAAATTACGATTTTGGACTTGTTACGGTACCCTGCGAGGTCCGCCGTGCGCCGTGGGTTCTGTTTGGCAGTGAATCCAATAACGATTCCGGCCCAGGACAGTGCGGGCTAGGTAGGCCCTGATCTAGGTTATGGTATTGCGGAACCGAGCTGGCACGTGTCGGTGTGGGCGTGTCCTCCGCGTAAATAGGTCACCCGAAACTTTGCGCCCTACTTCCACAACTGAACGTGTAACGCGATCGTACCCGTCCGTTATAGGGAAAGTGAAACGGCTGGAAACGTTAATCTGCTTCTTTTGTGTGCGGGAAAACTGCTTGAATTTACTGAAATTAACTGTTATTAAATATTTTGTCAAAGTGATTTCTAATAACAATTTACTTATTTTATTTAAGGTAACAAGTAGTAACTTCGTAACTTCTTAATATGATAGAATTATTCCCTCCACTATACATTTATAAATAATAGCATCCGTAATTGCGTAGTGCAAAAGTATGCTTCAACGACCGCACAACATACGTCTGTGGCATTACCGTCAATTTCCTACATTAAACAGAGGTTTACATGTTTAAAAAAATATAAGTCTCTCTCTCTCTCTCTCTCTCTCTCTCTGAAATATTCAGGTTTTTTATGTTCCTACTATGTGGGTTATTTAACACGATAAAATCCTTATTCATTGCTCTCGAAGATCCAAAATCGGAACATCAGTCGCCCTTTTTGGTATCGCCGTGGGATGCGAGACAATTGGCAGTAACAAATGTACAACTCCAGCGACGGCCACCACAGGCCTGCCATATACTGGTTACACACCGCGTAACCGTAAAGGAACCTATAATTTTCCGGTGTTCTGACCGTCGCGCACCAGTAGTGCCGAATAAAATACTCAGAAACTCACGGCGAGTGCAATTATCAATCAGGCAGTGAGAACGCTCCCATTACAGTTGCAAAAGGTTAGGTCTAGGCCAGGTTAGGTTACACTGTTTTGGCGTCACGAAAACTCTACAATAGGAACTACATAACTTGGCAGACGCTTCTGAGCTACTAGCCATCTTGAAAAATTTTAACTTGGTGAACTTGTACTATTCGAGACAAAAACATCAAATGATAAAATAATATTTTAGTACGTTTATGTAACTTTAAACACATTTCCCACTGTACGAAGTATATACAAATTACTGTGTGCGTGAAAAAAAACGAACGTAAGATTTTGATGAATCAGTTTTATTCATTAATAAAAAAAAAACGAATTCGTTGTAGGACTAGTGCCACCACTTCCTACCTCTTATATATTAAAATATATATCATCACAGAAATGTTTTATAAGAGATGCCTCATCAGGCATCAAAAATATTACAAAAGAACTCTATCAAAGTTCTTCGACAAAGAAATCTGATAATGTAATACGTGTCTTATTCAAAAGAATTTACGTTCAAACCATTTTTGTTTAGAAACCGATTCTCCGTTTACTTTAGAACCAAAATCAGTTCTAACGATTTAGATAAAAATTTCCTATAAAGCAGTCTTTCATGTATTATCATGCTAAGCATTTCGATCGGTTTTGTACAAAAAAAAAGACCTGCGTTATTGAAACTACATGTATCGGGTATCTACAGGTTCGTCGGAACATCAGGGAACTCTCATGCCTCATAGGCTACGTTTTCATTTTGAGACTTTACAATACAATATAACCGACTTAAAACCGATAAAACGTTTCCAAACAAAATTCGAGGTGCAGTATAAAGTATCCAAAACCAGCTGATTGCTAAAAAAAGACACTGTTGAAAGTAATGTTTCATTTTTTTTTTTAACGTCCGACTATTGTGCACACTTGGGCTAATGCAGACGATGGGATGATTTATAGCGTATGAAAATGCCAAGCCCTGGCCGGGAATCGAACCCGGGTTCTCGGGGTGAAAGCCCAATACGCTATCAACTAGGCCTCCGAAACGGCTTTAAAGTAATGTTCAATTATTGCTGTATCAAAGGCTTAAATATTTATTGACCGAATCTGTTTTGAAAGTAGAATCGGTAAGACAATCTAGGCCAGTTCTAATATGTAAATGTTATTAAATAAAAGACTCTGCTTTTAGTAAATAGTAAATACTGTAGCCAAATTTAGATATGTAATGTAAAATCCAGTTATAGTAAGTTTCATTTGTCATTTGTCCAAGCTATCAATATCAATTTTTGTGCGAAAATTGCGAGCGATATATATATATGTGTGTGTGTGTGTGTGTGTGTGTGTGTGTGTGTGTGTGTGTGTGTGTGTGTGTGTGTGTGTGTGTGTGTGTGCGCGCGTGTCATTCTAGCTGCGTTTCAGAATGTACGCACCTCAACGTCGTACGTTCAAGACTGTAGTTACTGCCGTAAGTTACTCCCCTCGCCGTTCACTTCGATTTCCCTTCCTCATTAATGTAATGGACACTCAGTATAAATGATAGACAATAAATAAAATGATTATACTATACAAACTTTAACGACCCTTCATACTTAAAAGTGTTCTTACACATCGACGTTCACTTTAGGTCCCGGGTCCGGGTCTTACTTTGATGGCCGCTTCCAACGCAAGAATAACTTAGGTTAATATAGCCTAATCGATTAATGTTTACAGAACTGGCGCGAGCAACAGAGATCGTTCAGAAAGTTACTCATATTTTATTGCCAAATTGAATGTGTGGTCTGCGTAAAACGTTACGACAAAGTTAGGTTAGGTTATGTTATCTGTGTTATATAACTTCAGCCTTCGCCATTAAGTATGAATTGAACATGTTATCTTAGCAGTTTGTGTTACGAGAAAAGATAATTTAAAAATATAAGTTGAACACTAGCCAAATACAGCAACAGTATGCGCGTAAATCTTGTTACAAGAACAGCACGCACCTGTCTCGCTCACTTGACTGAAGCAAATGAATTTTTTAATCTCGCCCTCTTTTTGAAACTCAGATTTCACAATCATTAACGGCATAAGGAAAATACGAAAATATGGACCCTGGCCCCCGTCAAATTACATTCCTTAAGTTTTTTTTTTTTTTTGTGGTGTTTAACGTCCGACTATTGTGCACACTTGGGCTAATGCAGACGGTGGGTTGATTTATAGCGTATGAAAATGCCAAGCCCTCGTCGGGAATCGAACCCGGATCCTCGGGGTGAAAGGCTAGTACGCTATCCACTAGACACTAGACTACCGAGGCGGCATTACATTCCTTAAGTCCAACGGATTTTGTAAATTCGAAACACTTAATTTACGCCGATTACGAGAGTGAAATCAGATTTTTTAAAATATTAAAATTTACGATTTTTTAAGATTTGAAATGGCCGCCATTTTGAAACTGTTGAACGAATTTCGCTGTTTAACAAACCTGTCCAAGCTATTAGTAAAGTCGATTTTTGTACCAAGTTTGAATCAAATCGGAATAACATTGCGAACGCGAGTGGGCTCACACACACGCCCCCTCACGCACAAGAAACCCTCAAAAAAATTATTTATAGGTCCTGATCTGCGCTTATTTCAAGGTCCCAGGTCTGAGTTCGCTGCTCCAATAAGCTCATTTCCCCAAGGAAATCCGCTTATAAAAAATACACTAGGCCTATGTAATATGTGTCGTATTATGAAGCAATAATTGCCTATAATCTAATAAATAAGTTTGTATAAATCGTGGGTTTTTCACGGTTTTTAGTCGAAGCTTTAGAATCGGATTTTCTAAGAAACAGTGTTTTGTTTTCGGTCACTTTTGGATTACAGTAGAGGAAAATTTTATCGAAATCTTTAGCGCTGATTTTGTGAAAATTCGATCTGAAAAATACATTTTTTGAAAAGTTTAGCCTTTAGCTATATGCAATGACGGACAAACAGTCAAGTAAATATTACTTTTTTCACTGAAAACCGATTGGATCCGTTCAAATTTCAAGATGTATTTTTCACGACCGAACTTCGTACAGGCTGATGAGAAAATGTTTTCTGGAAATTTACGTCACAAAGTCTCTCAGCTGCCTGTTATATTTTAAAACTATTTTTGACACCCTACTAAAGTTGAACTTCCGTGTTTGCCTAAGGTATTTTAATATCTACAATTTAGTAATTCATGCAGACCTATGTTATTAATTCTGCAGGCCTGCCCATATTATACAGCTTTAATAATGCTACAATTAAATAACTTATTACTTCGATTTGTCGACTGAAATTATTAAAAAAAAATACCTGACGGACTGTTTGACAGTTGTGAGATATTTTCATGGAATGTTTTTGAGGAAATAATTCCTAATGTGTTTGTATATAAAATTTCATGACAATCGACGCAACGGTTTGAACTTCTATTCTGGACAGACAGACATAAGTTATATAAACACTATTTTTGATTTAACAGACGCAGGTCAACATTACTACTAAATAATTTTCTGTAAAACTAATATCTCCAAATTCGACTTACAACGTTCCCGTAGATGTGCGCATGGCTGCGAGAGGCGAGTTGAACTGTGCCGGTAAATTTAGAGACAGATAAAAACAGATTGCACCGAGAAACGCAACAGGTGTTGGCTCGGCCAGCTGGTCGATGACGTCACGTTATGACGAATCATGACGTCAACGGGCTTTGTTCCCGCGGATATCGGCTCGTTACTCATTGCGACGGGATTTCTCGTCAGATATTTGTCGCAATGGGAAGTGGTGACGTAGGCGAGGTACGTATAGCATCCGTAGCGTGTAAACGATGAACATTAAAACTCTTAACGTTTGGAGACTAAACATTAAAACGTTTAACTTTTAGAGACTAAATATTAAAACATTCAACGTTTGGAGACTAAACATTAAAACATTTAACGCTTGGAGGACTAAATACTAAAACGTTTAACGTTTGTAGACTAAATATTAAAACTTTCAACATGTGGAAACTAAATATTAAAACGTTCAACGTTTGGAAACTAAATATTAAAACGTTCAACGTTTGGAAACTAAATATTAAAACGTTCAACGTTTGGAGACTAAACATTAAAACATTTAACGCTTGGAGACTAAATACTAAAACGTTTAACGTTTGTAGACTAAATATTAAAACTTTCAACATGTGGAAACTAAATATTAAAACGTTCAACGTTTGGAAACTAAATATTAAAACGTTCAACGTTTGGAGACTAAACATTAAAACATTTAACGCTTGGAGACTAAATACTAAAACGTTCAACGTTTGGAAACTAAATATTAAAACGTTCAACGTTTGGAAACTAAATATTAAAACGTTCAACGTTTGGGGACTAAACATTAAAACATTTAACGCTTGGAGACTAAATACTAAAACGTTTAACGTTTGTAGACTAAATATTAAAACGTTCAATGTTTGGAGACTAAACATTAAAACATTTAACGCTTGGAGAGTAAATACTAAAACGTTTAATGTTTGTAGACTAAATATTAAAACGTTACAGGTTACGCTGAATGTATTAGTTCCATTAAAATAAATGTTAATCAGCTGAATCATTACCTTGAATAACAGCTGTTTTATATTTTGTTTTTACTATTTGTTATTTTTAATAGATTTTTTTTATTTACACATTTTTTGGCGTTAGGTATGGCAAAATTTTTCTCTTTACATTGGTTTTTCTTAATTGTTAGCAGATATATATACCTAGCAACTAACGCCCTTACAACCCTCTAGTTTAAATTTTTGCTCAGATGTGGTCACTGTGTACGCAAATGAAACGTATAATTCGATATTTTCAGTAAATTTCCTGTAAATCGTTTCTATAGATTTTGTTCAAATTTTAGTTACATTTGAAGATTTTTGATTAAAGTCAGCGCAAGTGTGGTATATGTTTTGCGACATTTTTTTGTTCCTAAGTGTGTGTTCAATGTTTCTCTTTCAGTAGCAACATAAAACGGCAATGTAAAACAGTAGAAAGCTGGCACTGCGTATTTGTCGTGCAGCCATTAAGGCAATTTAAAAGGGCTGATTTCCCTGCTACGCGTTTTAAAAGTATGTAAAATTATTCGGGGATGGGGATGAAACCTCCCTTATCTCAAGATCCATCTGCTGCACTTAGAACACTGTTCAGAGAAACAATATTCGATCCCGGAAAAATACATATTACCCCGAAACGGTTGTGCGATATTTGTGAGAAATGTTTTTGAGGAAATAACTGTAGGCTATGCGAGGATATTTATTTGTGTAATGTTTTTCAAGAAATAATTCAAGTTTATTTGAGAAAGTTTTTGTAATGTTTTCAAAACTTTTGGAAGAAATAACTGTAGTCTAAGTGAGGAAGTTTGTGTAATGTTTTTAAAGAAATAATCCAACCTTATTTGAGAAAGTTTTTGAGGAAATAACTGTAGCTTATGGAGGAAGTTCATGTATTGTTTTTACACTTTTTTAAAATGAAATTTTGTTTTGTTGTCAACCTCTTTTTTGTGAAGAAAATACACAAACTTAAGGATAAAGTCCATGGGAACTGAAAAAAGTAGTGAATCAGTCCATTTTTTGTCGATAACTATACTTTCTCTATACTAAAAATAAAACAGTTTGCTTACGTTTCATGAAAACCCTTGAATATATGAAACCGGACTGTAAGGACAGTAAGTTGCTTTCACTGCAGATGGCGTTAAGAAATCAGGGCGCAGATTATGCAAAATGGATACACCCCTATGTGTCAAAGCATTCCTAAAAATACTGCATTTAGCCCGCAGTAGTTAATGAAAAGAACGTAACACAAATCGTATTTATTTTAGGTTCCGAAGGCAAAACCAAGGACATTTATAAATTAGCGCGCGTGTCTGTCTGTCACTCGGTATAGCATCCTTTCCTCCCCTTCAATGTGACCGATCACTATAACTTTCTTTTGGCGAATGTAGCGGCCCAAACACGGCAAATGTAGGGGTTCGACGACAATATGTTAAGGGGTAGTTTAAGGGTAAACGTATTTTTAATTTTATTTTGTAGCGTGTTCATTTGGAACTAGAATTCTTACTAACTATGAATCACGGCTTGTGAACAAATTCCGATAAACTGATTTCGAAATATTAAAGTTTTTCGTCGATAGTTTCAGAATTATTGCCAGAAAGCGTGCGTAATGTTTTTGCAGTATTTATTTCGACATTCACAATTGCAAACAGTACTGCGACATACGATATCGAACTGTGAAGATAAATCGCCGCACGCAGCTGTCTCGCTAACGTGACGGAAGCGAATTTCCTAAAGTAATATTTTTAATCATACCCATTTGAAACTGATTTCACCATCGTAATCGGCAATAAAATCTGTATATAATTACGATTTAAACTTCAAATTCGTATTGGAAATACGAAAATGATTCCCGACAGCCGTCAAATTATTATTATTATTATTTAAATTTCAACATGTTTTTGAAAATTCGAAATGCTGACTTGTACAATGTTTAAGGTTGATTTAACAGTAAATGTGTGTTATATAACACAATGACTGTCCAATTTTACATACATTTATAAAATTGTTTTTTAGAATGTTTTTTATTTAACACTGGTCAAAATGATTAGGCACACTGTGGTCAAATCAGTTTTGAAATATATTTAAGACAAAAAAGTTATGAATTTTTAAAAATGACCGCCATGTTGAAACTGTTGAACGAATTTTGCTTGTTAGCGAGCTATTACCGAAATCGACTTTTGTATCAAGCTTGAATCATATCAGAACGTGAGCGTGCTAACACATTTAGACATATTAATAATTGTGTATTCTAACAAACATCGGTGCTCATTTTAAGAGTATGGGCCTTACCACGATGTCGCTCTAATAGCTTATTTTACCAATGGAAATTAGGTAAAGAAAAAAATTCAAAATACTACTACCAGTCTGAAAATTAAACAAATGTTTTAAAACATCTTCTTTCCTACTTTGGGGAATCCGTTTTCGTTTTAGTGATAAACAAATTTGAAAATGAACAACAATTGTGTTTTGTTAAAATTTGTTGTAATGATTTTTAACAACTTTTGCTTCAATTTAATCCTAAGTGTCAAATGGAATGAGTACAGGTATCGACAAACGATCATGACGTAAAACAAAATCTCTTGGATCGGTTTTTGGTTTTCCCACTTTTTTCGAAAGCGTCATTTCAAAATAGCACCATGTGAGAAAGTTGGTGCATGTATTTTCCAAACACTCGCCACGCCTCCTCACTTCCCCAACCGGTTACCAGGATAATAAATTATTCATGTGTGACGTAACGAACAGGATTTTAAAAAATTTCTAAAACAAACAGAATGCGCATTCCCAGAAACAGGATCCACGCGACCTCTAGCCTCTAACCCCCAGTGCTAGCCTCGCGTCCTCCTTATCTATTGTAAGGCCTAAGAATGTGCGGAAATCCGCTACGGCTACTGGGCTTCCAAGTGGACGGTTCCCGCTAGGATGATAACGGTGGATCCCACTGGCACACTTTGTACACGCTACTGACCGTTCTAAAAACATTCATTCAAACGCACAGTTTTGTTAAAATCGATGTTTTTAGCAAGGCGCTTTCTTTCACTTGTTTACTGGTGATATTTAACCAAATTGAAAATATTACGTATAAAGTGTTTCACAAGCACGAGTTGTTATAACCAGAAAACGTTATTAATTAACTGACAAGAGATTCAAGCATCATCTAGTCAACTTCCATCCAAAATTATACAACCCGAAAACGTAATTTTTTTTTGAGAAAAAAATATTATTTTAAATGTTAAATTTATATTTGTAATACGATAATGAACCCTGACCGTCGTCATATTAATTTTCAATAGGATTTTCATTTGTAATTTACGTCAATTTTTATCGCCGTGAACGATGATGAAACGAATTTGAAAGATTGTAAGATAAAAAGCCGCCATTTTGAAACGGATGAAAGAATTTTTCTGGGGAATAAAGTCTTGAAAGTATAAACGAAATAGATTTTTTTCCTTAATGTTCCTTAACTTTACGCCAGTTAAGACTAATGAGGACGAGGGATCAGCGTTAATGGTAAGGAAAAAGCAACCAGGAGTAACTGAGGCTAAAACTAAGAACATTGTGTGCGCAGTTCAGAGACGCAGCAGACTGACTGGTGCTTTAGTCACATCGGACACCGAGTCCCTCTTACCTTTTTAACGACTCTTGAAAAAGTGATCTGCAGTCCAGGATCGCCACTTCTAAAAACGGTGATTATGTCGGAGATTTGGTTCCGATAAATTCAAAATGCACTCTGATATTTGTAAAACTCTTGTCTGTGTTATTTACCCAACTTTTCCAAAAATAAACACGCACGTGTTTCGCTGACGTGATGAAAACGAATTTTCTAAAATAATATTTTTATTTTACCCTATTTTTTTGAAATTCTGTTCACCGTCATAATCACCATTAAAACCTGCATGTAGACCTATTGGTATTTAAACTTTCAAATTACACAATTACGAAAACGAACCCTGACCGCCGTCAAATTCAATTTCAACGTATTTTGAAAATTCTAAAAGAAAAGTCATGTAGTTTACAAAGCTGATTACGATAGTGAAATCATATTTTTAGAAAAAATGTAGGCCTACGATTTTTTAAAATTTAAAATGGCCGCCATTTTGAAACTGTTTAACGGATTTCTAGCTAGCGAGCTTGTCCAAGCTAATGACAAAATAGATTTTTGTGTCGTTTGAATCAAATCTGATCTTATTTGTGGTCATGAGAGTGCTAATACGTACAACAGCTAATTTTCCAATAAAAATTAATTAATAAAGGCACTATTGTGTACCTATAATAGTAGCTATTAGGTATCTACCTAATAGCTAAATACAGTTACAGCAAAGCAGGCCTACACCTACAAAATAACTCTCCCAGGTTTAGCAGCGTGTTTACAACTTGAGAAATTAATCACAATTAGCCTAACTTTAACACATTTAAGTCGTATGTTTGCACGTTTAGGTAATTGTATTTTATCTGTGTTCGCGTCAACAAACAGCTGTTACCGAGTTGTGATCAAATATTGTTTCTTCTTCCAACATCTGTTATTCGAGATTGCTGGCGGAACTTGTAAATATCAAAGCCGAACCACGTGTTTGTATTACAAAAAACAAATCGGGAAACTACTGATTAGGCCAACACAGGCTTTGTAAATGCAAAAAATTACCCTCCCAAGGGTTTTTGAAGGACGATTCGTCGGTCATTGGCCGAGTTTTAAACGTCTTCTAAATATCTGAATACTGTATATTTGAACTACTTTAACCATAGATTTGTTGTGCACTGTTATACAATTTTATTTGTCATTTTTTAGTTTTAGATAAATATTTTTCGTTTTTACTACCCACTTTGTTATATTTTTTGTTGTTTTAACATTTCTTCTTGTTATTCTTTTTAAATTTTATATATTTAAACTTTGTTATCTAGCTTGTTAGTGTTTAGTTTTAGTTTCCCCGTTTTGTAAAGAAAATATATTCTGGACGGGCGGTGATTCTTGTCAAAAATCTATAAAAAATGTTTTTGAACACAAGTATGTTAGTTTTTATGGTTTTAAATTTTGGGAGCCGCGATTATTCGTAGACAACAGTAACGCATATTATTTTTGTTTTGCTTAATCCTGTTTTAAATAAATGTGAGAACGTTGTGCGTGTCTGTTCGCCGTTAATTTTGAAATTTTATGCACGACAAGTTCCAGAATACGTTAATTTATGGGTGCTTCCTGTTTGTATCTTATCCGTGTGCCAAACTTCATTCACGCCTTAAAATTTGGTAGGCTGCGTTACATCAGTCGCTCACTGCTGCCCCAAAAACGGACCAGAACCGTTCGACCAGCTTTATCTGGCCTAATGTGATTCAATCACCTCTTGCCGTGCTTATGTATGTATGCTAATGCGGCTAGCAGCTAGCCAGGTGGCACAATGCGATTGTCAAACAGTTCCCACGCTGAAGTCAAAAACCGCTCCACTTTGATTTGTTCCTCGGTTATTAGGCACGCGTTTTTGTATTGAAATTTCCCTCCGTACTGCACAAGTTATGCAAATAAGTAATAACTGTTCAGTCAGATATTAATAATTTCAAAGAGTAAATCCACATGCTACAAAATTAAAAGAAAGTAATTTGGTATGAACAAAATAAATATAAAAATAGTTGAATTACTTACGGTCATGGGCATTTCAGTAATGCTGCTAACATCCACAAAGATACGTATTTTTGTTTTGTTTCTTTTTTATTTGTATAAGAAATTAATGTTATGACGAATTAATGTAATGAAATTAATGTTAATGCAGCCATCTTGTTAACATTCCGGTGGAGGCAGCTGAAGTGAGCAGCTGATGGGCTTAGCGATCCCACCGTACCTCTATCTCATACTGCTGTCATTCAGCGCGCGCACTACATAACCTGGCTCACTCTAAAGTAAAGCGACCAGTGCTGATGGAGTGAATGACTAATAGTGTATCAAACCGAGTTCTTGAGACCTTAGCCTTAACCACGGGTTAAGGGCTCTTGTATGGGCGGACCTCATTTCCTTAGCTACTTATAGGTGTTTCCGTACGTAAGAATATAAATTAGAATGAGCGGGATCTCACCGCACAGAAACAGAACCCTGAGAGACTTGGCGACCATCCAGTGTACCTTAGCCTTACCCATGTATGCAGGGCTCTGACCTCATTTCCTTAGCTACTTGTGGATGTTTCCATAAGTAAGAATATAAAATACAATGAGCGTGACCTCATCGTACGGTAGAAAGGTTAGCCAAATGGAACAGAACTTCCGTAATAAGGGAATTAACAGAGCAAACATCAGCAAGCACCTCAATAAGGTACTGGAAAATCAGTAATTAGAAGTGCGGAAGCTACCCACCTTGAATCTTAAGTCCGAGACTTTATAAAGAGACTAGGACTGGAAAAGGCGCTGTAACTGAGCATCTCAGGAATACTCGTACAAAGGCCGCAGTAACCCTACAGATTCATTCATTCATTCATCGTGTTAACACCCAGCCGAAAAATCTATGAAATGTGCACTAACTGATCTACAGAATGTTTTGAACGGTCGTTAAAATTTGTGACACTAGCGTTCACAGTTTTCGTCCGATTTGGGGACAAATTTAGTTCAATAATAGTTTGGACAAGTTAATTACCCAGGAAACCCAGATTTTCGTGTATGTACCCTGAAGTTATCCAGTGTTTGGAAATTCCTTCCTACACGTCCGTGACTCGACACTCGGTATTTATTTTCGTAATTTTAAAGCTTAAAATGTCAATTTACGTGTATTTTTACTGTGGTTATCAGATTTTTGAAACGGATTATGCTTATGGTGTTATCAAGCACGTTGGTATCCGCGTATTAAAATATATTATACAGTGTTGTTAGTTTTGGGGATTCCGTGTTGACGTCAGCGAGACAGCTGCGTGCAGCGATTATTTTTCATTGCGTCTCTAAGAGTGCATTTGTTTTATTTTATGTGTAACCAAAATTCGACAATTTTTATCGGTTGTTACCTGATAGCTACCCTAAAATAAGGGTTTCCGCAGAACGTGAGAAAGTTTTTGCAGCTGCATTTTACCGAATATAACCGCTATAAACTAAATTTAGCCAAATTATGTCATCGGATGACTCACACGGATGAGTATTTTGTTGTGATATGTCGAGGCACGTGTTAGCCAGTGCCTGTTGTCTATAAATATCGTCGCCATTACCTTCCCATTCAAATTGAGCAGGCACTTGTACAGGGGCCAGCACGTGGAGCGGCGTAAACAAGTCTTGATCGTTGGCCAAATGTTTTAGAATATTGTGAATATTTATTCGTGGAACCGCGGACTTGTCACGTTTGTTTCCGAATGTGGGAGGCGATAGGAGGGGCTCCGCCTCAGGAGGGGGGGTCGGTGGAAGATAAGACGATAAGAACTATCTGTGCAAAAATCTATTTTAAATCTTTTGGAGTTTGGTTCAAGATATAGTATATTGTTGTTATATATACATTGTTGCTACAAGATATATGTATCTTGAACAGCCTATTGTTGTTGGAAAATGAGCTTTTTGTAACTGCGCAACTCTTATTAAAACCAGACCTGGAAACTTAAAATGAGCACTGATCCTGATTTATAGATCAATATTTCTTCTTCTTTTCGACTTAAAACCTTCTCCGACGTCTTCCGATTCCTAGCTTCTATTTTGCCTGTTATTCCACAGGTCTTGATCCAAGACCCTCTCTCACATTTGCTTATCAATTCCTTCTCTCGCACTTTTTTTGCGACCATGTGGTTTCCATTTTAAAATCTGTTTGGGAAGTCGATTTTCCATCTTTTGGACATGGCCAAACCATCGAAATTGTTTTGTTTTAATGTCGTCTACAATGGTGTGCTTCGCATCCACGATTTCAAAGATTTTTAAATTTTTATCTTTTCCCGTTTGGACCGATCTGCGACTCCTCGCCAATAGTTCATTCCTGTAGCTTCAACACATTTTTCTTTCTTTTTTTTTTGTGGCCATACTTTGCTCCATATGAGATTATACTTTTTATAATTGTATTGTATATTCTATGTTTATTTATTTTTTTATATATGATGCCATGTGATATTGTTCAGTACCCTTATTGCTCTTCTTCCCAAGATATTCCGTTCTTTTATCGCTGTGTCCAAGAGTTCATCACTTGGAGGACCAGCGTTTGATTTCGGAGTATCGTTTTCCTACAAGTGGTATTTTATTTCTCACCTACATGCCGGCATGCCGGTTAGAGGTTCCTCTATAAGCCACCTGTGGACACGCTCTCTAGGAATCAGGCTCCCACGAGAGCGATTTTGAATCATAACTGATCAAAACCGCAAATGCTTGATTGTTAACACAAAGTACTAGTCAAAACGTGTTCTATAGGAGGCTCGACTCTAGGTATTAACGTTGATGGCCGTCCCAACAATAGATATTTACTGTTGTACAACACTTGCAGACCTCGTGATTGCGGAACATTGTTGATAGAATTTCTAAATAAGCGACAGTTTTTTACGCGATTTTCACGCGTTTACCTCGCAGGAATGAGAAACTTAATGCTCTAATTGCCGCATGCGTGCTTGCAACGTGACGGGAGGTGGACGCGTTTCGCTTAGAACTTTCACCACTCTGTTTAATTACTTAGATTCGGGATGCGCGTGTGACGGGCAGCGGGAAATTAGCTTTACCGTTAGCTGGGCTGGCGAACAGGTAAGTGTAAACCGGTTCCGTAGAAACGCCGGTAAACTGTAGGTTTTCTCGGATCACCGTGTACGGAAAGGTCAACACGATTTTTTCCCCCGACTTTGTCGATACTGTCCATCGGCTGGCGGTGAATGAATTGTGGGATTTTCGAATGATACAGAATACTCAAAGCAGGTTAATTAAAAATTCTACGCTAAATATTAGTTAAGCGGCAGGCTACCGGACTGCGCTGAAGTCGCCAGGTCTACAGAAAGCTGCAGTAATTAGTTCCAAAACGTTCGATAGATAGCAGCACGGTCGTATGAGGCAGTCGCCCCTAACTCTCGACATCTTTCCGAGTTGTACGACTTTCATTTTCTACATCCTTTAAAACCGCCTGGAAATTCTCGCAATACCCAAGCCTACGTCGCTTCTCAAAGCGTTCTGCATTGAAATGTTTTTTTTTTTAACGGGCATATAATTGTCTTCATTTAGCCAAAGATTAGACTTCAGACACTGGACTTAGCGTACGTTTAATTTAAAAAACGAATTAACAAATGTTATTGCCTTAATTTAAACTGATCTTAACCTTTAAAAAAAATATTAGATATGGATGGTCTTATCATACGCCGGAAATCTAAAGGACTGTAAATCCGGTTTTCGCACACTATCATTAGGACAATTAATTATACTCATTTCCGACTTGAAAACTAAAACACTTATAATTAATTACATTATATACTTATTCTAAAATATACATATTATGAAGACGCCCGACTGGTGTCAAATGACATGTGAGGGACAAGGAAAACGTTGACTGAAGCTTGTTGATAAGGGTGGTGAAAGTTGCAGATTACAGCTGGTCGGAGGGTGACAGGAAATATATGTACAGTCCTGATCAAAACAGTGGTTACAGTCTGGTTTGCTGCTAGCGCAACCTGTTGTCCGGCCGCTGAACTAAGTGTATCCAGCCGCTATAAACAGTAGACTTTTCCCTATAACGTTGACCTTCTTAGAGTATTCTGTATTTATTGCTTTTACACAAAAATTAAACGATCCGTTAATTACAATAAACAAATAATCGGTACAGTAACATTACACAAACTTTCTCAATCTCGTTTCATCGATTTTTAAATTTTGGTAATAAAATTGTAACACAAGCAACGTTCGGAAGAAAATCAGCGCAAAGAACTGTATGAAACTTCTTGAAAATAAGTAAACTAAATCCTGAATGCTGATTTTACTGATGATTTCTTTATTGTGATCAGCCATTCAAAAAACGTTATAGAGAATTTCGATTAGAAAATAAATCATTGGAGCGGACATTTTCGATAACCGAAGGTAAAACGAAAGAACAGGTGACCTGATTTGAGCGCCGAACCTAACCTAACCTAGAAGACTTTATAGTTCAAAATTTTATATCTGTTTAGCGTACTGAAGTTTGAAATTTTGACTTTTATTAAAAATAGTTTTGACATCTGACTAGTGTTCCGTCGGAGGCAGCTAAAGTGAGCACCTCTAGCTCATACTGCTAAAGTGTAAAGCGACCAGTGCTGATAGGAGTGAATGACACCGGATTGATTAGTGGTGTATCAAACGGAGCCCTGGCGACCTTAGCCTTACCCATGCATGCGGGCCTCTTCCTTAGCTGTGGGTGTTTCTGTAAAGCAGGATCTTGCAGCACAATAAAACGTGGCCACATGGAGCAGAACCATCGTAATGAAGATCAAGAGATAGAAAAACTGAAAGGGAATTAGCAGGGTAAGCATCCGTAAGCACTTCAATAAGGACCTGGGAAGTCACCAATTATAAGTGGGGGAGCTACTTAACTTGAATCTTCTCCAAAACTTGGACTTTATAAAAAGACTAGGACTGGAGAAGGCGCTGTAACTGAGCATGTCAGGTATACAGGAAGGGATCACAATAGATCTACAATAGTAATCTTACAGTTCATTCATTCATCTGACTAGTGCAATTATCGCAATTCTGCATAAAATTACCATTTTAAATCTCCAGTGTTTTTAACGCTGATCTCAGTAGTGAAATCAGATTTGAAAAAGTAGTCTACTTAAAAACATATTTTTCCCCGCTGGGGATGTTATAATTTTGTACAGTAGATATCTCTGCCTTTCTCAGCTTCAAACATTATAAATTTGTTGACGCCTTTCGGAATATTTTTATTTTTAAAACGTCTTAATGTATTCAAAAGTTTACAGTACATCAAAATGTTTTGAAAATGGAAGTATTCTGAAACGAGTCAACAAATATGAAATATTGTTATTTCCTTCCAGCGAAACAATTACATTCGCTATTTGAAGTTTTAAATAGTCGCCATTTTTAAATGCATGAGCTGATTTTCTGGATTCAAGCTACTATTGCTAATTACACACACACATAGTAGGCGTAATTACACTCTTATAAAATTTTTTAAGAGAGCGGTAGTAAGTCCATCGTCAGGTCAGCGACAATTCGCTAGAACCCGGAAAATTACGCACGTTCGAATCTAGTTACTATCGTTGCTTTTTCCGTGTTTTACGTCAACCTTCCCGCCTTCTAAGTAGGATATAGCAAAGACGTTAACGTCCAAAAAGTATAACTTAAGTGTTCTAGAGGTCTAGAGGTGTGTGATCGGTGCTCGTTTTATACCGCGGCGGCTATTTCAATACGCGTTTCCAGCACAACGGTCCATAGAGCTCGTTATCAAGTAGCGTCGGTTTGCCCTACTCTTCCCCGCCAACTCCGCAAGTTCCGGCAATTTAAAATGCGTCCCGCGATAAAAATAACCGGGGAGCTTGCCCAACAAGTAGGCCACTGCGACAGTGAGGCCAACTTTACAAATACGGCTTTGTTTACGTCCAACAGAGCATCTTTCTGTGTTTTGGTGTGAAAGTTGTTTGGTGTTCTGGCCGTGTGACAAGTCCGCGGCACGGTAAACAATTACAGGACTTGTATACACAACGTGAACGCGGATATGGACAGCTGTAACGAGGGAATTTTTAAGTAATTTAACGTTGGTTTCTAAAACCGTCAGCATTTTTCAAAAGCTTCTTATCATAATTCCGTCATAACTCAAGTTTTGTAACAAATTCCCTGATGGGCTCATACATTGTGAGTGCGGGTTTGGTAATCCCGAGGTGCCCTAGCTGGATCTAACCTTTCTTCATCTATCCACTCTTATGTTAGGGTGGATTCCTTCTTCCCAAGCCAAGGTGGAACAGAGTACGCCGAAGGCGTGGCTAAGGGTCACCGCATACTAGCTTAAGTATGCGGACTCTGGACACCAGGCGACCTCCTGATTTAACCTTGTCTTACCTAAGCGCGCAGGGTTCTGTATGAATGAACATTTTATTTCTCCAATTACTTGCGGGATTTTGTTGGCTGAAAACAGACATTCAAAATCAAAAAAAAAAAAAAAAACAGGGAAATAGCATGGAAGGAGAAGTATCTAACCACATGAAACCACCCAAGCTGCATCGGAAGAAGCGAAAGCTGGGGTTAAACATCGTAAGTCAGTAAGGAGACGGCTTATTTCAAATCAGACAAACGTTTGTGGATGTCTAACGCGAGAGGAAAAGTGAAAACTGCGAAGAAAGGAGGCGGTAACCAAAAGGGGCTTCTAACTGAACCTAAAAGCAGAAGACATCCAGAGTTCACAAGGCTGCGATGACTGGCTGACGGGAAGCGTTCCTAAGACTGGAGGACAATCAGCTGAAAACATTAAGACCATGGGCAAAAGGCATTTCAGGAAAATCATGGGACTCATTACAAAGCACTGTGGCCTGAGGGTCATTTACCACCGAGAAACAACGTGCTGTGTATAGGTTATGCGGAAAAGAAGAGGAAACTGCCGGCCAGTTGTGAGATTCTTGCCAGCAGAAAGCAAAGTGTGTTTGGCTTCTAGCTGTGTGCGCTAGTCAGTGGATGCTAAAACTGAGTGAGCGCACCAGTCCGCTGAACAAGAATCCAAGAGGTTTAGTTGCACAATTTGATCTCATTGCCACCATTCCCCATATCAAAAACGTTTGTCTAAGTTAGTTTAGCAAATTTGAATTAAAAGTACGGTACTTACAGTCGCGAAGAAAGTCAAAAGTTTCTCTCTGTGGGCAGTGTGTTTCCATGCACTCGATTATAATTAAAGGAAGATCAGTGATAGTATTCGGTTGTTTATCTAAATGTGGCTGGAGGATGTAGGTCCGATTCAGCTATATTTTTTTAATTTTCAAAAAACATTTACTGAAGCCATTTTTCATCATGTTTGTTTTCCTACATCGATTTTATTTAAATTTTGCCCAAATTTAGCCCGTAAGTACCCCCAACAACAACGTATGGATAGTTATAACCACCCCCCAAAAAACAATGAGTACTCGTACATAACAATTAGAAAAAAACTGAAACAAATCGGCACAATTTTTGTGTAAACCCGTGTTTGAAGATTGGAAAAAAGTCGCGCTGCTACAGACGAAATACGCCACAGAGAGCGGAGACAGCATGAACTTTCTCTCACGTTTCGGCAATTATATAAGGCTTATGTAAAAGCAACGTTCTATTGGCAATTTGTTACCTCAATATAAACTGCAAGCTATTCGCAAATGTGGCTGATTTACTGGACTGAAGTTTTGTCTGGTTTTAAAATGAAAACTTCTTTATGCGGTTTTTTAAACAGCTACTTTAGTAGCGCATTTTCATTGTAAAATGAGCTACTGGAGCAGCCATCTTGGTAAGACCCATACCCGGGACTTTTACATGAGCACCGATCTTGACTTCTAGGTCTTTATTTGAAGGACCTTTAAAATTGTGTGTGTGTGTGTGTGTGTGTGTGTGTGTGTGTGTGAGAGAGAGAGAGAGAGAGAGAGAGAGAGAGAGAGAGAGAGAGAGAGTGTGTGTGTGTGTGTGTGTGTGTGTGTGTGTGTGTGTGTGTGTGTGTGTGTGTGTGTGTGTGTGTGTGTGTGTGTGTGTGTGTGTGTGTGTGTGTGTGTGTGTGTGTGTGTGTGTGTGTGTGTGTGTGTGTGTTAACACGCTTACGTTCGCAATATGATTAAAAACTAGTACAAAAATGACTTTGTCAATCGTTTGGACAAGTTCGTTAAACACAACTACGTTTAACAGTTTCAAAATGGCGGCCACTGCAAATATTTATAAATTCATAACTTGCTTTACATATTTTTGAAAATCTGATTTCATCATCGTAATATGTGTTAAAACCGCATAAATTAGCATTTTTAATTTTCAAAATTCGTTGAAATTAAGAAATTTAATTTAACGGCGGTCATGGTTCATTTTCGTATTTTCAATGCGATCTGAATGTTTAAAATGATAATATTTGCAAATTTTAATGCTGTTTAAAAAATATGGTGAGATGAAAGAATTACTTGTGGAAATTTGCTTCCATCACGCCAGCGGGATAGCTGCATGCCGCGTTATTAACCATTGTGTTTCCAAAAGAAATCAATATTTCGTCTGAAACTTTACTATTGTATTCTTCCATTGTCTTTTACCATTGAGATTGGAATGACAATAGTTCTTAGTTATTTAAAATTGCACCATCACTGTGCAAGCTTTATCGTAATGTTGTTCACCTTGACAGAGCAAGCGTTCGTGCGCAGTTTAGGGTGACATGCGCTTGCAAAGCGCAACAGATGCGGAAGTGTACCGTGATAAACTGTGCCGGTGTATACAATATACCGGGCTAAATTTAGCTTAATATTACTACTTACCCGGCTGAAGGCGAACGTGTAGGTATATGGGTATCCTTCGCGACCTTCAAAACAAGAAACGAAGGACATCCGAGCTGTTTGCTTCCTTAATGTCCAGTTGTAGTGTCAAGGAGAACGGTGGGTTCCTTGTTTACGAATTTTATTGGAAAATGTGCAATGACGCGGCCGTCACGGTAAGAACCGGGACTTTAAAATTACCGCAGATTATGGCATGTATAACACGTTTTTAAGGATCTTTACTTTTTTAAAAAATATGTACATGTTTAGTGTTTACAATTTTAGCCCGTTTTGATTCAAACGTTTAGTCCGTTTTGATTCAAACGTTTAGTCCGTTTTGATTCAAACTTTTAGTCCGTTTTGGTTCAATCTTTTAGACCGTGTTGATTTAAACGTGGCACCTCACATCGGTTTTGGTATTAGCTTTCGTTATTCAGTAAAATCAGTTCACCCGTTTTAAAATGGCAGTCATTTAGCCGTTAAATGCGTTAAAATACATTTAAAATCTGACAGCCATCGTGTTAGTTTTTTGTATTTTCAATTAAAATATTATAAAATTCTAATTTATACAGATTCAAATGCGCATCACATCAGTAATGTCAGATTTGCAAACAAACGTAAATAAAAAAATTGCAATTTTTCAGATTTTGAATGGCCGCCATTTTTGAAACGAATTTTGCTGGGTATCAGAACATTCAGTGTGAAGCGAATCAGAATCGCTGCTCTTGTTAACACATTAAAAGGCTCATCAAAATATGTTTTAGACAGTACCATTATTATTGCACCGTGTCTAGGCGTTTTCATGATGACCGCTTTCCAAAACTAAATCCGCAAATAAACGGTTTTCTTTGGTACTGCTTAATATTTCAATGAGCTTCTGTTAATGTAAGACCCATATACTGTACATTAATGTTTACTTCCTAGTTATAGTGAGTGTCGCTTCGACACACAAATATAGCTCCAGTCATCTATCCGGCTTATTAAGAAATCCCACTGAAGACTGTCCTGCGTTAGCGACAGCCTGATAACCGGACAGTTGAGTGAGTAGCTCAATAATCACTTCGAATCAGCTGTCGGAATATGCCAGCTGTAACTAATCATCAGGAAATACCAACAGAGGCTTTCTAATAATTCGTCAAGCACAATAAAGTCGATTTTATCTTTCACACATTTTCCTCAGCAGCGTTCAAAGCGAGCAGGTGGGAGAAGTGAATGGAGAAACTCGTGTTTTGACGCAACTGTTTCGACACCGCTGCGCGCGCGTAGGAGAGAGAGAGAGAGAGAGAGAGAGAGAGAGAGAGAGAGAGAGAGAGAGAGAGAGAGAGAGAGAGAGAGGGGGAGAATGTGTTCCTTTCACTTCCTACAACACCGGTAGCTGCCCGGCGTATCTATGCTCTGAATTCGGCAATGCTGTCTATCTGTGAACCAAGGTCTTTATCGAAAGGTCGGCACGAGAAAGCTTCCATCAAGAGCATCTCGAGATAGCTCGTGAAAGCTGGGCTGGACATTGTAAATGTTTCTGTAGTAGAGACAATATTATAACAGTCGACTATTTTAGGTTTGATATATCCGGACTGTCGCCAGCTTTATCTGTTTTTTCTTTAGCCATACTCACATACATACTGGTGGATTAGAACCACATTTTTGGACTAAAGATCTTAAGATCGTTTTCCTTTACGATTACCATAATTCCTTTACAATTCGTGTACTCAGAAAGTGAAAGTATGTGGTCATAACAAACTCGAACAAAACACTATTAATCGAGTACTTTTGTTGGATACGAGATAATATTTTGAACGGAAAACTGTGCGGGGATTAAATAAGGTTCTTTTGAATGAATGAATAAGTAATGGGCACTGTGACCTTCGTAAATATATTGTGCCCCCTTCATATATTTTTGAGACTCTCAGTTACAATATCGTCTCCAGTCTTTACCTCATAAAGTAGAGGATTTGGGGAGGACTCAAGGAAATTCCTCACTTCTAATTGGTAACTTCCCAAAAAACGGTTCCTCTCGTAACAATCGCACCACAGTCTACCAGCAGGTTATAGGGAGATTCCGCTTCCTTCCCTCAGTATCTGCAAGTTGGATCTCCTACAAAGTCAAGATTCCTAAGACGTCTCTTAAGGGTGCCATGCCCCTTAAGGAAGCCCATCAGAAGTATTAGCTTAAAGGCCGATACAGATCTTAGCTCTGTTCCTGTCAAAGTTCCCGAGGCTTGTCTTAATTCTCGCTTATCTTTCCAGAGCTTAGATCTTCTAGCCTATTCTTCCCTGCTAAGTTTCATCTTGAAGTAACTGTCCTCAAGTCCGCAAAACGGTTCTGGCCCTATAAGTTGGGTCGATACCTCTTCTTTGCCAGCTCGTCTGATTTCTAATTTCCCTCTAATCCAGCGTGTCCTGATATCCGAGCAGTGTAACCTTACTACTCTGGCCCAGCCTACTTAACTTTTACATTCCCAGACCATTGCCGAGCTGATGGTTGGAGAACTTTAATGGCTGCTCGACTATCTGACATAATGGCATGTTTTTTTTCCATTGTATCGCCTGTCAATATTTCTTTGCACACATCTAGATGCTCTGAGTTATTACAAGGTTCTGTTACGAAACCATAGAAAATATTGCAAATATAAAATTAACTTGCGATCAAAGGCATTCTTTCCTCAGCGTACACCTTCAGATAGTAATTTCCCTGCCTGGCTCTCGCAGTCATTACAATAACACGTTGCTCGATTCCGAAACCCGGCCAACCTGATATTACGTACCCGCGTCGTGACTAATAAAATGTAACGATCCGTCACGTCAGCTGTTAATACGACGGATGCTGTTTGAAAGGCATGCCTGGCAAAAACTCACCTTACAGTTAGTGCACGGTTTAACAGCCGGACGTTGGAGTTCTGTTCCCATTCTAACAATATGAAAAACTATCCTGCATATCTTACAGCGCAAAGAAGAGGCGATATCAAAAGACCTCAAGTAATCGAATCTTGGGTGTGTGAAACACAACCCTTACATGGATACGACAACAGAGCTAACGGGAAACCGTAAAACACCGAAGGGCGGTCAACCAGGAACGTTTATCGAAAGGGGTTCCTCTAGGTGGACTTAGGAGAACAGTAGGACGTTTAACAGTCGGAAGTTGGAATATTGTCCCCATTCTAACTGTACGAAAAAGGATATCTACAAGCGTCAATCGAGAACGAAAATTCACATATGGAGAAAATAGGAAAGAAGAGAAGCAGAAGATCTCCCAGATATCAAACCTTAGATGTCAGAAACACAACTCTTAGGCCGGGTGGTCACCAAATGCGAAGCGGAAATGCACTGAGCGGAGCAGATTACGCATTCAAAACTAAGCTATTGTCTTTAATGTAAGTGTGGCCAATGAAAGCATAACGAAGCTGAGCATAGTCAAGCGGGCTCCGCTCCGTGTAGCTTCAATTCTATCTAGGTTCGGTTTTAAAGCTGACCTCGCTTCCCCCACCACGCCAACCACGCCTCCAAACCTATTATTTCTCGTTCCCGTTGCGTAGGTTACGGTTTTTAAACACAATAATCCCTAGAATCCGTTACAGTAGTAAGTCTAAATGTTTAAAGTTAAAAGATACAAACGCGTTCTTTAAACTGACTCAACTCCGCTTCTGGTTGCCGTTCATCTCAATTCTGTTTCGCATTTGATGGCCACCCGGCCTTATAGATCTGCAACGACAGAGCTCAGTCAGGAACGTTTTTGGAAAGAAGTTCCTCCAGGGAGGCAGTAAAGACCCTTTGTAGAGAGCAGTTTAGTAGAACCACGAGACTCACTACAGGGCACTGTAGTTTGAGTTTGCACCCGAACAGGGTAGGAATGTGTCACGGAAAACTGAGTTTAGGCTAAGCAGGATGGATGACAAACTGCAGATCGCATAATCTGTGATTGTGAGACAAAGGCAAAGAGTCGGTTTCCAGGACCTCAAGGATATCGTGCTGAATGAACCATTCAGTATGCTAAAGTAGTATCTAAGAGGCTTTGTTGTACAATACATTATTTAATTGCGATCCCAGGCATTATTGAACTCCGTAATCTTTAACATCCAATCCAAAGCAATAGTACGAAAAAGAAAGGAAGGGTTTACCCTAAGTACAGCTAGCTGGTCTTCAGAAACGCTTAGACTGGGACAATTAGATGAGTACTTTTCTGGAGTGCTACTGTTGATTAGGTACTTGCTCTCGGAACTTCGCGTAGTTATATCTACAAATAATAGATTAAAAGTAATAACAACAATCTGTGCATATATAGTTCAACCATTTTTTCGGGTTCTTTGTCGAAGAAAAAACAATAAGATTACGATACGTCACATTTTGTAGAAGCGCATTTTGTTGTGTGTAGTAAGTGAGCAAAATTTGATGAACTGCTTTTGAGAAATTATGTTGTTTTTTGGGAGGGGGAATAACAACCTAGACGCTTGTTTGGGGGAACGAAATATAAACAATTTTGTAATAACCGATTTTCTAACTTAAGATTTGATACTATTCTTATGATATTAAAGCAGTCTTGTACTTGTGGAGTCTATTAGATATTAGTTACTCTATAACGCGTACTTGTTATAACTTAATACTTAAAATTTCAGCTAAGGTTACATAAGTCAGTACAATGCTGTACTTTCTCACCTCGGACAGGTGTATGTGTTTATATAACGAGTCACGGTGATTGACTTTACAGTTATGGTTACTGGTCAACAAACCCATTGCATTTATAGCCAGTGATCATTGCTTCCTCATTATTAGGCTTAAGGTCGATTTATTTTCTATAAACAAGTTATAAATATATTGCTTATATACAGTGTTTTAGGTTGAATTAATGAATGAATAAATTTCTAGGGTTACTGTTGCACGCGACCTTTGTAGATTTATTGTGCCGCCTTTCTATATTCCTGTTGTTCAAGTTGCTTTCCCCAACTCTAATCTGTTTATAAAGTCTAAGATTTGGAGAGGTTCAAGGTAACTCCCCCACTTCTAATTTGAGACTTCCCAATTTGTTATTGAGCTGTTTGCAGATGCATGCTCTGCTAATTTTCCCCCTTACTGTTGACCGTTATCATTGAGGTTGTGCCCCATTTGGCTGTTTTTTGTGGTGCGGTGAATTCCTGCCCACTCTGTTTACATTATTCCTTATTGGAACGTGAGTAGCTAAGGAAATCACGTCCGCCAACACAGAGCCCCGCATGAAAGGGTAAGTTACAGTGGGAGGTCGCCAGGCTTCCCAAGGGCTCCGATAGGTATATTAGGCCGGTGTCATTCATTGCATCAGCACGGGTCACTTTACACTTTAGAGTTAGTTTGAATGTGTGTCTTGAAGTAGATGAGTGAGTGGTACGGTGGGATCGCTAAGCCCATTAACTGCTCCTCCGGTAGTGTGTTAGGTCAGTAAGTAGATAAGTAGACAAGCTAAAACAAACTGTGCCAAATTACTGCTTCGGTATAATTTTCGTGTACACTGGAAAATGTTGTTTGTAGTCCTACCATTTAGGGCTGAACTTAGAGGGCCTAATAACTGAGTTTGTTTATAATAAAAAACAACTTCTGACGTTGGTTCAGGTATACCAAACAAAATCGGGTAAGCAGTGTCTGACAGTGCTACAGTTATATTTGTGAAAATGTTAATTGTAGCCAATAAAGTACAATGTGATTAAAAAATAATAATAATAATATTTTGTTTTAAATCGTTCGATCCCTTTTTATTTATTTTTTATTGGTTTATTTTTCCCGATTGGCCGTTTTTGTGAAAACTTCGATTGTCTTCTAGTAATATACTAGATCAGTGTAAGCTTTACAAGGCCACTAGCTTACAAGCGGACCTGTGACGTCACAAAGACCCCGTTACATAATCAACTTTTATGGACTCTGGAAACCTCAAGACAGAACTATCCAAACAAACCTCAGTGTCCAGCTTTCTTGGACACTAACCCTCCACACTTGCTTGTTTAAATGTTAATGTGCGATTCCTATTTCAAATTATGGAAATGGATCCCCAAATTGTATAAAATTTGACACTTTTTTTACAAATTTGAATAATGCTATTATAAATTGTTGCTTCACGCAGCTGTCTCGTCCACGGGATACGAGAATATAACGGCATAAAAATTGACTTCGGTAATACAGAGGTTCGATACGTACAAGATAAAACAGATTCGTAAGTTTCAAAATGGCGTATTAAAAATCTCACACTTTAAATCCGATTTCACTGCATTAATAATTTTTTTAATATTTTGAATGGCTGCCATTTTGAAACTTATGACGGATTTCACTGAGTGACGAACTTTTCCAAACCATACGAAAATTGCCAAAATTGAGTTCACACACGCATGCACGCTTATGTAAAACTTCAAACTTAAATATGTGTTGTAGGACATAATCGCCAGTCTGAACCTTACCATAATGGCCGATCCACACAGCTCAACTAACGAAATACCGTATTCCCACAGTCGCATTCCGAACTTCGGCCTTCGAGCCACTAAAATGATGTTTAAATTACCTTACCTTCATTACCCACATAATATATATGTCAAGTACACAAGGCAACAACGTAAACAGCTGTTTCGGAGGCACTATGTGGCAACACAGCATTGTTGTACAAGGACGTATGACGTCACAGCTGATCGGTTGGCTTGGCACTAACCACACCGCCCAGTCACACTGGTCGAGTTAAATTTATATGTTGGGCAATTTTGTAAATGTTTTATGGGCTAATCGAATTTCTGGAGAGCGGTTTTAGACTGCGCTTTTCCGGATTTCAGGTCTTCTTAAAGCAATACGCTTTAAACCATAGTTAATTAAAACAAACATGCACTAACAAATATTACTTGTATTCTCAGTGTTGGTATTTTCCAATATTCTCCTTTTCTATCTACTCATGTTCAGCTTAAGTTTAAGTTGTGACCTTTCTTGTATATTATTTCTGTATTGTATTTATACATATATTTTTACAGTGGAACATTACACGTTTTCTGGTTGCTACCGAACCAGAAATAAGGACTTTCGTGCTTGTATAAAGTTTGCAGGTCCCCCTTCATCCCACGTTTGTCAGTGTGAGTTTGTGTATACAGCAACAGAAGCTAAACTTATTTTACGATTTCGACGAAACAAAAAAAAAGTTTCTGATAACAAAGTGTTTATATACCGGTTTTAAGAATTAATACTTAATGATTATTTGTGTTATTATCACTTCGTAATCAACTCTCGTTCCTAGTGCCTAACCTGAACAAAAATAACTACTTATTTGGATTTTGGCCGCTAATATCGAGCATGCTTTTCATAATACTGGCTGTACTTCAAGTCCGTTTATATTCAATGCCTAGACCGAAAGAAGTCTAGATGCCGAGGCATTACTTGAAATACTGAAACTACAAACACAAAACAGAAACTTTTTTGCTTAACTTTATGCCAGTTAGACTGATGAGGACGAGGGATCTGCGTAAACGGTAAAGCTTAACGGCAGTAACTGCGTCTCGAATCCACGACCTTGAGGTGCGTAGAAGCAGACTGAACGGTGGCTTAGCCACGTCGACCACCGAGCCCTGCGCTGAATATACTAAGCGGCAAAGCATAAAACTGAAACTTACATACGATCAGATGAACCAGTACAAAAGCAAACAGGTGGTGTATGCAATCCAGAAACAATCTATTTTGTTGGCAAATAGGCAAACAAAACTTATGAGTGATTAAATTTTGTTCAGGAGTTATCGGTAAAACCGAAAAAGTGATTTTACTCAAATTGTTTTCAGGTATAAAGACACATTTTTCAAGTAATAAGCCGAAAAACTCCAAAATTAACCTCAACCTTGTTTTTGCCTATTTACTCTCAAACTGTAAATTCCTTTTCTTTGAAAATTTGCTTTACATATGGTTTTTCAAAAAGACCAATATTTTAACAAAATCTGATAAACCGATTTCGAAAAATTAGTCCGATTTTGCTGTATTTTTGTCGGCAGTTTCTGTACCAGATTTATATTTGGGTAATAACGGAGTCTGAGAAAGTTAGTGTGTACTTGTAGCTAAAGGTTGTCTTTGAGTAAGAACACTAAAACCAACGCTAAACTTAACTTTCACTCCTGGCTGGAAAACGCCAAGGAATAGCCTATAATTTCACGATCTGTTTCACATAAACCAAGCTGCCTTCCAAAGAGATTAAACTCAGCAATACTAACACTCTTTGCTCTGATTGGGTTAAGTATTAAGATTTCTCTTTATACCTCTATACAGTCTGTGCATTATAATGTGAATACAGTGCTAGTGTATTATGATAAGACGTTATTAGAATGATAGAAAGAGTTATACATTGTATTTTTACTGTATACTGTACGTAATAACAATACAATACAACAAATATGAAATTAATGTTGCACAAACTCTTTTGCGTACAAACTATATTCGCTTTTGTATCCGATAAAATGTAAGGTTGAAATTTCTCTAATCAATAAATGTGTAATCTCTGCGCAAACACCAGCAACCCTGAATAAAATTACTTAAACGAACATTTTAAGAAGAGGAAACTTTTGTATTTCACAAAATGGCGCTATTAAAAATCTTAAGAAAATCAAACTTTTACCCGTTCTAAAGCATCTCGACTTCATCTCAGTTCGCGACACCCTGTGTTATTCAATTAACGACCGCATCTCAGTTCGCGACACCCTGTGTTATTCAATTAACGACCGCATCTCAGTTCGCGACACCCTGTGTTATTCAATTAACGACCGCATCTCAGTCCGCGACACCCTGTGTTATTCAATTAACGAGCGCATCTTAGTTCGCGACATTCTGTATTATGCAATTAACGAGCGCATCTCAGTCCGCGACACCCTGTGTTATTCAATTAACGACCGCATCTCAGTCCGCGACACTCTGTATTATGCAATTAACGAGCGCATCTTAGTTCGCGACACTCTGTATTATGCAATTAACGAGCGCATCTCAGTCCGCGACACCCTGTGTTATTCAATTAACGACCGCATCTCAGTCCGCGACACTCTGTATTATGCAATTAACGAGCGCATCTTAGTTCGCGACACCCTGTGTTATTCAATTAACGACCGCATCTCAGTCCGCGACACTCTGTATTATGCAATTAACGAGCGCATCTTAGTTCGCGACACCCTGTGTTATGCAATTAACGACAGCATCTCAGTCGCGACACCCTGTATTATTCAATTAACGACCGCATCTCAGTTCGCTACACCCTGTGTTATTCAATTAAAGACGAGTATCTCAGTTAGCGACACGTGCAAATTTCTACAATAAAAATGCATTCGCTGTGACGACGTGACCTTGAGCGATAAAGTAATCACTAAGGTTACGTAACTTGTGATATTGTGCTTTGTTGTATTACAAAATATGGGTTCGCAAGACGCAGTTTGCGTGAATCAATAAATACCGTTGCGTCGTCAACCCACGCGTCGCCATTTTTAAATTTGAAACACGCAGCCGGCGTATTGCTGCTTAGCCTTACATTCGGAAAATAACAACCATTAAGTCAGAGTTGCATAGCAACATTAATGGAGGATATACAACAGCATGCCCTAATCACTTCTTATGTTATTTAAATTAACTGTTTGTAGAATAATAACAATTTTCCCTAACGCTGCTTCAACATCTTTTAATTACCTATCGCTACCTTCAGTTAATATATTTTCTATTTTTTGCAGGTTGGTCACACTGCTCTCCAGGCTACAGTAAGTAGTGTTATTTGAAATTATAATTATACCAGAATTAGCAAAACAGATCTCAGCTGCTCAGGGATGTGTTTACCGTTAAGTTGGACAACCTGTTTGCTCTGCTTGGTGCCTCGGGGTTTGGGTGTTTTCCTACTTGGAATACGTAAGGCCTACCGGAGACAGCTGACGTTTGAAAGAGGACAAGGAACCGTTAACAATGAATTTATTACTGGACGATTAGATTAAATGTGACTTCGTGATACGCGTTCGGTTGTACGCGGGTTTTCATTGTGAATTTGTTTCGAACGTCGTAAAAAATCGATTCTGGTTGAACAGTGTTGTATCAAATTTTCAAATTCCGCTGAAAATACGGAAACTAAAAGACGGCTGTCAGGGTTCATTTTCATATTTACATATTTATTCCTTAAACTTCGACTATTTCAAATTTTGTTTGGAACTTTGCAAAATTCTCTTATTTTGGATTGGGTTACTTTATAATTGATAATCTCCTTACGATCCTGTTTTATGCGATCATAATCTTTTAGATTTTTGCCCACAAAATACAAAAAAAAAAAAAAAATCCGGTGTAATGAGACACGTAACGCGGGACTTTGAAGTGGGCGCCGATCATGCCCTATAGATTACTTTTAAATGTGTGTGTGTGTGTGTGTGTGTGTGTGTGTGTGTGTGTGTGTGTGTGTGTGTGTGTGTGTGTGTGTGTGTTTAGCACCCTCAAGTTCAAATTTTGGTCCGATTAAATTAAAACGACACAAAAATTCACTTTCGTTATTAGCTTGGGCAGGTTCGTCTTCTAGCAAAATACGTTCAACTGAAAACGTTCAGTTTCAAAATAGCAGTCATTTCAAATTATTAAATATTCGTAACTTTTCGGTCTGGTTCATTCGTGCTTTTGAAAATCCGGTTTCGCCATCGTAATCAGCGTTAAAAATTGTATATTTGCATTTTGAACTTCCAAAATACGTTGGAACTTAGACATTGAATTTAACGGCGGTCGTGGTCCATTTTCGTAATTTTAAACTTAATTTAAAAGTTTAAAATGCTAAATATACGATGATTTTAATGCTGATTATGACAGACTTTCGAAAAAGGGTGAAGTCTGTTGAATAATTTCAATAATCGACAATAACGGTAGAAACTGAACGATCTACAAACTTTCAGGCGGCGTAGATAAACTTGTTGTAGATAAGAAGCCTGGTGTCGGGCACATTGTTTTACAGTAAATATTAATATTTGTTAAGGCCTTAGATTAAGATCCGGGACAAGGCCCTCTGAAAACAATGCTATTTATGTGTAGGTTACGCAGGGAAACTGTGTCGACCTTACACTGACCGTGCAAATCTGCATGAACTTCCTTACGTTCAATTAAATTACAAAACAAAACCATCGAAAATAGAAATAATATCTTATAACCTGCATAGACTTAGTTTATAAGTAAAAATAAAAAATCGAAATAATATCTCATAAGCTGCATAGATTTTGTTTATAAGTGAATATCCGTAAATAAAGTCATGTTTTATTTGTGTGTGTAGTTTGTATAATTGTACCTGCAAGTATCCAGTACTGTCAAAAAAATGTTATTTGTTGACGTTTCAGTGCTTTGTAGCCTCCTTTATTTTTTCTTCTTCAGCGTGCTTTCGTATGGGAACATGCACTGTTCAACCCTATTGTTTACCACCCCTGACTTAGGTTTTTAACCCTGGTTGACCTTCAACTGTCTACCTGATTCACCCAACCCTCTTTTGTCCTCCCTGTTCTATGACCAATGGTGGTTCGCTTTTCTAGTGCGTATTTCATTTATTGTTTGTAATATATTTTTACCTTACGTTCTTCATTAGTTGCCATATTTTCAGAGTAAAACCGGGACGAGAGACTTACTGGTTGGGGAAAGAACACCCCTTTAGGCAGAAAAGTTGTTTTTCCGGAAAATTTTGAAATTTGTTCCTACATGATCGTACTTTTAAATAACATTAAAACAAGTTTTTTAAAGATGTAGAGACGAACAGACAAACCAAACATGTCCCCTATTTTTTAAATCTGTAGAGACGAACAGACAAAACAACCTGTCCCCTATTTTTTAAATCTGTAGAGACGAACAGACAAACCAACTTGTCCCCTAAGTGTTAAAGCTGTAGAGACGAACAGACACACCAACTTGTCCCCTAAGTTTTAAAGCTGTAGAGACTTTTTTGTTCTGAAATCGAATATAACAATTCAAATCTCGAAATTTTTTCCACAATCAAAATAATTTTATATAAGCCAACTTCATAAAATGAAAAATTAAAAACTAATTTTGATATTCATCAGACGGGTGATTTAACACCTGACAAGGCACGCCTTGGTGAAAGCACAACGGCCGCGTGAATTTGGGCGAAAGGCCGGCCGTTGGCCAAATTATGGTGAAAGTCTCGCCGGCCGGGCTCGCACTTTCCCCGCGGAAACTATGCGGAAACTGGCCGCTTGTCGCGGATCACGGGCAGAACCAATCTTTCAATACCGAGGTACTCTCACTCTATTGTAGCAACTAGTGAAAAAAGAAATGGAAGTGCTTTCTAATGTTGGTTCCGTTATGAGGTTATGTCGGGTAAAGAAAACAAGACGTGATGGGGACAGCAGTAGAAGAATCGTTTCCGGTAGATTTTCCGGTTTGAACGGTCTCAACGCGAGTGCCGTAACTGTGTTGGTGGAAGTGGTTCTGGTCAGCAGGAGATAGCGCTGGTTCTAGTACCGACAACTCTGCCAGGAAGCTTTCGTATTGTGGTGATACGGAAACTTTTGATCGTGCTGACAAAACGTATTGAAAAATAAGGAGGAAAAATTCTGCAACCAAAAATCAAAAAGGTGGAATACTAATTGAATAGCTAATCAAGTAAGGTAAAAAATTGTAAGGTGAAATTACAGAAATACAGTTAATCAGACGATTAAGAATTCTTAAAAATAGCTCAGATTTTAACAGTAAGTCTAAAGTGATATCATTCAAACAAATGTAGGGAAATCATTATGCAAACTTTCTCACATGCAGTCAGTTCTTTTTCCAAAATGGAACCTACATTTTACAAGGGTCTACGTTTGAACGAGAGTTTCATACGAGAACACTGTTCCTATGTTTGTTGGAAATCTGTGAATTAGTTTAGTCTCCAGCAACGTACACAGATGTCCAAGTGAAAACCACTTTTTGAAAACATAGGGCCTGGAAACGGTTAGATTCATCGAAATCTTGAAATCAATTTTTTTTAGATTTATACAGTACTTCGTACAGTGAGAAAGTTAACAAACCAAATGTGAATTCAAAACTGAAATCGAGTCCAAATCGAATGTTTGCTAAGTCACAAAACAACTTATAAAATTACGGCGAGTGAAGCTTAAATTCGATGTTGCCAACATTGCTGCGGGAATTTTTTAATTACTTTTCGTCATATTGGCAATCGTGATCTATAAATGACGTAAGCGCATTGTAAACCTGTGTCATAGGTTCTAACGCCGAATCTAGGTTAGACTGTTCTTTGTAAAAACCGCAGACTTAACAGAACGTCGGACTTGCACAACGCAGTGTCAGATAATACACAGCTTGTGTGTTCACGCTGAAGTGGTACGGTGCACTGACTATCTCGCTTTGTACAGAACGCTACCGCGTTTACAGTTATCATATAACAATACAGTTTATGAATTATCGGTGAATGAGCCACAAAATAGCGACCATTTCAAATTGTAAAAAATTCTTAACTTTTTTTATCATACATTTTTTTGAAAATCTGATTTCATTATTGAAATCTGCCTTTTAAATATCCAAATTCCAAAGATAAAGAAATGAATGCGCTATTGTTAATTCACGGGCATTCGCCTTCATCACGTCATCGAGGCACGTGCGTGACGCGTTTACATTCAAATTATAGAGAAAAGATAACAATATTTGCTACATAAATCACTTTGCCTTCCGCAATTTCCATCGCTATACTTATTTACCTTGAGTGCAACATTTAAACACTTCGCATTGTATCGGTATGTTTAGCTGGATGTATTGAAAGAGAACAGCTGTTTGCCCGCAGCGGTAGTCAGACACGAGTTGCGTTGCAAGATCCTAGAATAGGAACACTATCATCAGTCCTAGGCAATAACCTTGTGGCACTCCACTTTGGTGGAAGAACTAGTTTGTTGCATTAGATGACAAGCGCCATTTTGTTTTTTTGGTATTTCCGTATTTTGTAATTATAGCTGATTAAAGATGTTCTTTTGTAAAATTTTGCAGACCTTTTAATAAAAAAAGATACATTAGAATTTTGAACTTTTATCTTAAACTGAAAGTACGAAAATTAACCCCAACAGCCGTTTAATGAAATTTATTAATTTTAATGTGATTTAACGATTCAAAATGCTAATTTATGCAGTTTTAAACGCCGATTGCATAGATTAAATTAAATTTTCAAAGAACATTGAGACAAAGTTGTGAATTTTTAAAGCTTTGAAACGGCCGCCATTTTGAAACTGTTGAACGGATTTTGCTGGATAACGAACTTGCCCAAGCTCTTAACGAAATAGATTTTTGAGTTTAACGAAACCAAGTTTTAATCAAATCGGTTGAAAATTGCGAACGTGAGAGAGCTGACACACACGCACACACAGAGAGAACATTTCAACGACCCCCTCAAAAGGTGATATAGGGGTCTAGGCGTTCATTTCAAGGCTCCGGATCTAGATATTACCATGATAGTCGCACAGTAGCTCAAATTGCAAAAGAAATTCGCAAATAACCGTAATAATTCTGTGCAGTGGATACGTTACCGCTAAAGCGCGAAAGCAGTTGATGTGCATATTACCTAGCTAATCTGGAGATTAACTGATTTGCCCCGTTAACATGCTGAAGCAAGAGTTTACCCATGTAATGTGCACATTTTTAAAGTTCAAACGTTTCTTGATTGATTCTATCCACTAATTTGTTAATTGTTTGATTGTAGTAATTTGATTCTTTAGGTATCGAAAAATAAATAAATAACATTACAATCAATTTCCGTAATTGTAATATAATACTTTAATAAATTAAAATAATGTTTAATTTTTGTATTATAATTTTTTAATTGATTGATGATTGATTCTGTCAAATAATTTGATTGTTTGTATTAACTCGATTCTTAGTTATCGAAAAATAAATAAATAGGCTAACATTACGTCTATTTAAGCGTACAGAAACGTTACTGTTGTTCCAGCAAAGACCGTATTTTCCCTTTGACGAGTGTCCAGCAGGCACTTTAGCGGTAACACATATAAGCACGTTATAGAGGTCAGAGAAGCGGTCGCAGTTTGTTGTTACTGTATTTTCAGAAAACATCTCCGTGCGGCTGGAGAACACACAACGGATCCGGGATCTATTTTATAAATAGTAAAAGTGTTAACAAGTTGACCTTGCGGTGATCCGCTCGGGTATCCGTTGACACAACAGTGTTGCAGAAACAAAGAAATCTGGAGTGTTTGGCATAGAAGGAACACTTACACTTAGTACACGGCCGTTGCAGAGAAAGTTTCGTCGTGGCTCTAAAAGCTTTTAGATATAGGCTATATTAGTTTTGTAACGTGCCTCTGTTGATTAAATGTCTAGACAGCGATTTTAATTAAACTGAATGAATGGCTTTATTTATTATATTTATCGGCATTCTCAGCAAGGTGTCGATAAATAAATATATAAATAAAAAAAAATGAATAGGTAAAACATCGATTTTGATGAAAGTTCAAGTTCACCGAGTTAAGAAAAGTGGCGTTTACTTGGACATATATCCGTCTGTGTATAGCCTACAACGTATAACGCTGAAACGATTCCGATGAAATTTAGCGAGCAGGGCTTTTCTTGCACTGGACAGTTTTTAATTACATTTAGGGCAACAAAATTTTTAATATTCGATTTATCAAAATCGGCTTTAACGATTTTGACAAATTGTGCTCAAATATAGTTTATATACGTGGACAAAACATATAGCACGCAGTATTTCGGAAAATATGTTCATAAGATTTTGGTCATGTACGAAGATATATAGCTCTAGCTAGTGCAGGAAATTAGAAATAAGAGATATTTATAGTTTAGTATACGTCTTAAAAAACCCCGATTTTGAGAAATTCGATCAATTTTCTACTTTCTTTGGTCGGTCCTGCTTCCGATTCTGACGACTTGCAACGTAAAGCAAAGCGGCTTACCCTTGTACTGTGGGCACGTCGATGCAGTGCGAAGATGTACGCTTTCTGTCGCCCGCCATATCCGCGAGCCTGGCGAAGTCCGTGTCCTGGTCCATCAGCCGAGCAGACTTTCTGGACTCCAGCAGCCTAACCTCCTCCAGCCTCTTGCGCAGCTCCATCTGTCCCTGCAACAACAACACATTCATAATATCGTACTACGCTTCTGGCGGGGGCAGCAGATGGGCTTAGCGACCCCACCATATCTCTAACTCATAGTACTCTTATTCATCTACTCAAGACACTACTCTACATAGCATAGCGAATTGTAAAATGTAAAGCGATCCGTGCTGATGCAGTGAATGACACCGGCCTAGTGGTGTATCAAACGGAGCTCTGGTGACCATCCAGTGTACCTTAACCTTACCCATTCATGCAGAGATCAGTATAAGCGGACCTCATTTCCTTAGTTTGTTGTGGGTGTTTCCATAAGTAGGGATGTAAAATAGAATGAGCGCGATCTCACCGAACAATAAAAAAGGTTAGCCAAATGGAGCAGAACCTCCGTGATGCGGGTCGAGAAAGGAAAAGTTAAGAAGAAATTTGAAACTGAATTTGAACTGAAAGGAATAAAGATTTAATTTATTACCCTGAAGTAGATCTAGTTGCAGTAGATCAAGAATGTACTCAGGTCTATGTGGAATTATTGCATATGTGCATGAAACTATTGGAAATTGTAACAATAGCCTATTTTAAAAGTTACTGGGTTTATCCTTAGGTCAGCTCTCCTTTTAAACTGGCTGGATCAGCCCGTGAACTAACTCACAGAAACGATTACCCTAGTATATGGCCCATTGGTGTTCGATACCTATAAGATACTCAACATTTCGCAGATCCAAACACATTTACCGCTTTATATATTAAGATAGTGTAAGATATAATTTTAACATATTAAGAAGGGTTTATTGTTACTATCGTGTAAAAATTTGGAAATTGTTATTAGAAATTATTTTTTTAAATATTAATTTGTTTCTATTATGTAGTATACACCAAAGTCATTCAAATTTTTGGAAATAATTTACAGTGACTTCCAACCATTAAAAATTATAAAAGAGTCATGTCTTAATTTATTTACGTAAAAGCATAACAGCTTTCTCATTCAACGACTAATATTTTCAGAAATGTTAATACAATCCAATCCCGAAAACATCGTGCACAGTTAGAAATAAGCTTCTTTGCCGCTTTCATTATGCCTTATCGACGTGAAACAATAGCCTAGCATAGATCAAACAAAACCAGTAAAAGGCTGAAACAATAGCCTAGGCTAAATACAGGGACTGTAGTAAGCTAACGAATTACATAAGAAATGTGCACTTTTATAAAGCCTTGACCCGGTTACCGGCTACGTATTTCCTAACTAGGCGACCGTGCGATCTGCGTGAGTGGGCAGCCGGTTAGGTTATTTTTAAAATTTGTGTTGGCACCATTGGTTCGAAAAAAATGAAGGTGTTGGATAACGCGTGCATTGAATACGTTTCACGTGAATTGTGAAGAAAAGAATATGAAAGTGCAGCACGCTGCGTGATGGAAGCGAGTTTTCAAAAGGTTTTTCTACCTCATACTATTCTGAAAGATCTAATATTCAACTATCCTTATCTCTTTCAACTCAACATCTCTTTCAATATTCAACTCAAATCTCTTTTGATAGTTTTGAAATTAAATCGCAAAATAACCCTGATTCGCTTTATTTTTTCAAATTAATTTAAAATACTAATTTATGCAGATTTTACATGTTCTGAATATCATAGTAAAATTACAATTTTCGTAAAGTGGAAGATAAAAAAATTACGATTTTTTAAAAATTTGTTTTACTAGGTAATTAATCTGTCCGAGCTAATATAGTTGACACAGTTCAGCTGCGCGCGTAACCTTGCTCCGACTAAATTTGTACTAGTCACGCACAAAACATCGGTTCGTGTAATCATGGTCATAAGAGCGGCTTTCAGAAAGTGAAATTGCAAGCCAATAAATAACAAAATAATTATATTACTGCCAGTAGGTAGTTTAAAACGAAATTCTACGCAATAGCCATTAAGAAATGTCAGTGTTTTTGAAAGTGTATGTAGTTCCCCCCGCACACCTTGCCTGGTCACGCGCTCAGCTTTACTTCGTGAATTGTAACAAAATCAGTTTGGTGCCAAGTTTGCATCAAATCGGACTGCACTATTTTACGAGCTCTAAAGTATTTTTGAAAATTTTTAACGACCCATCAAAAATTGATCTACAGGTCAGTATCGGTTTTTTAGAGGTCCCGGGTCTGGATCTTACCATAATGGCCACTCTAATAAGTCATTATCTAAGAACTCGATTCTCGTGAAACGATTAAGCTTTGCGGAGCTGTCAATACGGATTGATTGCCAAATTAAGATGATATCACAACACAAATAAGTAACTTATACGCCGGGTAGAACGGGTCAAAGAGAAGACACGACGTAGGAAAGATTTAGGCCACAGATTAAACTCAACCGAGATCAATTATGCAAGAATTAATAGGCCTCGCGTCTCGTTATGGATACAGCGCTGTAGATTGTTCTTATCGTGTACAAGTGGAAGTAACTTTCGCTTCTACTTAATTAGACCGTTCTGCTTCCGCGCCAACGTACCTGTACACGCGTCTAAACGTTAGGTCGTCTTCCCCTCCCGCCGGTACGGAAGCTCAATTCGCAACGTTTTCACATTCAACTGGTTTGTTGGTAATAAACGTCGCACGAAGCTGTCTCGATATGGTCGCTTTTTATATTTAATAAATATTTGTAGCTTTTACAGACACAGTAAGGATCTTTAAAAGCGAAAATATATGTACAAACTGTAAAAATCTTACCACATTCCCACATACAAGACGTTTAAAATGAGATATCAAACGTAATTTTATTTTATCAAATGGAGCAGTAATCTGTATCGTTAATCAATATTAGTCTTATAGGGAACAGGATTCAATACGGCCGACAGACTCTAAAGGAACCTTAGAGAGAAAGAAGAGGCTAGAAGATCTAAGCTCTGGAAAGATAAACGAGGGTGAAGACAAGCCAAGGACCTCCTCGGGAACTTTGACAGAAGCAGAACAAAGATTTGTATCGTCCTTTAAGCTAAGACTTTTGACGGATTTTCTTAAGGGGCATGGCACGTTTAAGAGATGTCTTAGACATCTTGGCTTTGTAGAAGATCCAACTTTCAGATATTGAGGGAGGGAAGAGGAAACTCGTCACCTGCTGGTAGACTGTGAGCCGATTGCTTTGAGAAGAGATAGTATTTGGAAAGTCACTTTAGAAGTGACGCATTTATCTACCTTGAATCCTCTCCAAATCCTCGATTTTATGAAAAACTAGGTCTGGAAAGGCAGAAAATTTCAGGAATATAGGAAGGGGGTCATAATACATCTATGAAGGTCGCAGTGCGTTTTCAACCCATACTATTCTTTTATTCATGATTTTATCGTTACTGTTTTGTTTTTTTTTTAATTATAAGGCACAAAACGGAAGCACGCGTACTTTACGAATACATTTTTAATTTAAAAAAAAACATGATATTTCAAGATTGATTTTTGACAACTATACTTTCTCTATACTAAAAACAAAACGTTTGATTGCATTTAAGTAAAACTAGTTGAAAGTGTAATGTAATTGTTGGTTACATTGTTTTAACGTATAACGGGTAGCTACATTGCAGATCATGATACCCCTGTAGGCCTATGTGTCACAGACCTCAACCCGCCGCGCTTTGCTAAGGCGTAAACGTGTTGGACATTTTATACATTTATACTAAAACTGCAGATGTTTTAATTAAAAGTTAGACCGGAGTAGTTTAAATAACGCAGGTCCTTATTTGTCGTACAAAACCGATCGGAATGCTTAGTGTAATAATATATGCAAAATATAGGCCTATACGATTTCGTTCTTTTTGTAGTAAAATAATGTATAGGGATTTTTAGTTCATTTTCGGTCTATGCATTTTTTCTTGCACTACTGTTTACAAAGAACCAAAACGTGATTATGTTTTCGTAATTTAAATAACGGCCTTTTAAATTAATGTTTAAACGCAACAGATTTTTTGGCGCTACTCGTAAGTTTTGTTCTGGTATTTAGGGAATATAATTTTGAGAAAATCCTGTTGTAGTTTTTTGACTAAAAACGTACTAAAAATATTCTATTTAGAAACGAAGTGTTTCTGTTATATGAACAAGCAAGGCATATGTTCTGAATTTTATCAAAATCGGCGAATTAGTTATTCGCTTCAGTAATGTATACAGATACGTAGACTATTAAACTTGGAATAGTGACTTTCTGATCACTTTTTAAGTCAGCTGATGTGAAAGCGGGTGTACAGCTCTCAGAGCTCATTTTTAAAATACAAAAATAAAACTTGGTTTTAAAAAAAAATCGCTCTCTGTGCGTCAGCTGCTGAGCGTCACGCGCTTAACAGTGTTTACGAGCAATTCTACGCACTTATCACGTATTCACGGCCATCTCTAATTGTAGCGTGTTCCACGACCTCCAAAACATGTCCAATGTCACGCGGCACCGTCCTGTTACTGGAACAATTCCGACGGAGGGATTTCCTAAACACGATTACAACCGGCTTCCGGGAATACGTGTGACGTCATTAGGTCAAGGTATCAACTGACTTCTTTGTTCTCCAGCTGATCGATGCGCGGTAGCCTACTGCGCATGTCAACAAGTTACCGCGACCTTGAAATGCCGGTATCGGCGGTATTGATTACGGAATAAAGGTTCTGCCGGAACGTTGCATGTACTTTCTCGCTTCGGTTGTTAAAAATATTGATAATCTTACAGTTTTTAGGTTATGTAATGAATATTCGATGTTTGGTTGCAAAACTTACAATTTATCGTTATCACTAAAATAAGTACAAAGAAAGTTAGGTGATCGATCTTGAAATTTCGATGTATAAGTCAGTTTTTATGTCCAGTATGTTAAAAATGAGTTTTACTTAAATCTCTTGCGTCTGTACAAATCGCTAGACTTAATTAATTAACTTTGGCCGATTTAGAAGAAACCAGTGCAGTATACACGCATACCTGGATTTTCATTTTAAACCATTTCGATAACCGCCGCATCAATGACATTGGTTCTTTACGATTTTTATCAAATTTTACTCAAAGATGCGTTTATTGTGCATAGCTATGTTATGCCCTGGCGAGATTCGCGCAGCTTTGTGTCCTGCTTGCTCTGTAGTTTTGAAAGTTTCATAATTCGATAAAAAATTTAAATGGTAAAAGTTTTTGATTTTGTGCTTAATGTCCATACTTTCTGCCAGTTAGACTAATGAGGACGAGGGATCAGCGTTAACGTAAGGGAAAAGCAACGAGAATGATTGCGGGACGCAATTCACTGACCGGTACTTTAGTAACATCGACCACCGAGCCCCGCGCCTACAAAAAAAGGTATTTTGATATTTGTCACTGAAATTTACCGTAATGGATTAATATAGTTTTAAAATATTTAAACGTCCGCAATTTAAACTGGTCAATGTAGAGAGTGATTATTTTTTCCAATTAGATTTCTAACAGGCGTAGAAGCGTTAAGTGCATTTTTTTTTTTTTTTTTTTTTGGTCGAACCGTGCTAGTTTGTTCAAAAACAAAATGACAGATAATGGGAAAACTAAACGTTTCCGAACATACGTTTATACGAGTTTTTTTCTATATTTTTTTGTATAGCGTCAGCTTCCTAGACATTTCCGAAGTTCTGAATCCCCCTGTACTCGAAAAAGTTCGTTATTGGAAAATTATAAAGTCGACTGATACAATTTTGCTCTAAACTTGGTCATATATGAAGATTCCAAAATTAATAATTTTCCAGTATTCTGTCCGTAGCTTCCGAACCAAATTTTCGGAGAGGGATTATCTTTGAACGGGAGCAAGTTTATGTTTCTTCCACTATCGTTAGAAGCTTGCAGCAGGTGACCGCGGAACATGTGATGTGTATCGTCGGCTCTCAGTAGTAAAGGAAAAATCCCAGTTTGGCAGTTTAATGTCGCATTGTCACAGATGAATAACAGCTGATCGCATTGTTGGCCAGCTGACGCCCAGCTGTGAAGGCAACCTACGTGGGTGCAGCCTATACTGAGGCAGGCATGCAGTTGGGTGACCTTGTTTACAACAAAAACCAGTTTTGGCAACTTGTTCGCTTCGGCAAGTCGCGAAATGTTTATGTAATAAATAGACACAAGGCTAACCCTTGCGCTTTCTGACTATATATATATATATATATATATATATATATATATATATATATATATATATATATATATATATATATATATGCTATACTGAAAAAACGAGGCCACAGTCCGAGAAGCGCTAAGGAATTCAACCAGTATGCGATGCAGTTTATGCAGTATTGTTAAGAGTTAAATTTAGTTTTATTGGCAGTATCAAATTTGGCATGCGCGACGTTCCCACTGTTACACGTTAGGGGTTACGAATTTTCTTGGGAAAGTACTGAAATAGAGACAAGCGGGTGCCTGTACTGTGATAGTGTGCCAACACGTTTACGGCAGTGATGTAAACATAACCTCAAAGTTATATCTAGAACAGCTGTTCGTCTACATTATTAGTGAATTTACACTGAGAAATGTATGATGTACTATTGGGGTGGCCCGGACCAGTACTTCAAACGAACGCCGATCCTGACATTTAGGACGTTCCGGGGGTTCGGTATTCATTTTAAAAACATATTTTGGCAGCATATAATCTTCTTTATTTTGGCCCGATTCGATTGAAACTTGGAACAAGAATCGATTTTTGTACTAGCTCGGACAAGTTCGACAAGTTACCCAATAATTTCCGTTTAAACGTTTCAAAATGTTTATCATCATAGTCAGCGATAAAATCTGAGTAAATTAGCATTTTAAATTCCATTAAATATATGATATTGCACCAGACAATGTTCAGTGCACGTTTCTACGTAATTCGAATACTTTAACGCTAATTACTGCTGATTACGACGGTGCGGTCAGATTTGTTTTTTAAATATTTACTACAACAAAGGTTATGTGCGTTTAAAGTTTTGAAATAGCCGCTATTTTGAAACTGCTGAACGTATTTTGACAGTTAACGAAGTTGTTTAAGTTATTATCGAAATCGATTTTTGTAAATCAAATCTAACTAAAATTGCGAACGTGAGCGGGTTAAAACACACACACACTTCAATGTCATGGTTTTGGGTGTTACATAAAGGCTGCTCTAATTGCATGAAAATTCGCTGATGAATCCCTAACCAAAAATCCAATGAAAGAGCTACTGGTAAAGGTTTGGGTGTGTACCCAGAGTGTACGATAAAACAATCAAAATTAACCGTGTTCACAGTGGGAGTCAAAAACAGACGAACCGATTTTGAGAAATCAGGCTATCGCTAGCTTCCGCACCTGAATTTGACGGGAATAGTGAAAAAATGCAATACGGTATTTCGTACCAAATAATGTTTACCCGCAGTAGTTCGGAAATTCTCTAAATTTCTCAGACAACAGACTAAAAAGCGGAGTTTGACTTGGGCACACTAAAAATGGGAAATGCACAAATCGTAAACGTCAGCCGTTAGTACGCATGCGTGATGAAGCAAGACTACATTGAGCAATGCTGCTCGAAGTAGGTTTGTGTGTCACACTCTCACCAAGGCTGTGGAGATCTTGGCAGTCACTATAGCCTGTACTCCCCCTCGTCAAGTCATAACAAGTGCGTACAGGATGGAACTGACGCTATCTTGGTACTACCCCGGCTTGTTAATGAACTGTTTTCTGTCTGCGATAAACATCTCAACGCTGTTTAAGCTTGGTAATACAATATAATTTCCAAACAATGTTGTCACATAATAATAACAATCAGCGAATTTCCATTGGAGAATAATGACATGATCCATTGGTGGTCATTAAGATAAAACCCATTCAAGGGACCTTGAAATGAACAACGATCATAATTTAAGAATTCATAACATTTTCGTGTTATGTATTTTTGAAAATCTCTCGTTTTTTTCAAATATTTTTAAAAAAATATTTTTGGAACCCATTTATACGTTTCAAAATGTTTATGTTTATGTTCAAAATTTATATGTTTCAAAATAACTTCTTTATTTAAACAGTTTTTAAAAAATGTGGTTTCACAGCTGTAATAAGCGTTAAAATTTGCGTAAATTGGATTTTATTGATAATATAAAATTAAACTTGACGGAAGTCAGGGTTCCTTTTTTTTACACGCCTCAAGGCTAAGTTATGTGCTCGGGGGGGGGGTGTAAGGTACGGCCCAGTTTTGGGGAACGATTGTGACGAAGAAGGTAAGTCAGTTCAATTTTTGGTTAAAAATCTACGTTGGAGATCGACGAGTGAATTGTACAGCTCTCGCAGTTACGTGTTCCCGCAACGAAGATAAGCGTTATCAGATAAGATTCCGTATACAGCGCCAAGTGGGTTAAGGTGGAGGGCCGAAGGGTGTGTAACCGACCGGGCGAACATTCTAGCGCGCAAACTGTGACGCAAGCCACGAGAGTTGGCCGGCAAGTTGGGCGACCCACATAACTTTCCCGTGTTGCCACATCGTGCTATCCGCGAGATTGCGTGAAGCCGTCGCGCTAGATCGAGCATACTGTATTGTATAACTATTGCTGATTTGTTGGAATTTTATCCGCGGCAGAAGTCGCGGGGGAAATAATTTGGCGGCAATAAGCGTGCGCCGGACCTTATTGTGTCCTCTCGCTCGGCTATATTCGGTTATATTTCCGAAAATACACGAACGAGCTTTTCACTTCCGAGTCTGGCGAAAGAAACCGGAAAGTTTTTTAGATTTACTCTAAAACCAAAAACAGAGGTTACTGGGTTTTGTTTGGTTACGTAAGGTACTTAAACAAATATGATTAATAAAAATTATTTTCAATAGTTGATTTTACGGTTCCGATATTTGGGGAAATTAGACTGTTTGATCGAAATCGGTAAATTCTTTTACCCATATACACGGATGCACAGACAGCCAAGTGAAATTATAACAGAAATCGGAAGTATATATTTTACATAACTTTTTGCATGTCCAAATCCCTCTACAATGTATTTTCCTCTCGCTCGGCTATATTCGGTTACTCTTCCGAAAATACACGAACTAGCTTTTCACTTGAGAGCCTAACGGATGAAATCGTAAGTTTTTTAGATTTATCCCCAAAATACAATGAATCGCGTTCACTTCAAACTTTATTATTATTTATTTCAGACATTATTCGTTAACTTTTTTTAAGAAATTAGCTTCCAGCGTTAAAATCTTTATATACTGGCATTTTAAACTATCAAATTAAGTTGAAAATACAATTAACCCTGACCGCCGTCAGATCGTATTTTTTAATTTCGTATAGTTTAAATTCCTAATTCGCTGGTTAAGATGGTGGAAATAGATTTTCAAAACAATTTACCAGATAACATCAGACAATAAATCAAAAATTGGAAGTAATCGACTTATGCTTCGTTCTTTCTCTTGGTCTCGAACCAAAAATTTCTTCCATTTTAATTAAAACTATACAGTTTTACACCTTCATTTGACCAAGGTATGAACAAAATCCGATTAAAGGATTACTAGAAACGTTTTGTTTGGATTCTAGCGCTCGTTCATTATATTATTTTAACAATCGATTACGGTTTCAGTTCAGTCGACTCTTACCGCATTGGTAATCGCGTTGCGGTAGTATAACCTACTGTAGCTGCAGGCCTGCGTACGTTCTCTATTTGGTATTTAGTCGATTTTGTAAACGTCCTTGGACTACAATCGCACGGCTATGGCACGGCCTCGACCAGCGCATTGATGCCATGCCATATTAAACTAGGTTGGGGAAAGTGACACCCGGAATGGTTACTTTCACTTGTAACCTGACGTTTCCGCGTTATAGCTGGGAAATACTTAGGGAAACTGTTTGAGGAAAAGTGTCTGTCTGGCGGGAACTGTGACTCAACTGTCAAGGACAATACTGGGGAAAAGAGTCGAATTTAAAGAGGGGGGGGGATGTAGGCCCTATGTCTGTTTTACTCGTACGAGTATTAAGTTAATGTTTTATGTACAAATAATTCAATAAATGGTGTATGTAAAAAGCATCGCAATCGTATGGGATTTCAATTTCTATTAATAAATCCTTTTGCAGGTTAAATGTGTGTGTGTGTGTGTGTGTGTGTGTGTGTGTGTGTGTGTGTGTGTGTGTCTATACGAGGTTTTTTTTAGAAAGTATTGCCTTTAAAAAAAACACTTCCTCTAAGAGATATTCGGATTCGCTTTCGATTTTCAGTTGCATAAAATGTAACGCAACCGCGCCGGGTCAGGGAGATCTGTGCTCGAACAATGGCGCCTCTCGTCTCCCTCAAGGCCAAGTCACGTGGTCAGATGAAGGTGTAAGGTACCAACCAGTTTTGGGAAACGATTGTGACGTCACCGAGCGGTGGAATGCCTCAAGTTCCGGTGTACGGAGGAGAAGAAAAAGAACAGAAATGTTTGCGGAGGCGGCGAAACGCGAAGTACTTGCTGGAGGGTCGTGACAGAAGTGTATTTGACAACTTGTTTGATTCGCCTTTAACTACGTCGGATAAAAAAGTGGTTTTTACCTGGGCGACTGTGCACGTCGCTGGAGTCTCAACGAAATCTGGCATGCAGGGGTGTTTTATTCATATTTTATGACGATATTTTTAATTTTTTTCAAAAACTACAAATATACAAAAAACCCAATTTCCTCTAATTCCCAAATAGTTTTGCTCAGGTAAAAGAAGCGTACAAGTCTTCTACAAAAATCTAACTGCACTGTCGACAAAAATACGGCATACTTTCTCGAAATTGGTTCACAAAAGAAATAAATCAAAAATAAACTGTGACCGGCGTCGAAATTTGTTTTCCATTTTATTTTATGTCCGTCAATTTGTTTTCATTCAGGCCGGACGGCCATCTAATACGGAGCGGAGCGGACTACGCATTCAAAACCTAATCTATTGTTTTTAATGTAAGTGCGGCCACTGAAAGCGTAACGGAGCTGAGCGGAGTCAAGCGGCTCCGGTTCGCTCAAGCAACTCGTTGTTAACTTGTTAACTTGTCTGTTTGTCTATTCAGTACAGACTACAGATTTTGCAATCGATATTAAACTGACTTCCCGATGAGCTAGGGACTTGAAACTTTAACATAGTTCAGTGCAATATTAAGTTCTGTTTATCGGCACTCCCAGTAATATATATATATATATATATATATATATATATATATATATATATATATATATATATATATATATATATATATATATCGAGTCGAGAGGAGTGAAGAAGCAGTCGACGCTTCATTCAGCAATAACGCAAATCCTGTGCGATCACGCACACAAAATGAGCAAAGCGTTGAAATTTTTTAGTGGATAGTGACAATTTCTAAAATTATTGTACAAAATTGAATTCATTAAAATGTCTACGAATTAATTAGTGAAGAAGTTCCTGAGAAGCAGCGGAATGTCAAACGCGCAAATTCCAAGCAACTAATGGCTCAAGCAAGAGCAAATGAAACAGCTCTGTCTCTTTGTTTGTCTGTTTACCTTATGAAATTAATTTTGTCGGCATTTTTATTTTATTTTTCAAGAAAATAGCTATTAGACAAATTGATACATTATGAGTACAAAATTACTATAATTACTGCTATTAAAAAAACTGCTATAATTACTAATAGAGGTGAAGTAGCTCCTAATTTCGTAGGTGGAGATAATCTTTTATTACCCACTGGATGGGTCAACGTTATTCGTTTTAAATCTTTTTAAGTATTTTCATAGCTGTTAAAAATCCATAATTACAAATTTTCAGGATAATACTACAATATCTGTAAGGGGCTAGGAGAAATTATTTTATACGTTTTAGTCCATTTAAAAAAAAAACTGAGTATATTAAAAAAATTCTTTTTTTTAAATAATGTTTTTTTCGTATTACGCTATATTGTGACAGTGGGATATATGTACGAGGGTTGATCAAATATAAACGAGACTGACTTTCTAAAAACTTTTCCGTTGGACATTGAACTCTAAAGGGTGGCGTTTCAGGTAGCCTGGGAGGTTTGGGACGGGCGTAGACGGGCAACATTTCCGTTCGGACCCTTCAGTATAAAACTATACAATGAATGAGAGTGAAGTGCACGTTTCCGTGGAGCAGAGAATTATTATTAAGTTTTTGGCCAAGGAGGGGGTCAATCCGACTGAAATCATTCGTAGATTGACGGCTCAATACGGGGACAGGACCCTGTCAAGAGCTCGCGTTTTTGCTTGGCACAAGGAATTCGCCGAAGGACGGGAAGCAGTAGAAAACCTCAGCCATGATCACGATCGTCGGCCGGGAAGGTAATGGCCACTGTATTTTTCGACAATCAAGGCGCCTTTCACGTCGATTTCCTCCATCAACGACGCACAATAAATGCACAATATTATTGCGATGTTTTAGAGGCCGCAAAACAGTCTTTTCGTAGGAAAAGGAAATCTAAACCGGCGAGAAACGTCATTCTTCTTCACGATAATGCCCGACCACATTCGGCGAACGCTACGAGGCTTAAACTCGATCAAATTGGCTGGGAACCAATGGAACATCCCCCATACAGTCCAGACTTATCACCCTGCGACTATCACCTGTTTGGGCCACTCAAAGAGGCGCTTGGAGGCCAGCATTTCGAAGACGATTCTGCGGTGGAGACCTTCGTGCTCCAATGGCTCAATGAACGCCCGAGAACTTTTTACGAAGATGGAATTAAAAAACTTCCAATCCGGTGGGAAAAATGTGTTACTCGTGCGGGAGACTATGTAGAAAAATAAGTTGTATCAAGAATAATTTGTAAGTAAGCAATAAATTTTTTAAAAAATCAGTCTCGTTTATATTTGATCAACCCTCGTATGTGTGATTTTGCACAGAACTGCACATTCTGCCTTAAAAATTTCTGTAAAAATTTTACGTGAAAAAATTTCTACAATATTTACTCACCGGTTATATTCTGAGAAGATAATAAACGGACTTTCGCCCCACTCTGTATCTATACAAATAGCGCGTCTTAATCACGCCTATTTTCGTTACTGGTGCTTTATTTAAAACTGATTGTTTTTATCTGAACAAAAACAATCGTTCAAGATAAAGAAATGTGTTGGCGACATTTCACTCAACTGATTACCGAGTGACTGAGCCGATCTGTGTTTACTAGTTACATTGTTGACAAATTAAACAATGCTACTGTGCTTGCTTGTCCATCACTGCTTGAACACAAGTGCCGTGTGTAAACATGACCTAAAGATACGTGTAACATGACCTAAAGATACGTAACAGATGTTAAGTGAAATCTGCTGTTACTCTAATACGTAGTAGTTTTTACAATGCTCTCTTCCAACCTGTTTTAAGAAATTTAGCTGATTTTTCAAGGCGATTTGTGCATTTGTTTATGTCGTTTTATTTTTGATTATTTTTCAAAATACAACCAGTGTTACAGAAGTTTACTTTTAAACTCCATTTAAAAAAAACTACTTTTTAAACGCTAAATTTAAAAATACTACGTAACTTGCCGTATACATTGTTTAATCGTTAAGCGACAAAATGATGTCGCAATGTTCTACGTTTCGTTACGTAAAACCAGTGTTGCCAATTTAGGGATTTTCCCACCAGATAAGAAGTGAAAGGATGACTAGATTAATCCTTATCTCATAGCGTGAAAATAGAATTAGGTATTACATTTTGACGTCACACAAAGTTTGCAAATTCTAAAATCTGTTTTGCAAGTAATCGTTTATTTTAAAATGCCTTCTGCCTGCATTTTTATACGAGTGTTTGCCTGATAAAAACACTTTTTAAAAAAAGGGCAGGTAATACGTTTAGTTTTTTTTTAAACATTTAATCAAGTTTTACTGCGTGGAACTGTTGTTCAGTTTATGTTATAGATTTTTCATGATAACTTTACTTTGTCTATACTAAAAACAAATTGTTCGCTTACGTTTCATAGTTTAAAACACTTTTATAGTTGGAAAATATTACAATAGGGACAGTGATGGTTGTATTTTTTTACATACTCTTAGATGGGGTTGCTTCACTGCAGATCAGAGCGTAGGTTATGCAAAACGGACTTCCTGTATTCGTCACATCTTAAACTTAGTAAATTTTTTATTCCTGTACGTAAGCCAAATAAATTCATTTGTGGGAATTGTTGTTAGGGAAATGAGCTATTGAAGCGGTCATCGTGGTAAGACCTAATCCCAAAACCTTGAAACGACAGCCGATAAGGATCTCCAGATCGCTGTGTATTCGTTTTTAAACAAGATCGTTACCCAGCAAAATCCGCTCAACAGTTTCAAAATGGCAGCCATTTTCAAACGTTTTAAAAAAATTGTTAGGTTTTTGTCTTACGCTTTTTTGAAAATCTGATTTCATCAGCGTTAAAAACTGTGTCAGTTAACAATTTGAATTTTCAAGAAATTTAAATGACGGCGGTCAGGGTTCGTATTTCCGGTTTTTTTTACGAGAGGTGTCGGACTCGGCACTATGGTTGCTGGTAATACAGTAGGCTTTATAATTAAGCGTAAAATGAGTGCAGTACATTACAAATTGAGAACTTGCGCAGTTTGTTATCAGTTATCAGTGCTTCAGCTAGACTGTATTCCGCCTCGCGCTGTTATCAGGTCGTCAAGGTAAACACTTCTCCTAAGTGCGTCAGTCAAGGAAAACCGGTTAAATTTAATAATTCAAATTCTGTGTGATAAGTGAAAGTGTATAAGCTTATTTTAATTGTTACTGACATTTAGATAGACGTTTTCATATTCAGTTAATTGTGTGAAAAGGGCTAGCATAAAGCTGTCAAGCATCCGGATAGATAGTGTTGTAGTCTCCGGGAGAAACAGTAGAAATCCGGGTGTTTATCAGGTCGGCCGCGGGCTGGCGAGGCACTCTTCTGGTTTGGGAATGGTAAGACGTTCGTGTCTTCTTTAAAGTTGGCCGGATTCCTCCTATTTCAACAAGTTGTGATGTCTTGTAGAGATGTTCCGGGTGTTGGTAGGCTGTCGTGTATTGTTCTGTAGTGGGCGGTCCTCCTCGATGTTCTGCCCAACTACTTTCGACCTGTATTTATACTCGAAGTTATGGCGGAAACTATAATTTCACAGAAATCCATTGTTGAAATCAGAGAAAGAGCGACAGGATGAAGGTAGTGTGTACGGGAGATGCGAGGTGGTGCGTCGGCAGAAATGTGGTATAAAACCGAGATACGCGAGCACTGCGAACCAATCAGAAGCGAGTACTGGTTGACGGAAGAATTGTGAACTGTACAGCCACTTAGTAAACATCCTGTACGAGAAATTCTCGCGCATGTGGGGAGAATTCCCCTCCAGCTCCCTCCAACAGTTCAGTGACCGTCTGCCAGTCTGAGTCTAAAACTGTTACTACACAGCGGTAGTGAAGCTATGGTGGAAGTGGGAACTCGACTTCTCACTCGCTTATTTTTCTCTCTGTCCCACTGGTGTTCTTAGCGGCTGATCTGTAGGTTCGAAGGCATCAGCTGTTTAAAAGCTGGGAGAGAAGTTCGGGAATTTAGCTTAGATGTTTTTCGGTGTTTGTAAGCGGAACTAGGCTGTTTGTGTAAGTCAGTGTTTGTTGTTTAGGCAATGACAAGTCGATACCGTGTCCAAACAAGGATGTGTTAGGATGCGTTCCCGCTTCTTGAAATTATACTTGTACATTGAGAAATTGGACGCGTATAGTCATAACTTAAACAGTTAACCGTGCGTAGTCAAAAAAACTTGTTTCTATTATCAGCGACGATAAAATAAACTTAGTAAATAAGATAAGAAATAATAAAAAAGTGCAGTGAAAACAACACAGAAGAAAAGATAACATTCTGATAAAAAATAAATTATACAAAGAAACTTTAGGCCTACAAACGTTCACGTTTGTCTATTGTATTTAAATAGACTTACATAAAACCGTTAATCTCCGCAGCATACGGTGTTCCTTGTCAAGGCGTTCACAAACAGAAACACAAACAAAACAAACGCGCATGCGCACGCACACACATCCATGTAAAAACCACTTTTTTCCAATTCAGAATACGTAAAAACAAAGATTTTTCAAAATCTCAAGACTAATTTTTTCACGATTATCATATTTTTCTTTATACTTCGTCGTATAATAATACAGTAAGTGTATAGTCAGTATAAACATGTCTTATATTATTGCAACGCTGTCCTATTGGTCAGTGAAGCCTTTCATTTCTGTTACCCTCACCTCTCAAAAAAAAAAAAAACTATATAAAGCTAGGAAAGTTATTTGTAGTCACAATTATCGCCGGCAAAAACAAAGACAGATATAATGCAGTCATTAAAAAGTAATGAACTTTATCTTAACGACTTCGCGGTGGTCAGTCACCCCGGTTGAGGCTAATTTATTATTTATAACTTTCTCACCAGCGAGAAAGTGCCGTGATGGACCCATTCAGAATATGACAGTAGCAAGTTAAACATCTACTGACCGTCTTGTAAAAGTACAAAGATATTAATAGCAATGTACAGGCAATGTTTTTAGGACAGTGCGTACATCAAGTCCCGCCTATTGTTGTGCCTGCCAAATTACACTGTCACGATCATAGGCTTATCTACAACGTAATATGATACCAAACACGGTACGATTACATAAACTGTTTTGAACTTTCTATACGAAAAGTATGGTTATCGTGAAAGCAATCGATCTAGATATTTTAATGGATTTACTCTTTTTCGAATGGAGATTGTCGTTCCTTGGAAATCTGTTAACCAAGGAAGCTCAAGAGAAGACGAAATAACGCTCGGTTTTGCGTACAGGAATATAATTGACTTGACGGCCAGTCACCCCGACCGAGACTAATTTATTATTTGTGTACTTTTGCATGTCGTTGCATTCTGCTCAACCCTTGCGTGCAGTTCCCTCTTTAAACTGTGCTCCACTCTCGTCGCAACGGTATTCAACAAAGAACGGCACGCAATTCTGTCGCTGATGAAATCGTCCGCATTTTTCAGGGAATTTGAGCGATGTGATTACACGTGGAAATGATATAGGCCTACGACATAAAGCTACTCCAGAAGTGTTGTGAGAAAAACCTAAATTTTGAGTTTCATAGCGTTTTGTATTTAAAAATAAACGACACGACAAAGTGCATAACTTGCTCACGTTGAGTAGGCCTAAGTTTCGTTGGGAAAAATCGGTAACGTAGATCTGAGATATTTTGAAATATTTTGTACAGCGACAAGCACACACTTTTTTGTTTTTGTTTTTAAGTGTTTGGTATGTTTTTTTAAATTATGGGGTTTTACAAAAAAAACATCAATGTGGTTACAAATATAACACATATTTTACGACGTTAACGACCTTACAAAACATTTCCGACATGCCAGGATCAGCAGACATTTCATAGTTTCGTTTCTGGATTTTATTACGACCTCTGATCCAAAAGTACAGTTTTAATAGAAATTTATTAATAATAATAAACTATGACCAAGGAAGTTCAAGAGAAGACGAAATAACTTTATATCCTTGTTAGGTGTAACTTTCAAAATGTCTGTAACAACACTCTTTGCAAATAATGGAAGAAGGGAAACAAAACCAGACACCGGCATAAATAATTTCACCTCGAATACTTCCCTTTCTTTATTTCAGGTAAATATTTATAATTTGCGACGTTTGCAGCTCAACCGAATTCCAGGTATCAACTTCGTAGATTATTCAACAATACCTGGAAACAATATATCCCGTGTCACGTGACCACGGTGTCGCACGCGATGCCCCGCCCCCAAGGTCACGTGACCTGTCCATAGGTGTAATAAAATGTATCCTGGCCTAATGTTACCAGATGGAAGGCAAGGAAGCGCGTGGCTTAATGACATAGGGAAAACTTCAATTTGGTTATCAAGCGGTATGAAAAGTAATAAAAACAGGGCGCCGGGGTTGTTCAGGAAGGTTTTAGGTTAATTAGGAAATAATGCGTCGAGAGTGTGCTGACAACGGTACAGTAGAATAAACGTACAGACTTTCATCTTGGGCTCGACAACTTACTTTTATCGTAAAATTAACAATTATTTTTAACGTGTGTAGCGTAATTGCTTTTATCGTGCACTTAGTTCAGTTAGTGTCGTAGCACACTTAGCACAATTACTTCAATCGGGTATTTTGCTCAATTACTGTTATAGTGTAATTAGCGCAATTTCTTTTATCGTGAACTTGGCGCAGTTATTGTTATCGTACACTTAGCGCGGTGTCATTTATCGTACACTTAGCGCAATTTCTTTAATTGTTCACTTAGATCAGTATTGATCGTGGACTCAACGTAATTAGTTTTATCGTAAACTTAGCGCATTTGCTGTTACCGTACACTTAGTTTAGTTAAATTTATCGTACACTTAACGCAATCATTTTAATTGTACACTTTACGGAATTCCTTTTAACGTGTTCTCAGCGCATTTACTATTATCGTGAACTTAGCTCATTTATTTTATCGTGAACTGAGGTAATTTACTTCTATCGTGAATTTAGCTCAATTACTTTTATCGTGAATTTAGCGCGATTACTTTTATCATGAATTTAGTGCGATTAGGCCTACTTTTATCGTGAATTTAGCGCGATTACTTTTATCGTGAACTTAGCGCATTTTATGTTTATTGTGAACTTAGTGCAGTTACATTTATCGTGTATTTAGCGCAGTTACTTTTATCGTTTTTAAGTACAATCTCAAAATTACTACTTTCACATACTGTAAGAATATTGACGTTGTTCGCTTTTATCCGTACATTTCATAAGTCCGCTTCTGTTCGGGATACCAGTGAGAACGGAATACGCTGTGACACTGTAGAACCTGTCGGTAGTATATGTTTCCCCGTTAAACTAGTGTTAATTAACAGTACAGATTACTCCGCTACTTCTGAAGACAAAGTTATGTGTGGTGTCTTATTTTAAAGGTCTTGTATCATGTAACGTGTTTTTTCTTTAATTAGGCCTACATTGCGTACAATTCCTTTGTTGCGAAAGCATTCACATAGTTCCAAATGGTACCGCATTTTGTTCTGTGTTCTGGGGTCAACATTTAGACTTTATTTTAACTTACTTGAGGCTCTGGTAGCTTCCTGTATCCGGCATACATGCTGAGGTTAATCAGTGCATTAGCATAAGCAAGTGCAGTAACCATGATGCTGAAGACAATGGGGGCAGAGGCGTTGGTTAAGCCGTAACGGAAACTGGTCGTTGCAGCTAGGCTGGGTCACGTGACAAAGGTTGTTCAATAAGTCCGTAAAAAAAAAAAAATAATTTTTTGTATTAAATACATTTTTTTTAAACATATCTCCCATTAACGCTATAAACTTCTCTAGCGTTTCTTCAATTTTTCTAAGTCGGCCAAAAAGTTGGTTTTCGGTAGTTCCTCAAAATATTAGTTTCGAACGGTGATGATCAAACACTTATATTTAAAAGCTTAAAACCGGAAGAGATCAAAGCAGAGTTGTATGAAGTTCGTGGCACTTTTGTTCCTGGGGCTCCGTGGTCGAAGTGGTAAAGCATCGGTCACTCAACTGCGCACCTAAAGGTTCTTAGCTCGAGCCGCAGTTGCTCCCGTTACTTTTCCCTTACCGTTAACGCTGATACCTCGTCCTCATTAGTCTCACTGGCGTAAAGAAAAAGAAATCTGCTCCTGTATTCGCAACTGTTTACCATTGGGTTAATCACTGCAAACGTGATCGTACATCTACAAAAGATTAGCATCATTCGGGACGTCCAATGGTAGTGATTACTCCAGAAATGATTGATAAAACCCACTATACGATTTTTAGTGATCGAAGAATGAAAGTTCCCGAAATAGTTGATGCCACAGGCATCCCAAAGTGCAGTTTTTTTCAATTTTGCACGAAAGTTGGGTATGAAAAAATCTCGGTAAGATGGGTTCTGCGTTTGCTCTCAGCGGAAAATAAACGCAATCGTGTGGTTGACTCTGAGGCTGTTTTGGCGCTTTTCCGTCGCAATCCTGGCGAGTTTCTGCGTAGATATGTAACTGTAGCCGAAACGTGGATACATTACTACACTCCAGAAAAAAAGGAACAAACAAAACAGTGGGTTTTTGAAGACGAACGGGCTCCGAAGTAGGCGAAAACTGTGAAATCAGCCGGCAAGGTGTTAGTCATGGTTTTTTTAGAATAAACGAGAAATAATCTACATCGATTACTTGGAAAAAGGAAAAAAATAAGTGGAATTTCTATATCTAGCGTATAAATGGTAATCTCCCAGTTACGCCAGTTTTAAATCCAGTTCGGTTTTAGGGCAAAACATTCTACAATTGAACAAGTTCATAGAGTGGTGGATATAATAGAGGAAGCTATAGAGAGGAAGCAAATCTGCTCAGGTATATTTCTTGACGTGGCGCAGGCGTTTGATGGAGTCTGGCACTGTGGGCTGGAACATAAACTACAACGGGACTTACCAGAGCAATTCTTCAGAATTTTAAAGTCATACCTTTGTGAGAGACATTTTCGGGTTAGATATGAACTCGAATACTCACAAATTAAAACAATTAATGCAGGAGTACTTCAGGGAAGTGTTCTTGGCCCTGTACTGTACCTTCTGTACACTAGAGATATACCAGTTACTGGGAACTCCACAGTAGCAACGTTTGCAGATGACACAGCAATTTTAACAGTTGGGGACAATATTTTAGAAGTCACAGAGAAATTACAGAATGCCACCAACGGAGTAAGTCAATGGACAAAAAAATGGAGAGTAAAGCTTAATGAAGCAAAAACTGTACACATTAATTTTACGAATAGAAAATATGAACCATTACCAATAATATTAAACGAAAGGAGTATAACATATGCAAACAGTGCTAAATATCTAGGAATGACACTCGATGCAAAGCTCCGATGGAAGGTGCATATAAAAAAGAAAAAAAGAGAGCTACAGCTCAAATTCAATAAAATGTTTTGGCTTATTGGAAGAAATTCAGAACTTTCGATAGCCAACAAGATACTGCTATACAAGCAAGTTCTAAGACCAATATGGACCTATGGTGCACCACTCTGGGGATGTACAAGAAAAAGCAATAGTAAAATTATTCAAGTTTTTCAAAATAAAGTACTGAGAACGATTGTCAACGCCCCTTGGTATGTGAGAAATGAAAACATACATAAGGACCTAGGTGTTGAATCTGTTCAGGAAGTCATTAAAAAGCTCTCGGTTAAGCATTATTGCAGGTTAGAACAGCATAATAATACAGAGATTGTCCAACTACTATGCCGCAGTGACATCACAAGAAAGCTGAAGAGGACCAAGCCAATTGACCTCTCCAGGCCGTAAACACATTGGGACCAGCCGTCGGACTGCACCCCAGCACACAGTGAACACAATGATAAAGAAAAATTACTAGATGGGGCACGCCTCAGTTGTAATTAATTATATAAAAAAAAGTTTTAAATCGGTTACAAATGTACCTGATCCTGTGGTCGTTAAGACTTTATACTGCTATACGTGAATGCCGTAGCTGCGTGGGTTCGAGTGTAGTTACTAGCGCTCGAACTGATGTAGTTCGTTATACCAGTTAAGTATACCAGTTAGTTATACTTAACTGGTATAACCTAACTACGCAATTTTCAGTGTTTCTCAGTAACTTCCGAACCCGGGTTTTTGTTGATATAACGACTCGTACATTACGTTAGGTTATTTTTGGAATCTGATGAAAATTGTTAGAGCCCATTTTGAGAGTCCTATTTTAAACAATTTTTTTTGGTCCAAAAAGAGCTAGATTTTTTTTGACAAATATATAAAAATAGTTCCGAGATATAAGTAAACGAGACCAACATGTTAAATTTCATAAAAATCTGTTAATTGGTTTAGTCTCCATGCACGCGAACACGCGCGCGTGTTCGGACAAAATATTCACGTATAAACAATTTTTTTATTCATGATTTTTTTAATTTCCCTGTTCAAGTGTCATTAACTAGTAGTTGACCAATAATGAAAAAAAAATCCTAACCGTACTTGAAACGGTGAACTAAAGGGTTAACGACTTTCCTGTCATTATAGCAAAGAAGTTTTGTTAAAATCGTTTCGTCCGAAACAATCACGGCGAGAATTCCCGCGAAATCTTTTCTTCCTGTGCGCATGTCTGCCTGGGAACAGTTGAACGATGCACAACGATTAGCCGAGATACTTGTGTACAATGTTACAGCGCAGCGAGTGAAGCTAGGAAACGATTAGACGTATCCGATCCTTAACACCGTTAAAGGAAACTTCCAAGGCCACTGTGTACGCGTGCGCACAAGGACGTAGCTTGAGAGTTGTGACGTCATCGGACCTGGACAGATCTGGCGTAAACAGAACTGGTGCGGTTTTATTATTTGGAAATCAACAGGATTTATAAGTACGTGCAGGATGGTTAAGGAATTATACCACTGTATATGGCTTCAAGTGCAAAAATTGTTCCTTTTAGTTGGAAACGCAGTACAGGAAAAGTAATACCTTTTCAAACTTTAAAAACGTCATAAAACCGCACAGTAAGCTTATTTATGGTATAAACCGACCTGTTCGGGTTTACTGAAGTCTTATACAGAGTGGGGTTAAGATGTACGTTGTGAAACTACAGGAACGTCAATGTGTAATTATTTGATCTTTTAGTAGTTGGAAACGCAATACAAAGTGGTCGGTATTACGTTTTCAAACCACAGGAACGAGATAAAAAACGGTTTGTTTTTTGGTATAACGTGGAGTTTTTTAGCTGCGTTTTACACAGAGTGGTTGAGAAATACGTCGCGAAATTCAAGGTGGTTTCGAATAAAGAAATAAATAAGGGATGGCACTTCGACCTTTATAGATCTATTGTGCTCTATTGTTATATTCCTGAGATGCTCAGGTATGGTGCCTTCTCCAGTCCTGTTTGCAAATGTTAATTGCTAATTTAAAAAAATTTTTTGTTTTCTTTGTCTTGTCCCTCATTACGAAGCTCCATTTGGCTTAACTTTTTTATCGTGCGGTAAGATCCGGCTCATTTTGTTTTACATTTTTACTTATGGAAACACCCACAAGTTGCTAGGAAAATGAAGTCCGTCCATACAGAGCCCTGCATGCATGGGTAAAGCTAAGGTACACCGGGAGTTCGCCAGGTATCCAGGGGCTCCGTTTGGTGAATGTTTGTGTGTGTGTGTGTGTGTGTGTGTGTGTGTGTTGAATAGATGAGTGACAACAGTATGAGCTAGAGGTACAGTGACATAGCTAAGCCCATCAGCTGCCCCCGCCGAAACAGGACTCCCGAGGGTGAATGGGTTCTGCAGTACAGTTAAAGCGTACTGTTAAATCCCGTGTTTTAATGTGACACCCAAATGCGACGTTTTCCGAAAGAATATTGATGTCTTAAATTGGTTTTTTAAAAGTTATATCGGCAATGGTGAAATGCAAGACACGCCATGATAAATTGGCAAGCATAAACGATGTCGTTTTTTATGCTTGCCAATTTAACTTGCATAATGCAAGCTACTGTATAAAAATAATTGGGGGGAAAGAAAACAAACCCGACCGCTGTGAGGTATAGACAGCTCCAGAATTGAAAATTATCGGCATATTATTTGACCCTTAACGCTATATATCTGATAGGAACCGTTGCAGCCATCTTTGGTATTTCCCTTGTTGTGCGGTTTCACGATTATAAAAATTTTGGTAGGAAGGTAGGAGAGATTTTTATCTAGTTGTAAAAGTATAATTAGAGTAGGATACACGAAAAAAAGGATATGGAAAAATGAAGATATGTAAAAAATATATAGTTTTTAATACACTGTAATATTTTCTCTATGAATTAACGAAAAAATAAAAAGTCAGGTAAACAAATTATATAACCTACGAAATTTCTTTTCTTAAAGTTTGACTGTGGTATTTTCATAACAGCCCGTATATATCGTTTTTAAGGGAACTGTCAAACCCAAACACTCTGTAGTGTAACTTTTGTCAATACTGTGTGGCATTCCTTTGACCTACATTTGCAGTTCATGCAACACGCTCAGTTCGACCGATTTCGATGCAGTTTCCGTCAGAAAGCGCTTCTTGACAAGCCGTGTCAAACTGTGTTGTAACTCGACAAAATTTGAGTGATACCGTTTTCAGAAACGACGTACACCTTTACTTTCGGGTTTTTATAAGATACAACGACCCATATGTTTAATTTTGGTAGTCCTATATGAGAACTAGATTTTAGGAAAATTGATTAAAATTTAATTCTAAGAATTAGAATGATAGTTGCAAGAAGTTTTTGTATGTGAATAATGTTTTTTTTATTGAAATCGTACGTGCAGAGAAAGGTATTCAGGCTACACAAAAACGAAGAGACGATGTGACTCTAGGAACTCGAAAAAGAATCTATCAGAACTGATTTGTTTGCACGATGACATTGTTCCATACACTTTTTATATACTCTACACACTGTACGCCTGTGGCTGTGACGTGACAGAAGCGAATTTCCAAAAAAGTATCGCACTTTTTCCTACACGTTTTTGAAATCCGATTTCACCATTATAATCAGCGTTAAAATCTGCATAAATGAGCGATTTTCAGTCCCTAAATGTAATGGAGGCGGTAATACTTTATGCTGATTTTAACGCTGTTTAGTGCAAGATAAAAGGTATGATTGGTGTTGCCAATTTTTTTATTCAGATCTGGAATTATACTTTATTTATGGTATGAAGTGGTAATCACTGTGGTAAACGTCTGTTTAAGATCTATTTAAGATTACCAGTGCCAAAACACACACACAAGCTAGTTAAAAATTTTTAAACTCCTTAAAAAGTGATCTGAAGGTCAGGTTCGGTGCTCCTGTGTTACTACAAACGCTCAAATAATTATTTTTTTAATTGTAATTTGTTAAAAATAGTAATTTTTGAATTTATATCGTACGACCTGTTTACGCTAAATTATCAACTTTTCTGAACTTCAGTGAGCAATACACCTTTAGGATAAGCTATTTGATTCTATTTTGTCACTCACCTCGTGTCCCGGAGGGAAAATCGTGACGACAACCTCGTCGTGGGCCGTATCGTGGAAACGTACTTCTCCGGACACCTCGCGGCCGTTGAAAGTCAGATACACTCTCTGCCCGGGGCGCAGGATAGCCGACAGCACGGACTGGAACCCGGGGCCGATCAGTTCGGAATCTCTGTAGACGGCAACGCGCCGCGAGTTGTCAAACCGAACAGAGTATTTTGTTTCGGCCGGGCCGTCTTCCTTGGGCCCCTTCACGGCGTGTATGACGCCAGCGTGCAAGAGGCCGTCGTCGCTGGGCGCCACCACTCGCGTCCCGATGATAGAACGCTTCGCCAAACGCTTACCAGTAGACATTTCAGCTTAACACTAACACAGTTTCAATTATAAAGTTCACTGAACACACTAATATACTATATTGGCAGTGTCGAGTTGTGGCAGTAAAAAGTTTGATTCGGGAATTCACAAAACAATGCCGTCGATGAAACACCAACGCCGGGGAGACAGAGTTCCACCAACAAGAACTGATTTAACGAACAACGAACAACAGCTGATACTGTTCTTAAAATACATTATAGGACGCGCCGACAGACGCTGAAACACTAAGCTCGGTAACCGGCACAAAGGAAACTAGGTTAGAATTACACGCGCTAGATGTTGACTCGATCAGCTGCTTAGACCAACTGTCAGCTGAACCCGGCCGGCTACAGCTGTTGGATCACAACAAAACCACGTGACCGGGTTCTCGCGTTTCATTGGTGGTTGCGTAGCTCTGACCTATATTCCCCCTCCATACGGTTTCCCCAGGACTTGCAAAGAAGTTCGTCGGCGAAGATGTGCGTGAAAGTATTGTTGCCGATTGCTTATTTAAATTGACTTTCGTTTTTTGTGTTTTATTTAAATATTTCTTATTAGAACTTGTTGATAAACGAGGCGTATAAAACGTACTCAAAACATTAAACACAGTTTATGACATACGTTTCGGAAGTTGCTGAAAAAAAATCGGCATAATTTCTCAAAATCGTTCACATTGAAGAATCTTAAGTCAGCATACACAATTTGAAATATAACAAAATTTACTGGTCGGTAGTACATCGAAAAAGCAAAGCAAACCTGTGAGAGGTCGCAGTTTTTCTTTCTTTTTTTTCTGGTTTGTAAATCACTTTTATTTCACGTTGTACTGTCTTCATATGTAACCCAAATGCAAGCAAAATTTGATGAAACTATTTTTATAAATCAGACTTATTTTAAAACTGTTACTATTTCTCCCTTCGAGCCCGTTTTGTGTTTGGGTACTTAAGGACTATATTTGAGCAAAATTTAATAAAAATCCGCCTTAATTAGTTTCTTGTTTTCGAAAAATTTGTTTTTTTTAACTAAAAACTAAAAAACTAAAAGAAAAAACTTGTTTTTAAAAATTAAAAAGTAAAATTATGGGTAAATCGACTTACCTCCATGTCAGATTTCATAAAAGTTGGTCAACTAGTTTTAGTCTCCCATAATGTGAACAGACACAACATATGGACAGACAGGTAAATAAAAAAAACATTTTGTTGTTTTTTAGGGGTGGATAAAAATCTATAAAAATCTCAAGATAGATTTTTTCACGACTCCCATATAGTGAAAAAGTGAAAATTGATCGTGACATTTTGATGGAGTATTATTTTTCATGTCCTTTCCTGCAATGCTTCGTTTACTGAGAAAGTTATTAAGTCATTATAATTCGAAAACATGGAAATAAGTGTAACTGTTATTTGTAGTTCGGATATGAAGAAGTTAATGCAAAGCCGGAAAATACACAACAAAGTAGCTCCTTATAACTATTATGGTTTCTTTTTCAAGGGAGAGTCTCCTAATTATTTTGCAAGCGTGGAACAATCGTGGGAATTTCGGTAAGTGAAAACGAAAAACATTAGCATAAAGTGAAATCAAACACACTCCCACATATTAATAGAGCCATTTGTAAATATAGAACGTTAATCAGGAAGTATACACATTGCTAGGCTATGCGCAACATAATTTGGAGATGGGTATTCACGTACAACAATAGAGAGTGGGCGTTGTAGAGGGGGTGGTAATATGCGCCCTACCCTGAAAACATCGTTTCTTCAAACACAACAGTAGGGGGCGTAGAATGGTGATGATATGAGGCTGTTTTAAAAACATTATTTAAAGAACAGTAAGAGACACAGTGTGTGTTAATATGCATGCTGTCCTGAAAACATCGTTTATTTAAATACAATAGTAGAGTGGAGTTGTTATGCGCGCTGTTCTAAAAATATCGTTCGTTTAAATACAACAGCGTAGTGTGATGTTGATATGCATGCTGTCCTGAAAACAAATACAATAGTAGAGTAGAGTTGTTATGCGCGCTGTTCTAAAAATATCGTTCGTTTAAATACAACAGCGTAGTGTGGTGTTGATATGCATGCTGTCCTGAAAACATCGTTTATTTAAATACAATAGTAGAGTGGAGTTGTTATGCGCGCTGTTCTAAAAATATCATTCGTTTAAATACAACATTAAAAGGCATAGTGTGGTGTTGATATGCGTGATGTCCTAAAAACATTGTTTAAATAAAGCAGTAAGAGGTGTAGTGTGGTGTTGATATGTGCGTTGTCCTAAAAACATCGTTCGTTTAAATACAAGAATAAGAGACGTAGCGTGGAGTTAATATGCGTGCTGTCCTAAAAACATCGTTCGTTTAAATACACCAGTAAAAGGCGTAGTGTGGTGAGGATATGATTATAATTCTGAAAACATCGTTTATTTAAATACAACATTAGGGATGTAGTGTAATATTGATATGCATGCTGTCCTTTAAAATATGTTTATAACTTAATTTGGTATTCCTTGCAGTAGGGCGGTTACGGGTGGTTAGAATTCAGTTAATAACAGCTTTTGTCGAACAGATAGCAAGCCCTACTTTTGCCGACTATTTAAGAATTACATTTGAACCAAATTTAGTTGAAGTCTTAAGAACTGTTATGACAAAAACAGTGTTGAAAAGAATTTGAAAAGTTAAAAAAGAATAGACGCGATAGTTCAAGAAGCTACGTGCCTCTTTTGAAATCGGTGATCAGACAAGTGTTTTGGGGCAGAAAGTATGTCATCGGATTTGTACATCGAAATTGTTTTTACCTACAAACAAAAATACTTTAAATATGCGATTTTATGAATATTTATAGAACTTTTCAAATATTCTTGAAAGTGAGATGGTTTGTGTAACGGTCTGCACAATATATTTTGACTGCGCCACTTACTTTAAAGAAATAAGTAAACATCATTTGACGAGGAAGATGGCTGCAGTCATTTCTAGAACGCACATAACTCAAGTACTTCCAACATGAACAACCCATCAGCTAATGCATCAGGATGTTGTAAGGTGTGTTACGCAACTCCTGGGTACACCACGTGCACCGATCGTGTATTGAAGATGTCGCAAGCGCTACCCGGTAAACCAGTATTTGTAGATCCCTTTATCATTCAATACGCTTTCCTTTTAACTTTTTAAATCTAGTTGCAACCCGTTATCGGCGAATTGCAAGAAGCTCGGTTACAACGATCCTGAGGGGGTGAACTGGACGAGCCCTGGTCGTAAATGCACATATCTACTGTACAGTACGAGACAGAATTCACTGCGAAGTTAATATTGTTTCCCCTCAAACCCGTTAACTGAGAAATGCCTCGTGTTATTTCCCCAATGTACATGAAAGTGTATTCCTTCTTGAATGCAAATGTGATTCATATAGAAAACCGTTAGAACTGTTTCTAGATAAAAAGTAAACGTGTGGAACTCGGGGAGTTATCGACAGAGACGAAGCTTTTTTTTGTTAATGATATCTTTGCTGAATATATAATTACTCTGAAGATATGTTTACAAATATCTGTTTTGTTTAAATAAATAAATGCGCGAACCTAGCTTAGATATTATTTACTGCAATTGTAGTAAAAGGTCAGTTGTTTTACATCTAATTACACTGAACAGCTGATAAGTTTCAGGTTATGTTGTAAAAAGTAGCAATATTACACAACAATTATCATAAACGTTTATATTAATTTCGGATGTATTATAAACGTGCACGTGTTCTTTAACTAAGGCAAAACACCGAAACGAAAGCAACACAACATTTTCATACAATACGCATGTCTGTTATCGAAAAGGAGGAAGAAAAAGAAAGAGAAAGAAATAGAGAGACGAATTTCGTTTGCGTGTTCGTTTCATATTTCTGTTACAATTTTCCTTTTTGCAAACCTTTTTTCTAATCTCTCTTCTCGCTAAAGCTAACATTAAAAGCTTCGTTTCAAAACGATGTTCCGACGTTTTGCCGAAATCCTATAAAGCAGCGGTTCCCAAACTACGGGCGCAGGAAAGTGGACGGCTTAAAACTTTTTCAGTGTTCTCTCGACTGCAAAATATAGAAAATTGAATATATCTCAAGAAATATGTTTTATAATTTCATAAAAATTGCTTCACTGCCAACTGTAAAGTTGGATATATATATATATATATAACATATTTATATATATGTTCCGACTCAGGGGTGCGGACTAGCTGCACCTATTGAGAGGATTTAGACGTCCCTCGCGGTACCCGAGTCTAACACACGCTTACACTTACGAATTTAACTTTTTACACTCACACTTACATTTAGCGAGGCTATAATAGCCTCAATGTGCTTTTCGTCTTAAAATAACAAAACAAAAAAAAACTATATATACAGTCTCGAGAATACAGAAAAGTTCTTTGAATAAATTACAGAATTTTTAATTTTTTTAAATACATTCGCGCGCGATGAGAACATGAGAAGAAGAAAAGTGAAGCGAAAGAGAGAGAAAAGAAAGAGATAGAGAGAAGCATGAACGTTGTATGTATGCATCGTTTGCATTAGCCCAAGTATGCACAATAGTCGGACGTTAAACACAAAAAAAATGTACATACAGGCACAAAACATACAGACGCACGCGAACAACTCAGTCGGACCCGGCAGACGAAAGAAAGGAGAAGAGCTGAGAACTGGAGGGGGTCTATGCAATGCTTCCTCTACTCGCGTTACTTACGCTTCGTAAGCCTACTCGATGAAACCGAATCACTCCATTGGTGACAAATACAAAGTGGACAACGCGGTATAGGAAGCTAAGGTTTCAAAAAGTTCAAAAAAGTGAACGGGATTATAGGACAATGCAGCCGTAGAGTTTATTTCTGTGATAGCAAAGTGGCCGCGCCGTTTTCATGGGGAACCTGGTGAAGGAGACGTTCACTTCTTACAGGGCTCGTGCTACTAGCGGAACTGCGACATGCATCTAGCTAGGACGAATGTGTTTGGAAAATGAAATGAAGTAAAAAAATATTTCGTTTGTAATAATTACACTTCCATATAAGTCGTTTTCCATAAAGTCGAAAATCAGACATTATAATACGGTCACAAGACCAGAAGTGACTTATGCCGCGGAAACTTTATTTAATCTAAGAAGCCAAAACAGAACAGATGAGTTTCAAAAAGTGGAAAAAAAATATTGAGAACCATTATCAACAAAAAACACATGATAGAAGGAACATGCAGATTCCTGCCAAGTTCAGCCATCTATTAGGGTAATGAATATCTGTTAGATAATATTAGAAAGAGGAGACTGGCTTTCTATGGACACCTAATAAGGCTACCAGAAGAAAAACTGACGAAGAAACTCCTAAATTACCAACTCAAGATGAAAGTAAAGAATGAGTGGCTTAAGGAAGTGGAACAGGACCTAACAGAATTAGGGATAACGGAGGAACATCTGAAAGAAGGAAGGGAAAAACCAATCCTTAGGAATAAAAACATTAGATTAAAATTTAAAGAAGGAACAAAAAGAGTTGCCTTTTACTCGGAGGAAGTTAGACTACAGAGATCTATAAGACTAAAAAAGTATTGGGATAATCTCAAAAACCTAAAGGAACCAAAGTTGAAAACCCAAAAGAACCAAAATTGACTAAATGTGCTCCATTGAGGACTAAAAAAAAAAAAAAAAATTACGCTTCATCAGAAGAAAAGGTAAAAGGGTATAAGTAAGTTGGAAATTTCGCTTTTCTTCTGATGAAATGTAATTATTAGACACAAACAAAATATACAGGGTTTTTTAATTTATTATATTTTTGTTTATTTTTTTGCAATATATATATATATATATATATATATATATATATATATATATATAATGGGTTGCATATATATATATATATATATATATATATATATATATATATATATATATATGTAATGGGTTGTGGAAAAAAATTTAGACTGAAAGGGTAAGCCATGACAAAAATGTTTGGGAACCACTGCTGTAGAGCAGTTTCAAAGTGATTCTCGCTCCAAGTTAGATGTGAAAGTGTCCTGAAAGTATACGCGCCGGCTTTTATTGTAATTTGTAAACCTGGCTCTAACGATTTATTCAAACGCTACTGTATTCAAGTTATTTTTGAAGATGCATTACTCAAACAAGTGTACCAACTCTATAGGCTTTAATATAAAAACAAAAGTATATGTATGTGTGTTATATATAGATTATATATATATATATATATATATATATATATATATATATATATATATATATATATATATATATATATATATATATATATATATATATATATATATATTTTTTTTTATATGAGAAACCGTTCAGGTTATCATCGTTGTCATGTATATATATATATATATATATATATATATATATATATATATATATATATATATATATATATATATATATATATATATATATATATATATATATATATATATTTATATTTAAACGATTGTTCCCCTTAGGAGGGCGATTGAACTTGAAATACATGATTTAATCTTCCGGTGTTTGCTCTCTTTTCCTCCCAGACTCTCTTCATCCTATCCGAATGCTCCTTCCTTCTTTCAGCTGTGCACTTCTTTCCAGGTTGTTGTGATGTGGAAACTGGCCAACGGTCTCAATGGCGGATGAGGAAAAATTTCCCAACGGCAGAGAGGGCGGAAGAGCTACCTTTCGATTTAACCATCGAGTTGTAAATTTGTGATCATGTTTGTGTGATCACCCCTATATACATTCTCAACTTGCAATAATATATATATATATATATATATATATATATATATATATATATATATATATATATGTGTGTAAATCCTCTCAATAGGTACAGCTAGTCTGCAACCCCTTGCAGGGTATGTATGTAGCAATATATATGCCCGGAAATCTTACTACCGCTTGAAATGTCACGAAAGTTTGCATACACAATCTACACTTTTATAATGGGTTAAGTTTTTTCGTAATTTCTCTGGTGAAATCGAAGCAATAATTGCCTAATTATCGTATTAATTATTGCAATGCAGCCGTATATGGATAGACCTACAGTAGCTTACAGTGCAAGTATGTTAATTTGTATGTTAATATTAAAATTTTGTAGCGAAGCACCGCATTCGGCTAGTTTGAAATAAAAGATATTTTATTTGATCAAAGACTTTTCGACAAAATCCGATTTAATACCCGAGGTACGAGCAAACCAGACCTTTACGCTAAATTTACTGAGGATTCTGTCTTGATCCCACTACCAGATCTGAAGCCTCGGATACGAAGTTTGGTACAGCCCCGCTGGCGGGTACTCTGGGCCATCTGGAAGCGTCTATATCCGGACTAGTACGCTTTGTACGTGCTCTTGAATGTTAGGTTCTAGTGTGGCTGTTTACAAATTTGATGTGGTGGTTTGAGTGGTGTAGGTGCTGAAGTCGCGTCGTCCTGATCCACTGTGCTGTCAGGTGAGAATGATGTAAGTGAAGAAAGTGGAGAAATAGTTGTTTTCTTTTCACATAGTCCATTATTTCCTTTTTTTGTGGAATCCGTCTGTAGTGGAGAGCGGTTGACGGCCGTTTAGTCCCGCTTAATTAAATCTGTAAGCATCTACGAGAGGTCTGACAATTAGGCTCCGATCCGGCGGAAATAGTTAAGTTGATGGGTTTAGCGATGCCACCATACCTCTAGCTCATACTACTCTCACTCATCTACTCAAGACACACACAGTCACTACTCTACATAGCTTGGCTAACTCTAAAGTATAAAGCGTCCCGTGCTGATGGAGTGAGTAAAATCGACCTAATGTTGTATCTGTTAAACAACATCACTGTACTCGTGGGTGGGAGTGTGGGGAGTACTGAGTACTCCAAGTACTCAGTATACCTCAGCCTTACCCATGCATGCGGGACTCTGTGTGGGCTTACATCATTTCCCTAGCTACTCGTGAGAACAACATGAGTAAGAATGTAGCCAGCATGAGTGGGAACACACCGAACAAAAAAAGCTGGCCAAATGGGGCACAACCACCGTGATAAGAGTCAAGCGTAAGGGAGGTAGATATTGAAAGTGAATTAGTAGAGCAAGCATCTGCAAGCACGTTCAGTAACAATACTTAACGTAATAATATTTTTTCCGTTAGGAATGTTGTAATTTTGCAGAGTATATATCTTCGCCTTTCCTAGCTTCAAACACTTTGTATTCGTTGGCGTATTACTGTACTCAAATTTTGAAAATGGAAGTATTCCGAAACGCATCAACAAATATAAAATGTTTGTAGCTAGAAAATTCAGAGAGATGTACTCTACAAAAAACCTCAATAACAAATTGGGAAGTCGCCAATTAGAAATGAGGGAATTCCACTTGGAATATCCACTTGGAATCCTCTCAAATTTCTAGAATACAAGAAGGGACTAAAGCTGGAAAAGGCGCTGTAACTAAGCTTCTCAGAAATATAGAAAGGTGACACAATAGATCTATAAAGGTCGCAGTGCAGTAGTATCCTTGAAATTCATTCATTCATTCTTCCATCCATTTATTCAACCATCAATTCATTCATTCATTAATTTATCCATTCATTAATTCATCCATCCATTTATTCATTCATTCAACCATCCATCTATCTACCCATTCATTCATCCATCAATTCATCTTCCATCTATTTATCTATCCAGCCATTAATTCATCCATCCATCCCTTTATTCACTCATCGATCCATCCATCCCTTTATTCACTCATCGATCCATCCATTCATCCATCCATTCATCCATCCATTCATTCATTCATCTACCCATTCATTCATTCTTTCATTCATACATTCATTCTTTCATTCATTCTTTCATTCACCCATCCATCCATTCTTTTATTCATTCATCCATCCATCCATCCATCTATCCATTCATTCTTCCGTTCATCCATCCATACATTCATTTATTCATTCATTATTCATTCAGCTCCAGTAGTAGTTAGTGTAAGTATCGTGTTCAAATCCGTAATTGTGGAGGTCTTCACAGGACGTGGAAACTAATAGTTGCATTAAAATCGCCTAAGAGATACTGTACTTCCACTACTGTAAGAGGTTACACTGATACGAATATAACTTGGTACGTTTAGAGAAAGGATTTGCTTACGTAAGGACGTTCCCTTGCAGAACGGTGGCTAGCAGATATTTTACGCTGCTTCAAGTTGTGCACGTCACGAAACCGAATAAACCAATTTGCGCAAATAAAGGCAAGCTGTCAGTTTGTCTCGAGCGCAATGTGTTCGGCAGTACATTGGGCATGCGCACTGGTGACATGCAATGCGCCATGTTGCTGACGTGAGGCACAATGTTCTCTATCTTACTTTCTCCGCTGTGTCGGCTGTATATTTCGTTGCGATTGCCTGTTTGTAATATTCAGAGTGTGAATATTTAATTTATGATTTTGTTTGGATTTTTTAAATAAATGTTTCTTAGAGTTTTCGTAGAGCGGTACAAGTCATGTACGTGTTTGTAGATAGTGAAGTGTAGATTATGTGGTATGATTCGTTTTGCAAATAGTTGCGAGATCTTATAATTTTTTCTTCTTCTTGTTCTTAAACTTGTGAATGATGCAATGTCCCTTAAAAGCATTATCGATGTCTTAGAGCTCCTGAACCATTTAAAGATCCATTTCTTAGCCTCTTCCGCCCTATCCACTGTTGAAATTCTTCCTCATTCGCCTTGAGGGTCGGCGTGTCCGTGGTGTTAGGAACAGGTCGATCTGCTGCGTCTCTAAACTTGCGCACCTCAAGGCCACAGGTTCGAAGCTGCTTATTGCCAGCTTTTCCTTTTCCGTTAACTCCGATCTCTCGTCCGCATTAGACTAACTGGTATAAAATATTCACCTTCGAGGTCGCTGAGCGAGTTCAGTGGTTCTGGGTATTTTATTCGCCAGTAGGTAGATCCTACCGAAGTTAGCCAGCGTACTCCCGTCGTCCAGGATAACCCCCCCCCCCCGATAACAGTTCCAGCACGGGGCAGCTTTATCAAATTTATACGAGGAAACAAATTGTATTTTAGCAACCTTGGCTTACAGTGTTATCATATTTTCTGTTCTCTTTCAGTTTTATCTTTTTAACACGCAGCCATTACACAGATTAGACGTCAAAATTGTCTGTTTTTTACTGAACCAATCATCAACCACGAGGGAATTCAGTCAATTGAAAAGGGAGAGGGTGACATGAGGATAAACCCGGTAACTCATAAAATTTTATTATAATTTACGATAGTTTCATGCACATATGCAACTAAGTACATTCTTTATTCCATGTGCAACTAAGTACATTCTTGATCTGCTTCAGGGTAATAAATTAAACCTACATGATAAAATCTTTTAAAAAATTATTATTTATTGTTGTACACATAGGTTTATTTTTGAAGCCTATGTCACATAGAATACATACGATTAAATATAGAAATGAATATACATCAAAATTTTAAAAGAAATAAGTGAAAATATATTTCATAAACATTTTACCAAGTTCAAGGTTTTCTTTGATAATTCACTTCAGGTATTCAAGTCTAACTTGCTTTTTTCAATTTCTCGAATTCATCAACAGTTTTGTTTGGGTCGATTTTGTCCGCTATTTCTCTGTTCACACTCATGTCCATCGTGTCCTGACTAACAAATGTGCCCGCCTACTTATTATTCCTTCTTCCCTACTTTCTCTTCAAGGATAACCTGTCCCGCTGTACATGTGCATGCAGGAATCAGAAAACCCCCGTTTTAATATAAAGAGTAACATTATGCCAATAGTTGGTATTTCTATTTTACTTAATTAGGTAATTAAATAAAATCATACTTCTTCAAATTGTTTCCAATTCCAAATGGGAGCCGAAGCCCCTCCATCCGCTCTGGATCCGCCAGTGGTTACAACACTGTACTGCACGCTAAACTGAAACTGCCATTTCATTTGTGCAGATTTGCTTCAGTGTTCACGGATTTATAGCCCGTTCGTTTACAAAATGTGGCTGGAAACAGTAAAGAAAGAACGGTGACATCGCCCTGCTTGCTCGGAATGCCTCGTGTTGCGTGCGTGTATGTGAGCGTGACTTATTAAACACAGTCCACGCGTCTGATACTCAATTCCTTTTCGCTGTCCAATTACCCAGCAATGGAAAGTTTCGTAATTATATTGTCTTGGATCGATTTTTTCATGCGGCCGACAGTTTTGCCACAATGTGGCATTTGCTTCACCGTTGATCTGATCCAGCTAGCAGCGGAACTTAGGCTACATTTCAGGATTTAACAGCTGTTGTATATTTTACTGAACTGCGGCGTCTTCCACTGCAACGTTACCTTCGCTCATCTGTGATCTCCAGTAGTGCTAATCAATCTACACAGATGCTTCTGTAAAGTCTGGCCCACGAAATTGCTGGGCCTAAACCTGATTTTAGGACGTTCTAACGTTTCAATCGGTTATTGTACAGAAATTTCGGGTACACCAAATTAAAGCACGCTCTTTTGACTTTAAATATATGTTAATTCCGTTAATATATTTTTAAACGTTGATTTTATATTTCAATAAATTTACCGAAAAACACGTTTTTCACGTAATTTTTCTACTACTAGCTACTTTAAGATTCATAACTTTGTGTCAATTTTTACTGCACAACAATGCTGCTCAAGTATGTTATAGTATAATCATATTTAACTGTCTCTGCCAAATCTGACTAACTTTGACAAAAATTGAAATTATGGTGAATTTCTTTTTAAAAGGCCGTCATTTTGTTACCAGCAACTTTATTTGAAATAATTCATTACAAGACATCTGTACTTTTACAACAGTATTATCAAGATCTATGGCAAATAATATTTGTAATTGTGTTTAATGAGTAAACGTAGAGTTATTGAAAGGAAATTTCAATTAAATTCTAGCAGCACACGCCGCTGTGTTGCACTGGCGTACCTTATCAAAGTACAGTCGGGTGGCTCACGCTATAGCCCTACAGAGCGTGACAACAGTTCCATTTTAAATTTTATTTACAACTCCAGAGGTCTGTAGTGCGTGCCACGTGACTGTACTCCTGGTGCGCTAAATTAATACTCAAATTTAGTTTAATTAATTTTACGTTTACTCGTTAAAACAGTTATAAAACTGATTTAACTTAGTTGTTGATAATACTCTTGTAAAATTACAGACGTTGTTAAAGAATTATTTCAATAAAGTTGTTCGTATCAAAATGAGTACTCTAAAAAAATGTCATAGTTTCAATTCTTTTCAACAGTCGGTCAAATTTGACTGAAGTTTTAATTAATGCCTATGCCATAAAATATTTTAACAGCATTGTTGTGGAATACAAATTGACAAAGTTAGCTTCAAAGTAGCTAGTAGTAGAAAAACTTTGTGAAAATTGTGTTTTTCAGTAAATTTATTGAAATATAAAATTGACGTTTGAAAATATATTAACGGAGTTAACATATATTTATGGACAAAAGAACACGCTTTAATTTGGTGTATCTGAAATTCTCGTACAACAACCGATTGGAACGTTATAACGTCCTAAACTCAGGTGTTTGCTTTCGTGGGCCAGACTTTAATAGATAGTCTATACATGAAATGTAAAGGGATGTGTCAGGGGAATGTTATCCATACATATGTAACGTGTTTAAGTAAAGTTACCGAACAAACATACCGGATAATACGCCTGACTTGTAAAAATCGCGACACCAGGTTTTATTGAAATACTGGTCTTATATGAATAATTATAATTCAACACAGACAGTGTAACAAATTTGGAATAAAAGAAATTCACTTTTTGCGAGTTAATCTTAAACAACAAAACAGCCCCCGAGGGCGGTCAAGGTTTGTTTTTAGTTCTATTTTGACTACCGAAGCGTAATTTTTCCCATACTCGTTACACTGAATTGAGTTAAAAATCTTCGTATAAAATAAAAATTTCAGGAAAATGTTTTTTAAAATTTTTTCGAAAACTCTCGAACCAGATTTTTAAGGGTCACAGCGAATTTTTGTTCGGATACTTACGCTTTACATTCGAGTGACCCCGCAGACTACCTACACCTATTGAGAGGATTTAGACGTGCTTCGCGGTACCCAAGTGTAACACAGACACTTACCGACTTTATGACACTACGGTTATGATTTTAACACTTTACACTTACATTTAGGGAGGCGATAATAGCCTCAATGTGCTTTTAGCTTAAAAAAAACATTCGAGCGAAATTAAATCAAAATCACCAAAGCCGATTTTGAGAAATTTCAAATTTTAATATTTTGTTGACTGAACAAATGTTTAAGGTCCCGATATATGAGCTACCTGTATGCCAAATTTCATAAGAGTCGGTAAATTAGTTTGGTCTGCAGCGATGTGCGGGCAGTAGAAACTAAAAACTACTTTTTGGAATCAAGAGACCTGAAAACTGATAGATCAATCAAAATCTCAAAGTCGATTTCTTCTTGCGATCAATAAACATTATACTTTACTTCTTGTAGCGGGAAAGTTAAATTGAAGGAACGGACAAGCAAGTGTAGAGTAATTTGGCAAGTTTCTCTCTAATAGTCAAGGAATTCCAACTTTCTGTATCATTATATTTGCTGTAGAATGCAAGAGTGTATCGCGGGATAAAAGTTTCCAGTGTCCAGGACCTTTGCTACCTGCCGGACTAGAGTGGCAACTATTTCCTACTATACGTTTAATGAATGGCCATAGGACGTAAGACTGCAATTTGAAGACAGATGGGCAAACGATCGCCTTGTTATCAGAAGTGATTATAAAGCAGAGCGAGAGAGAGCGATAAATAATTAAGCGAGCCATTGACCTTCTATCGCGAGTCCAGTAGTGGCCGCTATTGTTCTCCCAGGCAAGGTCGACCGTCGGGCGTTGAACTTAGAGCGTACTTGTACGTGTGTCACTTCGTATTTACGTAATATGGAGTCATGTGCAAGTTTAAAGGTATTTAAGTTTATAAATATATTTTCATTGGGAATTATCAGTTATTATAGTCTGGGCCACGAAAGAAAACACCTGAGTTTAGGACGTTCCAATCGGTTACTGTACACAAATTTTTAAAATGCACCAAATTAAAGCGTGTTTTTTTTCTGTAAATCACTGTTAATTCCGTTAAATATTTTCAAACGTTTATTTTATTTTTCAAAAAAGAATAACGAAAACACGATTTTCACACAGTTTTTCTACTACTAGATACTTTGAAGGTTCATAACTTTGCCAACTTTTAGTCCACAACAACGCTGTTCAAGAATGTTATGATTTTTGTAGAAAAAACACAAATTCTATAAGCTTTTATCAACACAGAATTGCTAAGTAAATTAAAAGTTAAAATGTTGAAGTAGACATTAAAATACATAAATATTTTGTACCTTGTTGACAATTGTGTTCTGTTAGCTTTAAATTCCTAATTGTACAAGGGCCTACTTTTACTTCAGAGACCGCCAGTGAAACGGGATGATTGTAGGTAGCCTTGAGACAAAGTTGGCAGGTAGGGGGTGTCTACTGGCACTTCACCACCTGCACCATTTAGTTGCAATGGATCGTTGGACGGGTGAACAACGCGACTACGCGGTGAAAGCGTATTATCAAAATGGCGAAAGTTTTGTGCAAACTCGACGTTATTTCCGACGTCATTTTAATATACCGCGTAAACAGCCTGTTCCGTCAGATAATGCAATTCGAACATGGTTAAACAACCTCGAGCAAACGGGATAAACGTCTAAAAAAGAAGCAGGAGTGTAAAAACTGTTCGAACACCTGAACACATCGCAGCTGTTCAGCAGGCTATGGTTAGAAGACCTCACCGATCAGCCAAACAACTAGCCCTTCGCATTGGAATAAGTGACACATCTGGAGGAATACCTGTTTTTGTTTTATGGGGGTACATAAAAACAAAAGTGTTTCAAGCACCCACAACCATTGAAACCCTCAAACAACGAATTGTAGACAAGATTGCGGCAATACCTGTTAAAATGCTGCGAGTGGTCATGCAAAACTTCCAAGCCAGACTCCAGGAATGCCTTAACTGAAAGAAATGGAGAACATTTTGTAGACGTAGTGTTCAAATAATATTTTTTTCGTATTGTACCCATAATGGCTATTCTTGTCTTTCAATTATTTGTCCTTTCAATTACAATTTACTAAGACACTATTTAATTTTTTTTTAACAACCAATTATTTTATTTAATCATCCCGTTTCACTGGCGGACCCTATACAAAAATAACATTAGGGAATGCCAGTACTGGTAGAGTACTGGTTAGCAAGTTAGTTTAATACAAGGTTGTGGGATCTCCACCGAGATTTGTGGGATTTTTGATGTGAGTTTAAATCAGCAAACTCTTCAGAAGGAAAGTAAAGATGGTGGTCCCGTACGGGGTGTGTGTTGACATCGCACTTTAATTAAAAGAAAACTAAATAGCAATGAACATTTCGTAAGTCATAAAGAATTAAAAGCTGTTCAACAATCTCATTTAATACTGAGTTACAGTGAGATTTTTAAGAAGGATAGACTTTATTTATTTTGGCCGCCATTTTGTTTTTATAAACATCAGCCAGATGCAATTCTCACATACTATTTCTGGTACCACCTTTAAGAAGTATGTGTAGTTTCAAAACGATCAATGGAGGAATGAGAAAATAATGGAGGATCAAATGCGTAAAACTCTTCGTGGGTCACACTGTATAAAGGCAATGTTCTATATAAAAGGTATGTCCAGTATAGACGACAAAACTACTGAACCGGTTTCGCTGAAAATTTCACAGTTTGTTCTTATTAGTGTCAGAGGTGTTTAGAGCGATTTTACCGCCATGTCTCTTTCCGTAAAAAGTTATTTTCAACCGATTGTTGTGTTTAAAGAATAGTTTGAATTAAATCCGATAGGTAGTGCTGTTGTTTTGAATTGCATATAATTACATTCTGACCTTTATAAAGTTAAGGAAAGAAACATATTCTCTCCATAAACTACCAACACCAAAGATAAGTTCGAATTATAAAATAATATGTTACACTAAAAAAACTTGCCACTGACAAATTCCGCAGGAAGTGGGGATGCACAGCTAATGTGTTATAAAAACAATATTCACGTTTGAAACACAGGTTAGTACCAACAAGAATAAAATCGAATTTGCACAATAGGTGTTGACTAATACTGCTTGTATTGGTTCGGTATATCGGAAGAAGTGTAAAAAACTTAACGTGTTGGAGTTCATGTACCCCCCCCACCCACCCAGGATACACCTAAATACGCATTCTAGAGGTATAATCGGTGAACATTTCATGGCCCCAGGTTAGATTGTTTGCGTGATAGCAGCTACCCTAACTCATTTTCCAATGGGAATTCGTTAATATTTCCTGGACACGCACGTTGGTTGCTATTTTTTTGTTTTATTGTTTAGTTCAATGACCTTGGCACTAATAGGAAATTTTATTAAATACCGTTATCAAGCGAATGGTCAATCACCCGATAATGTAAACAGCCGTAAATTGTTTGCTCCGATAAAACCCACTTAATGGCTCCAGTGTTACCAACTGTTTTATAATTCCTGTTACGCGTGGTCACGTGGTCATTAATTGTCTTTAGCAGCGCTACACTGCGTTCTGAGTCGTAAATCAGGAACTACCCAACAACGTAAATTATATTGCTGATCTTATTGCTAAACTGAAATTAAACGCAACTAATATTAAAGAAACTGGACACATATCTGTATCATACAAACCATCAATCAACTGTTCATGCTATAATAATTGAGACTGCTGAGCTGGGCATGTAGTATAACGGCGTTAATTATATATTTTAATATTTATTAATGAATTCGTACGTACGACTAACTGTGTATCTGTGCTAAACGACGATATTTTTCAGGGAATAAAAATTACAGCGGCAAGTCTCCTTTATACAAAAAAATATTTAATAATTTCAACTTATCTTTAGTGTGGGATATTATGTGCGTTGCCTTATCTTTATAAAATTTACAATGTTATTGAATCCAATTGACAAAATAACATGTACTACCTATCCGATTTACTTCAAACTACTCTTTAAACACAGCAGTCGGTGAAAAATAACTTTTGTACGGAAGGAGATCTGGCTGTAAAATCACTCTACAAAAACTCCTGCCACTAATAAGAACAAACTATGAAATTTTCAGCGAAACCGGTTCAGTAGTTTTTGTGTTTAACCTATAGACATACATACTAACATTGCAGTGTGTGTGTGTGTGTGTGTGTGTGTGTGTGTGTGTGTGTGTGTGTGTGTGTGTGTGTGTGCGCGCGCGCGTGAGTGTAATGAGTATAATGATTGGGTTTATCAGTACTATATCGGTCACCATTTAGATCTGTTTTGATGCAAACTTGGAAGATTATTTAATTTTAAGCAAGTGTTTTACTCAGAAGAACCCGTTAGCGCCTTTAAAATGGCGAACACAATATTTAAAAAAAAAATCGTAGCTTTATATCATGTTTCGTGAATATATATTATCATCTTCGTAATCAGCAGGCCATTAAAATCTGTGTGAATACGTTTTTATTGAAAATACGTAAAAAATCCTGATCGCGTCGATTTACTCAAAAAAAGGCTATAATTCGGCCAAAATATGGTAATTCGCTTTTTTGACAGCTTCCAAATGTTATATTATGTTGCAATATTCGCTATTGCGATTTTCTCGATAACTTGTAAAACATTGCACTGAATACATAAACTGTTATTTAATATGGTTATTGATTTACAACAAAGCTAGCGCACGATTTGGTACATTTCATTGTGTTATTGAGGAATTTACAAAGGGATCGTTAAAAAGTAATTACAACTTATCTCTTTGTCAAAATACAAAGTGATAAGTGAACGAAAATCATTAATTAACTAGGCTGCTATCTTGTAACACTAATTGCGTAGAATAGTATCGCAGCACGCAGCTGTCTCGCTGACGTGACGGGCATAAAGTGAAAAATAAATGGCGCACAAACCACAAAACGTTAATTCGTGAAAATTGTGACTGATTTCTAACCAGATCGGCTTTTTTGATACATAGCGACCCTGTAAATATGCTTTGTGGTTATTTCAATTTTTCGTTTTTTTTTACTAAAACGCTTTATTACATGCCCAAAAGCAATAACCAAAATATGAAAGCGCCGAAGTACGGGGTGTACGATAAAAATCGAAAATAAAAGTGATCCACATAACCTCAAAATTACTACCGCGCGAAAGTAAGTAACGTGTTTTTCATAGTGAAAACTATAAAAACCCTTTATTTTTTTTTAATTTGAAAGACTTAACTGACACGGTTATTGGGTGAAAAACCTATTTAGTTAAACGGTCGCCATTTTAACGTTTTTACTAAAAGAACGAAAAACGTAATACGTATTAAGTAATGTCTATTACAGTGTGATAACGCGCAGGAGCAGTATCTCGTAGAAAATGATGAGCAGTAAGTCGGTGTAGGAAAACTGGTATGTTTGAAGCAACGCAAACAGCAATGACGTCACAATATAGTTCCGTAAAAAATAGCATAAAATCGTAAGTAATCTTTATAAAAATTGTTTTCCGTTGGTAAATATGTGTTAATAAGGTATGTAATAACAGAAAAAATTTCAAAAATCAATATTGGAAAAACCAGTCTACATTGCATAAATACCAGCGACATATGTCACATTTTAGCAACATTTAACCAAAATCGTTAGTGCAGATTTTTGGAAGTTTTTGGCCGAAAAAATGTTTCCATTTTCTTCTTCAAAAAAGAAAATTGCCCCGAGATACGAGCCAAATTTTATCATGGGCACATGCACCACACATTCAAATAAACACCACTTTTTTGAACATGTTATGGTATCTAAAAAATAAACACCACTTTTTTGAACATATTATGGTATCTAAAATCGATACCATATCCCACCATAGATCCATCAGATTCTGAAAAGATTTTTTTCTACATGACAGCTATATTTTCTTTTTAGTTGAGAAAGTTTCATCCCTTGTGTCTACTACCAAATATCACAGATTTTTTTTTAACATACATTATTTCTCTTCCACGAGCCGGATAATCTGTCTGAGGCGGATCAAATCACCGGTTAGTCTGCTGCGTCACCGAACTTGCAAGGTCGTCAAGGTCGTAGGTTCGAGACTTTACTGCAGCTTGCTTTTCTCTTGAGGTTAACGCCGATCCCTCGTGCTGGTCTAACTGGCGTAAAGTATTGTAGAACAAAATTCTCTTACCTACTGTATACATAAATCTTTAGGTCAATAAAATACGCCTTGACCGTCATCGGTTTTAGATTACGTCATGCCTGACGTAATAGGAAACGCACTGACCTGTTTATTAAAAACAAATAAATATATAATTGTATTTTAACGGCACAAATTGACGGAAACACCCTCTACTCTATCGGAGATAATCGTAACTAAACGCATGGTTCACGGATCTAATGTTCTAAGGACAGTACTATTGTATATATAATCAGGAAAGAAAACCTGATCTGTTGATCAGTAAGGATTTATGCTGACGTGAGGGAAAATTACTTGTCTTGCTTGTATCCTGCTGTTCGTCATATGCGTGCCAGAGGCCTTCCCTTTCCCACTCCCCAGTGTTGCCAACCGTACCAAGGTTACCATTTGTAAAACGGAATTTTAAAAATGTTGAATGGCTGCCAAAAAAAAAAATAGTTTTTTTTCAAAATAGTTTTTAAAATGGATTTTACTAAGTGTAAGATGTTACCTTAATTAAATGTCAAATTAATGTTTGACTAAATTTGATTTTTACGCACTGAAATGTTATTTGTACGCGATTTTAGTTTTTAGAAATTTGTTTCATCGTGTGAGCGAGACAGATGCGTGCCGCGATTATTAGTGAACTCCGTTGGGAAACGAGCTATCGGTGTGATCATCATGGTAATGCCCAAATTCGGAATTGTGTGGTAAGCACCTATTTTGATCTTACCTTAGACGACGTTTTATAAAGTAATTAAAAAATTCAATTTTTTTAATCATATAAAATTTGCGGTTAGGGAAAGTGGATAACGAAAATGAACCTTGACAACCGCCGGGTTTTTTCTTGATTTACTTTTGAACGTAAAATGTCTTGTTTTAAATTTGTTACACTAGATTAGATTATATTAATTCTTTTTGAGGTTATGGGGTCTGGTGGTTCCTGGCAATGCGATCAAAGAACCTATGTGCAACTAACATCTAGGATTTTAGTTCAGTAGACTGGTGCCCTCATTGAGTTTGAACAGTCAACTGGGTAGCTCATTATGCTGGAGGTACTTAGGCTCCTGGAAGCCGAACACCCTTCTGTTGGCAAGAGCCTCAAAACATCCTTTCTGCATGAACTACACATAGTTTTTCCATGGTACATACCCATCCTGTTCATGTGCACCCTCAGACCGAAGTGCTTTGTTTTCCTGAGTTTCTCTTTGCCTAGGTAGGACATACCTTTGTATACTATAAAAGTAAAATCATTTGTCAACTTCAGTTTTGAATCTTAAGTGAATGAATGGTAAATGACGAAAATTTGATGAAAATCTGATGAAATCATACTGAGAAATTGGTTGATTTTCTGTTTTTGTCTACAACTCATGATCCCAATTTTGGGGGGGTGGTAGCTTTATTTTTGTCAGCTTTAGGGTTTGAATGTGAGAAAGTTTGTTTAAAGTTGTTGCATCATCTGGTATTTGAAGTTTTCAAGTTCTGTCAATTATTATGCTTTTGAACTTGCAATTTTCTAAAAAAATAAAATAATTACATTACTAACCAAGCGTTTTATACAATAGTTCTATGTTTAACGTACATAGATTAGTCTAAATATTGAACAAACATTACGTTAGAATGCAGGACCATTCATATTTTTACTATCTATGTTAATATTGCTAAATACCGAACTACTGTTTATAATGATTTTACAACTATATGTCAGTTTTCATTTTGGTTTACCTTATTTATATAAAAAATGGTGTAAAAATATTCAAACTTTCTCACTTTCTATTTTATTAGAAACTCGAGTACGGAAGCTAAAAAAATCCAAAGGTACCGGGACAATTTTTAAATTGTCACAACACATTTCTTGATACTCTATTTAGGTGAAAATTCGTATTTCCTCAAAATTGGTTACGATTTTATGAAATTTTGCTCAAATGTAGTCAAACAATACATGTTGACCTTCCTCAGAAAGCCGGGTTCAGGAGCCATAGGGGAAAAATGAAAAATTAATTTCTCAAAATTGTATACTCGGAATTCGTTTAAATTTGAATTATTAATAACTCAAGTACCTGGTTTGAAATACAAGAAATTTACTGTTTGGCATTAACGAAAATGAAACTTGACGTTTTGGGGTTTTGTTTTGTATTTTGTGTTTACAAACTTTAGATTTATTTTAATTTAAATAAGATCCACCGACTTGAGTTATAAACAATTGAAATTTGAGCAAAATCTTATATCCAATTTTGAGTAATTAGGCCGATATTTTTATTTTCTATTTGTCTGTACCTCCGTAACTGATTTTCTGCGGAAGTAATTGAAATTGAAAGTGTAATGTTTTTATACCGTCTTTGTAAAAAGACGTTGTATTGAGTGAAGACCATCTTACACTGAACACACTGTATTCGATAGCCCAAATATTGAAGTGCAACATATTAAATGTTAGCTCATTCGCGTGCTTTCTAATATTACATATTTTCTGCTTGGCTAGGTTCACTCTCTTTGCAGTGACGTGTATAGTCCTCGAGCCACGAAAGTGAAGCGAAGCCTTGCCTGAGTAGTGAAGGCGTTCTCATTACATTACCAGTGCACTAAGCCCGGGCGTATGTCGTTCTCTTGCCCAGGACTGAAGATTAGATTTTAGAGTCAATGATAACGTGGACCTCGCTTTAAATATTGTTTAACCGAGTCCTTAACGACATATCTCGTGATGTGTTGTGTGAGCAATAAAATGTTTGATTTTTTCAGCCATGCCAATTTAATTGGACTAGCAGATCGCACTTATAAGGCGTTAATTCTCAGGACCTTGTGACCTTGTGCTTCTGTTAGTTATAACACACATAAATAACTAATATTTAAATAAAATGAACGCATAAAAAAGTTTTAATTATGTTGAATTGTTACACTTTTTTAAACAATGAAAGATTCACACTAGCAATTATAATAATCCTAAAACTGTTAAAACAAATAGTAATTTATAAGCTAGTAGAAAAAAATATTATGCATTTTAATTAAAAATTTAAAAATTTGGAAATTAAATTTCAATTAATGAATTTTTTAAAATTAAGATGGAAATAAAAATAAAACAGTAATTTTTTGAACTTAAGCTACGACGTAAATCCATTTATTACAATTTAATAAACTACTTGATGATAGTTAAGCAACTAAACGCCTTCTACTGCTCGGATACTGTTCGCAACACACGGCCGTATGGTTTTAAATCAACGTTACTCTCGCGGCTCGCGTGCTATACACGGCGGAGGCTTAGCGATCCCACTGTAGTTCTAGCTCAGCCCGTCTGTTTCAACTTACGGCCCGCGAATACTTTTAAAAAAAGATATATGCTTTTTTGAGTTTAAAACAATTATTAATTATCATACGGGAAAAATGAGCAAAAGAAGCTGATAAAATTCTTCCACGAATTCAATACGTAAGTCTTGCAGCTTCTTCCTTGTTATATCTTTTGAAATAACAAAGCTGAAAATGGACACTCGTTGATTCTTTCATTAATGAGGTGCTAATCGACCTCATTGTTACATGAAATTTTGTCAGTTTGTCTTTTCCTAGGTTCATTTTTTCCATTTAATTTGTCCAATATTATTTAAAATAAACTAATATTGTTGATTACGCTTTGTCAAGTTGTTCTGTGTATACAAGTTTTTATTTTTTAATTTCATTTTTTAATGCAATTGTAAAATAGTGTTTTACATACACATTGTAAACATAAAATAAACAAACATAAAATTGTAGCCTGCGGGAGGAATACAAGAAGTCCTGTCGTTCACCAGGTCGGCCGCGGGCTGGCGTGGAACGGTGAAAGAAATTCGCTTCTTATTTAGAGCTGCCGGATCCCTCCTGTTTCCTTCCGAGCAAGTTATGGTGGTCCAAACTATTTTCGATTGACGACAACCACAATTTCTCAGAATTTCATTGTTAAATCTAGAGAAGGAACACACCAATCAGAATGAAGCTCTTGTACACCGGAGATGCGATGTGATGCAGTAGTGTCTGGCAGAAGTGTATTAGTCTATCGTAGTACATAGACCCTAGATACGCGGGCACTGCGAACCAATCGGAAGTAAATTTTGGTTGACGGCAGTGAAGTAGATTTCACAGGCTTTGGCTCTTTCAAAGCCAAGAGGGAAGTACGGAGATTTTCAGTGTGGTTGTTTAGGTGTCAGTAAGCGGAACTACGTTGTGTAACTCAGTTCTTATGTTGTTTAGGCGATGATTAGGTATTTGTTTCTAAATAATTTATGCACATTACTTGCAGAATTTATGGTATATCTGTTCCGTTTGCAGTATTTCATGAAAACTGAAAGTTTTTTTTTAATATTCTGACTAGTTTATTAAAACTGACTGAGAATTTACAACTCTTCTTTACAATAATTCAGATTTTACAAAATTGTCAATCTCTACAAAAATTCAGGTGGTTTTTCTCTCTTTAGTCGACATATTCCGCTTATCCCTTCAAGAATGCAGTGATCAATATGAAATCTAAAAGGCATGTTATGCTTTGCTGAATGTATCTTAATTTTCTTCTTTTAACATGTATAATTTTTTATGGCTGTTTGTAATGTTGGATCTTGCACGTTGCGTGATGCGAGTGCATAAATTAATATTGGTAGTTAAGTAAAAGATTAATTGTTTTATATTAAAACGATCAGCTGATTTCATTGAACAACTGATAATGGTCTTCATTGATAATAAGTTTTAGGTTATGTTGTTAAAAATTAGTTAAGATCAGTTGTTTTATATTAAATCGTAAAGATCAGCTGATTTCATTGAACAGCTGATAGGCTGTAATACGTTTTAGGTTATGTTGTTAAAAACTAGCTTTGTTAATCTGTCGTGTTTTCAAAGAAATTATGTAGTAATTAAAATGGTTCAATAACAGAAATTAGTTTTTTTCACATTGCTCATGGCTTTCCTAATGGGGCATTCCCTTTATATGTGGATTGAGTCCCATTATTACATTATTAACATTAAGGTCACGATGTAAGTCATTCATTCCAAACATACCAAGGTGCATTAACGATACCGATTAGTATTTTGTTCTAAAAAGTCTGAATGCTTTAATGTTTGTGTCACTGCACATCCCCAAAGTTGTATGCCATATATTCAAATATTATTAGTAAATGGTCATACGTGTATAGTTTAAATACTGTAAACTAGCACTCAAAACGAAATGAGATAGGTGCATCTTCAACTTATATGCATATATGTCAGACCCCTTAAAGACCCACTCAGAAAATGGTCTCTAGAGCTCAAAAGTGGCGCTCATTTCAGTGTCCCGAGAGTCGGACACACTTACTGTGATGACTTACTTAGTCTTACTGTGATGCCTGTAAAAATGTCGGTACACAGTTCCAAGTTCCAAAAGTAGGGACTTGAAAATTTAGGCTGTCACAGTAAATTAGCACCGTTTTGCGGTCCCTACATAGGAGTATTGGTAAACTACGTAGTATACACGTGTATAAATAGGTGTCGATACTTTTGTTTATCGGTCATTCGATTATATCGTGGTATCGAAATGAAATGTGAAGTATTGATATAAACAAATGAGTTCCTAGTTTGGCTAGGAAAGTATTTATTTTGAAGATTATTTTACGTAATACTGACTTCTCGAGACTTTTACAAAAGTAATTATTTTAACAAATTGTTTGGTTTTATTATGTGCTGTACTATTTCGATGAGAGAAATTAACCCGCTATTGATTTTGATATGTTGTTTCCACTTTAACTTCCTGCCAAGTGTTATACACAAACACATCGCTGTATTTACATTTCAGAATTCATATTCATGCGTGCAGGTGTAACTGTTTTATTTCTATGTTTCGAGGAGATTGACTCACTGAAAAAAATTTGTAAGTTACTATATTACAATATAAGTTTGTTATAACTTATGAAACTAACATAATTTTATTAAACTTTATTCTGTTAAAATATCACAAATATATATACAAACATAATCAGCTACAATATAGTTGAACTGCATTGTACGAATTGTTCTGCAGGATTATCAGTTGTTTGAACAAAACATTTTTTATTTTCTGCAGCTCAAACTTCATAAAAGTAATCACACAGAACTCAAAACAGAGTAGATTAGTTTCATACTGTAAATATTGTTTGTTACGTTTAACCACTATCTTCTGCCGGCAAAACCTGGAGGTCCGTAATATTGTGCTGGCCTTGGTGGAGGGGCAAACGATGGTCTTGCGGCTTGAGCATAGTAACGAACCGAATTGGAGAAAGACGAGTAACGGACAGATGGTCGTGCAGGAGGTGAAAAAGAGGGGTAGCGATATACTGGTCGTACTGGAGGCGCGGAGGTAGGATAAGGAGCTGGAGCTGGTGCTGGGACAGGATAAGGAGCTGGTGCTGGAGCTGGGGCAGGGTATGGTGCTGGCGCAGGTGCTGGGGCGAGGTATGGAGCTGGCGCAGGTGCTGGGGCAGGATAAGGAGCTGGTGCTGGAGCTGGGGCAGGGTATGGTGCTGGCGCAGGTGCTGGGGCGGGGTATGGAGCTGGCGCAGGTGCTGGGGCAGGGTATGGTGCTGGTGCAGGTGCTGGGGCGGGGTATGAAGCTGGAGCAGGTGCTGGGACAGGGTATGGAGCTGGCGCAGGTGCTGGGGCGGGGTATGGAGCTGGCGCAGGTGCTGGGGCGGGGTATGGAGCTGGCGCAGGTGCTGAGGCAGGGTATGGTGCAGGCGGAGGTGCTGGGGCAGGATAAGGAGCTGGTGCTGGTGCTGGTGGTGGTCCATATTCAGTTAGTGGTTGAGGAGGAAGTGGTGGAGGAGGTGGTGGTGGTGGTGGTGGTGGAGGTGGAGGTGGAGGAGGAGGAGGAGGTGGTGGTGGTGGTGGTGCAAATGCAGGTGGTCCATATTCAGTTGGTGGTTGAGGAGGAGGTGGAGGTGGTTGTGGAGGAGGCGGTGGAGGAGGTGGTGGTGGGGGTGGAGGTGGAGGAGGAGGAGGAGGTGGTGGTGCAAATGCAGGTGGTCCATATTCAGTTGGTGGCTGTGGAGGTGGTGCAAACGTTGGCGGTTGTGGAGCTGGTGGGCCATATTCACTTATTGGAGGTTGAGGTGGGGATGGTGGTGGAGGTGGAGGAGGAGGAGGAGGAGGTGGTGGTGCAAATGCAGGTAGTTCAGGTGTCGGAGGTGCTGCTGGTGGTCCGTATTCAATCGGAGATTGTGGTGGCGGTGCAAACGCCGGAGGTTCCGGTGCGGGAGGAACTGCCGGTGGGCCGTACTCACTCGGTGGTTGTGGTGACGGTGCGAACGCTGGAGGACCATACTCGCTCGGAGGTGCGGGTGATTGTGGAGGAGGTGCAGCTATGACTGGCGGTGGAATGTTGTACCTATATTGTGCATGGCTCAGGGAGGCTGCTAGGATCAGCACAAGTATAACCTGCAATAAGACAAGACATACACTGTACTGTACTTTAAGTGTAACTGTTTTACGCTTAACACTTGTTACACTTATAAGAAGTAAAAAGTATTTTAAGAACAAATGAAAGAATATCATTTTTTTTAAAAGAATAGTTAAATGTCATAAACTCACAAAATCAATAAACTATTTTTTTAAAGTTAATTTTGCATAAAAATTATAAATATGACAAAAATGTTAAGAAAAATTATTTAAAATATTGTAATTAGTTTAAATTAAGAATGCTATCGATTAATCCGCTTTAAAGAGCTCAGTGTAAATAACTTGATGGTAACTTTAGGTATATTTAACCGAGATAATGTGTTAATCATAGGGAAATGTAAAACTACTGTATATCCAAATTGGAGCAACCGGTATTGATCGAACTGTTTCAATATTACTACAAAACTAATTAAAATATATAAAATTGCAAATTTTATAAGTAAGACACCATATATAATAAATCGAATAATTCCATAAAATTTTATTAAATTACAATAAAATAATTAAATTAAAAAACCAGGAAAATGCTAATATTCAGGGGAAACTTGAAATATATACTCTTTTTGTAAATCCACTGTCTAGAGATTAAAATAAATAATCTTTCAGATATTTTTACGCTAAGTATTCCGATCGGTTCTGTACCAAAAATAAGGACCTGCGTTATTGAAACTACATACACGGGGTACATACAGGTTCGTCAGAACACCAGTACTCATGCGTCATACTTTTCCATTTTAAGGCTTTGCAATAAAATGTAACCGACAAAACAAATCTGTAACCGAAATTCCAGGGCCAGTATAAAGTGTCCCCATAAGAGTGCAGCACAATGCAGGTTCATGTGACAAACAATTGTACCATAACAGCTGATTGCTAAAAAGACATTGTTGAAAGTAATATTTAAGTTATTGCTGTATCCAAGACTTAAATAATTATTGACCGAATCAGTTTTTAAAGTAGAATCGGTAAGGCAATCTGGGCCTGTTTTAATATGTAGGCCTAATGTTATTAAATATAAGACATTGCTTTTAGTAAATCTAATATTTGACGAAAGGCTCTCCTGGAGCCCTCACGTGCGTGATTTAAAATTACGATGTAATAAAATCCTCGATATGTTGAGGGTTCTTAGTGGGTCTCGATGGGGCGCTGATAGGACCTGTATGCTGATGTTTTACCGTGCCGTAATTCGTTCGCGAATTGATTATGGCAGCATTGTATATTCATCTGTTAGACCATCGATTTTAAAGAAACTAGATCCCGTCCATAACTCTGCAATCCGTCTTGTTTCTGGTGCTTTCCGTTCAAGTCCCGTCGTGAGTGTTCTCGCCGATGCTGGCGAACCATCACTCTCTCGTCGGAGACAGCAGTTACAAGTAAGTTACGTATGTAATATATTATGTAAACCATGGCATCCTGCTTATAATACCGTTTTCCATAATCAGTTGCACCAACATTATGAATCCCGACCGCACGCTACAGCCCCTGTTGGCATTAGAACAACCCGTGTTTTTGAAGACTTGCGTATTGAACTACCCTCAATGTTTGAAAGATCCTTTTGTCTTGTCACTGCATGGATAATCAATATGCCGACCTTTGATTTCTCCTTGTGTACATACCTGAAAGACAACACTCCTAACATTGTGTATCAACGTGAGTTTTCTCGACTGATTAATTCATATCCATCTGCTAAATTTATTTTCACAGATGGTTCTAAGATGAATAATAATGTTGGGTGTGCGTTTTACTCACTGGACGAAACGTATAAGTATGGATTACCCTCAATTTGTAGTGTCTTTACAGCCGAACTCTTTGCCATCTTAAAGGCTCTGAACACTACTGAATTCGATAGTTTGCATTACGTAGTTTGTTCTGATTCAGAAAGTGCCCTCCAGGCAATCCGGGATATGTATTCGGTAAACCCTCTGGTTCAAGATATTCTGTGCTCTGTCCATAGACTTGAACTACGAGGTGCAAGAGTATCTTTTATCTGGATTCCTGGTCACTGTGGAATATTTGGAAACACTGCAGCGGATAATGCGGCAAAGGAAGCAACTTTTCTGCCGCCATGCACTTCACGTGTAATCTTGTCTGACTTTCTTTGTCACGTAAAACATTTAATTCTTCTACAGTGGTAAAATGAATGGGCAGCTACAAGCAGTAACAAATTGAGGGTAATTAAAAATACTGTTCGTCCTTGGGGATCGACAATACGTGCAAGTCGTAAAGAAGAGGTGGTGATTACCCGCCTTCGCATTGGTCACTCCATGTTAACGCATGGATTTCTGATGGGACGCGGGGACCCACCTGAATGCGAGTTCTGTAGGGAAACCATCACAATAAAACATATATTGCTCGATTGTGATGGTTTCCAAAATGTGCGTGTTATGTGTGGTCTGAGCAACTGTTTGCATACGATGTTGGGAGATAGTGCCTCGGCCGTTGACCGGATCCTAGACTTCCTTCATTGTCTGAATTTTTTAAAGAAAATTTAATTTATATATTTGTTATTGCTTGCTGTAGGGCTCCTTTACAGCCCTTAAAAGTTTGTTTATACTTGCTATTTATTAATTTATTTTTAAGTTGTTTTTATTTTGTTAATTAGTTTTAGGAACGTTAATATTTCTTTTATTTATCTTGTTATTGTTGTATGGCCAATATACAGCCTACAATAACTTTGTGTGTATGTTGTTTTAAGATTTATATTATTGTTAACTAGTTTTAAGAAACTATCTATTTATAGTTGTTATTGTATTTTGTATTGTTATTGTTTTGTTTGTTGTTTTTATAATGTCTTAAATTTTTATCTGACTTGTTTCTTTGTTTTCATAAATTGTATTAAATAATTAATGTTGCTCCTCGGCGATGATAACCTTAAAGGTTTTTCGCCGGAAAAAAATGCTTTTAGTAAACAGTAAATACTGTAACCTAATTTAGTTATGCAATGTAAAAAATATTATTAACAAATATTAAATATAGCTATAACGTCTATTTTAACAGAAATTCATACTGTCAAAAAATAGTAGCAATACATGGTTTTGCAACGATTTTACTTAGGAAGATATGTACAGTAATATTAAAATATAATTAACTATTGAATTAAAGCTTAGTGTATTATTTTAATTAATACCAGCCAGTGGTATTATAGGAGATGCTATAACAATGTTTAACTTTTTGCTGTAAATTGTTGTATATTATTTGTTTCTTTTTCCAATTAATGGCGGAAGGTCGCACGGGCCCACTAGTAATACAAAATTAATCAGAACCTTAAACATAATAATAAATAATAAAATATGAAAAAATAATTAAGCAATAAAAACATTAAAACCGCATAACTATATAGTGCTAGGGAAATATATATATAAATTTATGTGAAGTTATTGTATTTTGTTAATTTTTGGAAATCAACAAGTTAGGTGTTTGTGTGATTATATAAATCAAATATTACTTTATAATAAAATAAACTGATTACATTCTATTAAGGTTTGAAAATGGAGTTAAAAGCGGCATGCAGCTATCTCGCTGACGTGATGGAAGCGAATTTCCAAAAGAAAGTTTATATTTTAAACTTCACTTAAAGTTTTGATTTCACTATCATAATCAGCATTAAAGTCTTCATATATTGGCATTTAAAACTTTTAAATGTGAAAATGAACCCTGACCTTCCTCAAATGAATTTATTAATTTCGTAGGTTAAAATCAAAAGGCTAACAGGTTTAATACGTTAGTGAAATCTGATTTTCGAAAATATTTAAGACGTAATAGTTACGAATTTTTAAAGATTTGAAATGGCCGCCATTTCGAAACTGTTTAAGTAATTTTACTAGTTAACGAACTTGTTCAGGCTAGTAACAAAATCGATTTTCGTGCCAAGTTTGATTCAAAGCGTGTGTGCAACGACCACTGAAAAAGTAATCTAGATTTCAGGATAGGCGCTCATTTCAAGGTCCTGGGTGTGTGTCTTATCATGGAAAATAAAAATTCACTAATATTAGTTCAAAACTACAGCAGCTAATGACTAAAAAAGGGCACTGTACTTATAATAGAGATTTGTTAGCATATTAATAACTTATTACTTAAATTTCGACAATATTCAGAAAAACATTTTAAATAAGATTCTAACGTTTTGCATCAATCTTTAAAAGATCAAGTTTATTTTACTATCTGACTTTTAAGAAGAGGATGCCTTAAAGTTATAATATTTAAGATATGCAGTAATTTAAAATTTAGACTTTTGACAGAACTTTTTCTTACCTTAACCATGGCGTTGAAATCACTTGGAGTACTTCATAAAGGAATGAATCATACTTTGCTTAAACTCCGTTAGTATATATACACACCCACGTACCCCACCAGTTAATTCACTACACTAATCCATAGCTACAGGTAAACAAATCGCGCTCAGGGCTGTATTTGTATGCATAATTGATAATAATCTTTTAATCGCCGAGCAATTCCTCCGGAAGGCGTGCGGAGATTCCGTCAGTAAATAAAATTTGAAGTTTCTTAATCAGTTAAGTAAAACTCTTTCAGCAACGTGTGTTTCTTTTAATGAGTAAAAAATAAATATAGGGTCAAGTAGGAGCTTTGTTTCTGTTATAAAGTACATATTAATTGGAACAGATCAGCTGACTGCTGGGGTCTTTGGTACTGCCGAGACGCGGACTGTACCGCTTGTACTGTATGATTTAAGTGCTCTTTATGGTCTTTTTAACCTTTTGACTGCTACACGATCTGTCGTCGTTGTAATTTACTAGCGAGAAATTGCTAGCGATCGCTGCTACACTTTAATCGGTAACAGTTTAAAATAAATCCAATAGATAGCATGTAAGTCTACATTTTTCAATTAACTGATCATTTTAGTTCACTTTTCTGTCACTTGCATTAGTTACAAAAATGAAATTACAAGAGCTTTAACGTAACCTTGTTATTTGAATTTTTGTTTGCTAGGTAGCCAAAATGTCTGGCAATCGTGATGTGTTTGTGTTTGGTGTTGATGTCATAATTCATTTAAATGTTTTGATATATGAAATTGTTCAGGATTTACAAGACAATATAAATATACCAGCTAAATTAGTATATTCAGTAGAATAAAGTGGTTTTCTGCACAACTGCAGATTGTGGTATTTAATGCACAAACACATAAATGTTTTTTGTATCATTTTTTTACACATTCTACTTACTTTTATACACTGCAAAAGGTCGAAGCGGCGTAAAAAAACTTTATAAAATTGCCGCTTAATTTTACAAAAAAGACGCTTTTTTATTTTTCTTTGCGTTTTGTTGGTACTCTTGGCGTTCGCACCTTTCGGTCCGATTAGGTTCGAACGTGGCACAAAAATCGATTTTGGTACTAAGTTGGACAAATACCCAGCAAATTCCGTAACGATTTAAATTGCAAATTTCCCTTTGTCTAGTGGCCTGATCAGTAGCATGTCCTATATAGAACTGCTGGATTATTTTAACCGAAAAGTTCTTACGTAACTACATATTTAAATATATTTATTATATATCGTTTTAAAAATCTGAAAAATCACTCATATTGTAGGTAATGTATGAAGTTTTATTTTCTAATTGAAGAAATACAATGATTTTAAACAATGAAGTTTAAAATACAATAAACCACTTTATTTTACTGAATGTGGAAGTGACAGAAAATTGAACTAAAATGATCAGTTAATTGAAGAATGTAGACTTACACGCTATCTATTTGATTTATTTTAAACTTTTACCGACTAAAGTGCAGCAACGATAGAGCGTTGTGCCGTATTTTCTCGTCAGTAAATTATAATGATGATAGATGGTTGTGTAGCAACCAAGGGATTAAACAGATTATATATATAGAGAGAGACAATGAAGTATTTAGAATTATTTTTCGGAAATGTGCTTCCATTACTTTTCCGCGAGTGACTGAGTGTTAATTAGATTATAAGGTATAAAATGAAACAAAAAAAATATTGAAAAATCACTATTTGAAAAAACAACTTACACTGTATAAAAACCAATTTATTCTTTTTTCTCTTTTATTTATATTTTATATTTATATTCTTTTTATACAGAGCCTTCAAACCTCTTCAGCAGTTCATTTTCTGCGCCTTTGTCAATAGTGTTTACACTTTAGCTGTGCTCTTTTTACAATCTTTAAAACTAACAATTGAAATTATAATTTTAGTTCCTAACAGAGTGTTAAATGCAATGAGCACGATTTCAGTGCTCAAACAAAAAGCTGGCAAAGTGGCGCAACTTCCGTAATGATGGCCAAGAAAAAGGCAAACTGAAAAGAAATAAGCAGAACAAGCATCTGCAAGCAGCTCAATAATGAAGTGGGAAATCACCAAACAGAAATCCACCTTGAATCCTCTCCGAATTTTAGATTTTATGAAGAGACTAGGACTAGAGAAGGGTTGAGCATTTCAGCAATACAGAGAGGGGGCGCAATAGATCTGCAAAATTTCATTCATCCATTTATTCATTATCCAGCGAAATTCCTTCAACAGTTTTAAAAGTGCGACCATTCCAAATATTAAAAAAGTCGTAATTTCTTATCTAACACCTTTTTAAAGCTTTGATGTGACCATTTTAATAAATCTTCATAAATACGCAGATTACAATGGTGAAATTCCGATTTTCAAAAAAAATTCTAGATATACAATTCACTGTACTGTGATATTATTTTTTTTTTTAATTAACTTCCATCACGTCAGATGCAGCCATTATTTTTTCCTGTAAAAATCTTTATTTTTTGATAAAGCTGGTTAACGATTAACTAAAGAATTTTCATTGGCGAATTATCTGTTTTAATCGCCCTCGGCATTCAAATTATTAATTCAATCTTCTTTACTTCCAGCCGAGATTAGGTTATTAGTTTGTTGAGTACACTCATCTCCATTTTCCTGGTTTTTTACGCATTTCAGATTACTGCCATTATTAGAACGCATGCCATACTCCAATATAATGCAGAGTACAGCAGTTTCTTAGTGCTATTTCTACACATGAAACACTTCTTAAACAAAACAACTGACACAGTAATCACTAATCACCCTGTATAACAGCATCTGGCTGTATTGCATTCACACACATGGGATATTGTTTCTCTGCCGCTAATGGTTTTGTAATTTGAAATAAATTAATTCATACCAGGTTTATTATTATTATTGTATATTTCACGTTTCAAACATATAAATAACTTTGTAAATTAATTTATACCAGTATTATTAATTGTTTTGCATATTTTACATTTAAAACATATAAACAACTTTATAAATTAATTCATACCAGATTCATTAATTTTTTGTGTATTTCACATTTCAAACATATAAATAACTTTATAAAACACATCTTCAATTTTTTCATTAATAAAAATATCACACCAACGTATTGCTCAGTTCTTGTTTGTACTCGTAGAGGATTGTTTTTTTAGGGCATGTTAGATTACAATCGGTAATAACCTGGGGGTCCGTATGTTTGCGCTGGGACTGGAGGTGGTGGAGGTGGAGGTGGGGGTGGAGGTGGAGGTGGTGGTGGCGGGGCAGGTGCTGGAGCGGGTGCGGGATATGGTGCGGGAGCAGGTGCTGGATAGGGTGCCGGAGCTGGTGCTGGGTATGGTGCTGATGGAGGTGGTGGTGGAGGAGGTGGTGGTGGTGGAGGTGGTGGTGGTGGTGCGAAAGCTTCAGTCTGTGCTGGATATGGTGCTGGTGCTGGGGCGGGGGCAGGATATGGAGCTGATGCAGGGGTGTGATATTGCACCGGTGGTGGACTATACGATGCAGGTGCTGGGGCGGGATACGGTGCCGGTGCTGCAGCAGGATATGGAGCTAAAGAAGGAGGTGAAGGAGGAGGTGGAGGTGGAGGCGGCGGTGGAGGTGGTGGCGGTGGAGGCGGTGCAAACGCCGGCGGTGGTGAATAACCAGGAGGTCCATACTCTGCGGCGGGAGAATTGAAGTAAGTTCTCCTTCTGACATATTGTGCGGAGCCCAAAGCTAAGATGGCTGCAAGTAATAAGGCTACCTGGAACAAAATATTGTCGATCTTATCAGACCTGCTTGCCACATTTCATCAAAATCGGGTAGTCTAGTCTTTAGCGGTGTGAGTAGGCACAGGTGGCAAGGCATCCAAATAAAACATATTTTTTCTAGTCAGTAGTCTTAAAAACGATTAGAACTACCTCAAGGTCGATTTTTTGACAATTCCAATACTTTGTATTAAATGAGAAAGTCAAAGTGATATAAGTCTACAAAATTCTGAAAATTATTCGACAAACCTACAGAATGAAAAATTTAAAATTCAGGAGATTAGTCGCGTCAATTTTCACTACTAAGCAGTAACGAGCAACTTTTCCGTATTGAGATATGTCGTTAGTTTTTGAATTCTAACAACACAACACACTGGCGTGTTTAAAATGTCGGATCGACGAGTGTTTGGAACAATAGTTACAAGGAGAGTGTCTTATCTCAGAATGTTAATCGGGTGCGGCAACCGGAAGCATCACTTAGTAGAACACCTGGCATCCATTGTTGCTGGCTAACAACAGATTCAACATGGTTTATCGGTTTCAAAAGTCGGAAAAACAAGAAAAGTTGACGAATTCACTTAATTTCCACGCATACCGTGATATGCGTTAAACATGCTAAACAAAACTACCGTAATATGTGTAACCGTAATTCTGAGATAAGGCCCTTTCCTTATATATTTTGCTTCACCGTCGTCGATGTCATTATGTTATTGTTAGCAATCAAGAACTATTCGGAAACTATTACATAAGTATTTCCACACATAACTCGTTAGTTTAATTAGGTTATCAAGACTAGCGTAACCTAACTAAACGATCATGGTATGCGTGGAAATGAAGTGTCACACCTTTTCTTGAAACATGTCAATCTGCAAGCAAAAATAAACAACACATCTTAAGTCAGTTGTAACTGCCAAATGTGAACTTTATTTGTTGAACTAAGGATTTTTAATGTAATCGAGATTTTCTATCTTGATGCTTGCTACGTCGTGGCGTTAGAACTGCATGCCTTAGCAGTAGCATTGAAAAATTCGCATTTTAATCTGCCATTCGAAAATGTTTTAACAGAAAAAGCCACGAGGAAAGTGCATATTAAAAAAATCTTTTTATATATCAGTGGTCATGCTAGTTTAGACTTCTATATTTTTTTCCATTTTTTTACAAAAACAAATTTATAATAGAAAGAAACAAATTAAATAAAATTAATATTTTCTTTCAAAAAAACTTTTAAAACATTCGACGGTTAGAACGTCCTAATTAACGGTAAGCAATGAACAATTGTCGTTTGTGTCTGTATTACTAGAAATACGGCGGTCAGGGTTTATTTATTTGTTTTTTTTTTTTTAGTTACAGAAATACAAGTTTTTTTATTTGAATTTCGACACATAGATTTGAGTTGTAATTCTTCACACATGACCTAAATTTAAGAAAAATTTGATAAACCGATTTTGAGAAAACAGGCATATTTTTTCCTGAACCGAACAACGTTTTAGCAAATTTTGATCAACATCGTTAAAATAAATTTGTTGAAAGTGAGTTTTTTTATTATTATTAAAGATTTTTTAGCAAAAATTTGAGTTAAAGTAAATATTGAAAAAAATATATAAATGTCTTATAATATGGGCAAAATATGTCGAACTTTTGTGGAAAACAACCTTTTTTTCATCGTTACGCAAAATCTTCCCTATTGATTAGCTCAAATTTATAACATACAAAGCAAATAGGGTTACAACAATCAGATAATTACAACAGGAGATATGTGCGTTCGTAAAAATGACCCATTTTAAAAATATTTTTCAAGTAAGTTTTAAAATTTCCAACCGCTTAGGTGAAATCATGAACTTCAAATAATATGGACATTTTTTGAAGAAGCACCGTAGATCAGTCGGTAAGACTGCGGGTAGTTTGCTAAAACTGTGACCTGCACACAGGTTCGATTTTGGTTACTAACGTTTATTTTTCCGACGGAGGCAACTGATGGTCTTAGCTATCCCACCGTACCTCTAGCTCATACTATTCTCACTCGTCTACTCAAAATACTACTTTGCATAGCTTGGATAACTAAAGAGTAAAGCGACACAAACTAATGGTGTATCAAACTGTGTCCTGGGATACCTGGCTCTGTACGGATGGACCTCGTCTTTCTGGACACTCGTGTAAACAATGTAAAGCAGAACGAGCGCGATCGCACCGCACAAGACAATAAAAACAAAAGGGAATATTTGCAGAGCAAACATTTTTAAATTTCAGTAACGAACGAATTAGTGGGAAATCAATCAGTAAAAAAGGGCATTATCTATACCTAAAGAACGCGCCATAACTGAGCATCTCAGGAATACAGAAAGGGGGCATTGAAATAGTAACCTTGCAAAGTCATTTAACCTTTGCTTTTCCATGCATCACATCGATCTCTCGGTTTCATTGTTTAATTATGTAAAATATAATCGTAAATAAAAAGGTATACATTTCATAACAATCGGATAATTAGAATCGATTACTGATGCATAATAGACGTTCACGAAACCAAAAGCGTTCTTTAAGACAAATTTTTAATTTGAAACATCATTTTTTCGACTCTAAAACCTAAGTTCCCGTTACTTGATTGGTGTAAAAATTTTAATTTATTCTAAAATTATAAAAGATTACTTTTTATTCCGGTCAATCTTATTCCTAAACTAACCTAGCCACTCACCTTCGCCATGTTGGAGAAGTAGCTTACTTTGGATATAGATTAACAGCTGTACAATATATACATACACATATATACGTTACAGATCCCCCCACTCTGCGGGGTGATGAGTGTTTCCACGAAATTTTGGGAATCGGCTTATTCGGCCGTTGTAAACACAATTAGCTGGCGGACGTGTGATTCACCAAAGCGGCTCTTGTAGCTGTTTAATGGACCTATTGATGTTGGCTGCAATCAAGTCTAATTTAATTAACATTATCGTTGACCTTGAAAGGTGTTAGTCGTCGGGGTAAGACCCTAACCTAGCGTTTACAAATTTGATTCGAATGCGGCACAAAAATCGATTCTAGTAAGAGCTTCGACAAATTCTTTATTTATAAAAATCTTCTCGATCTTTTCAAAATGGTTTCCATTCCAAAACTTTAAATATCATAACTTTTTTTTTTTGAAAATGCAATTTCACCGTCGTTATAACGGAATTGAAATACATTATCGTTTTAATGGTATAGGCTACTACGTTCAATTATGATACAATTGTATACTAGCGGCTTTACCGCTAATTATGATGTTTGACAATTTTGAATGGCAGCAATTTTGAAACAGTTAAGCGGATTTCGATGGGTAACGAACTTGTCCAAGGTATTATCGAAATGAATTTTGTATCAAGTTTGCCCTTTGGAGTTGCGACTAACTTCAAAATTTTTAACGAACGCAAAAAACGTATTCTAGACAGCATGATCGGTTTTCATTTTAGATTGGTGTGTGTGTGCACGCGCCCTCCTTACCTTGTGTGGTTTTTATATTTTTGTTATAAAAGAAGCTATTGTGAAAAGAATCAAAATCATTGTTTATAAAGCACAAAGGTAAACTGTTTAGTGCATGGGGCAACTTTACCTCCGCTCAAAAATTTTTAATTTAAGCTCCTGCCAAGTGGCACTTGATTTTAAAGGCCTCGTTAAAAGAAAATAACACCGTAAGCTGGAGGTAGGTGTCTATCTCATTCCTATACAAAATGGTGACAATTGAAAATAGCCAAATTCCTGGGAAACCCAGAAGGTGAATTTTAATCTGCAAACTGAACTTTGTTAGCTTACTAGGTAATACTGACCAGAGTTAAACCATGTTTGTGCTTTATTATAATGGACTTAAGTGAACAAGTTGTTAAATGAATATTTCTTTATCCAGAGTAATGCGAAGATTTTTTAAATAGTTAATCGGCCGCCATTTTATATAGGATTGAAGTAGAGACCTGTAGTTTACTCCAGCGGCTTCCACTAGTGTGTCGCGGGAGGGCGGATGGCTTAAAATTTGTTGTGTTCTCTCGTCTGCAAAAAAAGTAGAAAATTGAACATGTCCTCGAAATATGTTCTACAATTCCACAAACATTGCTTCACTGCCACCTGTAAAGTTACACACAAAACGGATATTTCTGAAATAAAGTGAACAGGGCGATAGGAAAATGTAGCCGTAGAGTTTGGTTCTGTAATAGCAAAATGGCCATGCCGTGTCGCGCGTCTGTCATCTGGATCGTGGGAAACCTGATGGAGTTGTAGAGGCGACTGCAGAACAACTGCTCCAGAAATGTAGCGAGAATGAAATAGAATCTTGGGGAAACGACCAAAGGACTGATCATGCCATAGGAGGATCTCAGCAAGATCCTGGAGTTTGCGGGACTCTTGGACATTGACAGTGACTTTCACGGCCGAGACATCTTCATCTGGAGTGCAAAAAGCTCATGGAACTGACGTTCAAAGGGAGCTCAGACCGCCCGACATGAAGATGAAGAAGAAGAAGAAGAAGGGCTAGATGCGAAGGAGGGAAGTTTATTCGTTGCTGGGCTCGCGCTACCACTGGAACTACGGCATGCATCTAGCTAGGACGAATGTTTTTGGAAAATAAAATGAAATAAAAATACATCATATTTTTGTGTGTAATAATTACACTTCATTAGAAGAAAAGATAAATAGTTGTATAACTGAGGTAAAATATTTTATAAATCCATTTCTTTTCTTCTGATGAAGTGGAATTATTAGACACAAAAATATGAATTATTTCATATTTAAAAAGTATTTATTTCAGTTTATTTTTAGTGGTCCAAACTAAAAATATAAATAAAATAAAATATAAAATACTAAGTAAACTTCATAGTGGTGTCGTGGTTTTTCCAATATTATATATATATATATATATATATATATATATACACACACACACACACACACATATATATATATATATATATATATATATATATATATATATATATATATATGGGCTCAGTGGTCGAAGTGGTTAAAGCATCGGTCAGTCTACTGCATCACTCAACTGCGCACCTAAAGGTTCTTAATTCGAGCTACAGTTACTCCCTTTTTTCCCTTCCCTTACACACACACACACACACACACACACACACACACACACACACACACACACACACACACACACACACACACACACACACACACACACACACGCACACGTATGTGGGTCGCGAAAACTATTTCATGCTGAAGATGGGTCTCATGACAAAAAAAGTTTTGAGAACCGCTGGTTTAGATTGTTCTTTCTCTCTTAAAAAAGACCATTAAAATGTCACTCTGTAGGAGTTTACATATAAAATTGTTTAGTTTCCCCCGAAGTATTGCTTCCGGACGCAAAGTTGCCCATGAGTATACACTAACAAATGTATCTTTACGTTGTAAATAATTTATGAGTTTCGGTTTTCTCCACTACACACTAAAACGTTACTGAAGTGTGCCCGCATATTCGACAAATCTTAATGCTTAACAACCCCTCAAAACACCTCCCTAGGTTGTAGGACTCATGTCCGGATCTTACCGTGCTACTATAGCTCACTTTCCAAAAGAAAATCTTTAACAAAACTTTCTGATTTACTTGCAGTCACCGTAACCGGATGATGCATTACTTGCTCATTAATCATTTGTGCCTAATATGTTTGTGTTCGCTTTGTTTCGACTAATCAATTCTAAAGACATTTTGCTTGTTCACCGCAGCTACTTACTCTGAAGTCGATTAATGTAACGGTGTAACTGGAAGCTGTCGGTAAGTCGACTTTGGTAGGCTCAAATGGCGCACTAAAAACATGAAATTGAATTTTTCTGAGTAAATAGAATAAAAACATTAGACAAACTTGTTTCAATTAATATTAGAATTTCTTTTTACGTCCATACTTTATGCCAGTTAGGCTAATGAGGACAAGGGATCAGTGTTAACGGTAAAGGAAAAACAACGAGAGTAACTGCGGCATTAACTAAGAACCTTCAGGTTCCAGTTGAGTGACGCAGTAGACCGACTGATGCTTTAGCCAATTCGACCACTGAGCCCCAACATTAGAAAACAAACGATTTGGAAGATGTCGTAAAACAAACCAGTTGTAAAACTGTAAAATTCCTTTAAATATTTTACCAGTGTTTGCTCAAAATTTTTGCAGGACAATGGTAGGGCTGTGTTACCCATATCGGGTTAATTTTCCGGTATCTATGCAATTAGATTGTGCTTTTTCAAATAGTGATTTTTGAATATTTTTTGTTTTATTTCATATCTTATTATCTAATTAATACATATTCACGCGCGGAAATTATTTAAAAAAATATTATTTACGATTTTAGGCCGTTTTATACGGAAATATATTGTGACGTCATTGCTGTTTACATTGTATTAAACATACTAAATGTCATAAACTTATTTACCGGTCATGCACGTTATTATTAACTATATGTACTTACTGCTCATGCGCGTTACACATTCTGACAGCCATTTCTTTTTTTCTAGGTTCGTTCTAATAACGAAAACATTACTAAAATGGCGTCCGTTATTTGTGAACTTTAATATCTGCCTTTTTTTTTTTGTTAGGTTCACCACCTAAAAATCACTTATTATTTTTAAAAAATGAAGGTTTTTTATCGTTTTTTTAAATTAAGAAAACGTTACCTACTTTCGCGAGGTAGCAATTTTGAGGTTATGCGGGTCACTTTATTTTTAATTTTTATCGTGCTTTCCTAGCTTTCTGCGCTTTTATATTTTGTATTATTGCTTTTGGCATGTAATAAAGCGTTTTAGTGAAAAATTACAGACAAATCGAGAACAACCATCCCTGCGTATTTACCGATTTTTTAAAAAATAATCGCAGCACACAACAGTGATGGAAGTGAATTGCAAAAAAGTACTTTTTTGCTAATGTACTCTTTTTGCATCTCTGATCGTAACAACATTAAAATCCGCACATGACAGTATTTTAAACTTTCTAATTGCACTGAAAATACGAAAATGAAACCTGACCTCCGTCAAATTAAATTTGTTAATTTCAATGAATTTTGAACATTCGTAAAATGCTAATTTATGCAGTTTTAACGCTGATTGCTTCAGTGAAATCGGATTTTAAAAAAAATTATAAAAGTATATGAATTTTAAATGACCAACATTTTAAAACTGTTGAAGGAATTTTGCTGGTTAACGAACTTGTCCAAGATTTAATTAAATCGGAAAATTATCATGAGTCCATAATGGCCACTCTAATAGACTATTTTAAAAAAAAAATCACTAAAAATGAAGCTTTTTTGGTAAAAAAACCCTTTAAAATAGAATTTTCTCAAAATCAGCTTTAATTAATTTTTGTTCATAAGTACCCAAACATAACTTATTTCGCTATTTCGCAAAAATGCAATTCAGGAGCTATTGGAAACAACGAAGAAGTAATTTTAATTAATCAAAATCGTTTAGTCAGATTTTGCAAAAATTTTGATCATTTGCGAAGATCAACGTAAAGATCGTAGGGCCTAATTGATCAACTCGTCAGCGTCAACGTTTTGGGAATATGGATCAACCTTTGTCTTGAAGTGCGCTTATGTTAGGTACTTGAGAACGAGAGTTGATCCGTACTCTTGAAGCGTCCTTATTGTTTTCATATAAACAAATAACACAAATTTACAATTTCAAAAACAGAACTGCGTGGAATTTTAGAAGTAAAAGATATTTATAGTTTGAGAGTAAATAAAAGTAGAAAAAACCAACAACAGAAAAAAGAAAATATTTTCATCCGTGATTTTCTTTTGCTCTATTTTCAAAGTGGTTCACCGTCTTGAATTATTATTCTACAAATTCGAGCAAAATTTAACTAACTAAATTCGCTGTTTTTCGTCTCTTAGTTTCTGAATTTCTAGGAGAAATAACGAGAATTTATTTGTGTAACGGTTTTGTACCATTTCCGTGTAATTATCATCTGACAACATTACTTAGTACCGGAGCGGGCGTGTACCACGATGACTAATTAGGACACAATCTCCCCCTCACTGCTGGACAAAAATACCCAACACGGATTAGTTGACAAACAGAATTATCGGCTTAGAACTGAACACAGGATTAAACTTCGGTGGATATTAGTGGGTTTGTTTTTGTAGATGCTTGGTAGATAACAGGCGTGGACTTTCCAACGTAATACCGGACTATTTTACTTCGTTATGTTGGTAACCGTGATTTGACGGCCCTTGATGTTCAGGAGTATCTAAACGGGTTCACCGCTAGATTTCAAAATTAAATACAATACTTTAAAACCCATACTTCGTGCCGATTGCGCTAATGAGGACGATGGGTCTGCGTTAAAAGAAAGAGTTTACGGTAGTAACTACAGTATCGAGCCTACGACATTGAGGTGAGCAGTTTCAGAGACGCGCCAGACTGACCGGTAATTAGCCACATCATACATGTCGAACCTTCGACTTCAAAAAATATTATAACATTGAGTACACTTTGAGTTTTCCCTTTTGTGTGGGTAGCTCTTTCTATGTCTCTCAACTTCCGGTAGAGGTAGCTGATGGGTTTAGCGATCTCACTGTACCTCTAGCTCATACTGCTCTCATTCATCTTCTCATGACACACACACACACACACACACACACACACACACACACACACACACACACACACACACACACACACATTAATTCATTAATTACTCTACATAGCTTGGCAAATTCTAAAATGTAAAGCGATCCGTGCTGATGGTGTGAAAAACACCGGCCTAGTGGTGTATCAAACGGAGACCTGGCGACCTCCCAATGTACCTTAACCTTACCCATGCATGCAGGGCTCTGTTTGGGTGAACCTAATTTCTTTAGCTACTTGTGGGTGTTTCCATAAGTAAGAGTATAAAATATAATGGGCGGGATCTCATAGCACAATAAAAATGTTTGACAAAACCTCCGTAATGAGGGTCAAGAAAAATAAAAATTGAAAAGAAATTAGCTGGGTGAACATCTGCAAGTACCCCAATAAGGAACTGGGAGGTCACCAAATAAAAGTCGAGAAGCTACCCACCTTGAATATTCTCTAAATTCTGATTTTGTAAAGAGACTAGGATTAGAGAAGGCGTAAACATTTCAGGAATATGGAAGGCGTTTTGCACTTTGATCTTTTTTTGCACTGCTACCTTAGTACCCTAAGTGCAGTGTACTGTTGCATTTAATAATGAGGAAACAATCAAAAACCAACATTTTTATCGAATTTCCAATATGATAAGGAGTTTCCATTTGTTTAGGGTAAGGTCATATTGCACTAGGTGCCGGTATGTATCGGCATATTTCCATTTCTTCACCATACGAAGTACAAGGTGAAAGAAAGCGATCTTAAGGTTTCGGTGAATCTTTAGATTTCGGATCTTGTATGTGGATTTTACTTGGATGTCTAAAAGAATAAACCAGTTCGCTGATCTGTGAAGCGATTCTGAGGAATCGTAAAATTTCCGGTTTTGCGTTTTTACTTTCTAAGCGGTATTTATAGTGTTGTGTGCGGTTATAAGTAATTATTTGTTTCAAAAGTATTGATGTTTTTCT